>CP139507.1:212456277-212778270 GCA_021014915.2 Artemisia tridentata subsp. tridentata
GGTTTGCTGCCTTCTGTTGCAAATCGTGATGTTATTAGGCATCAATATGGAATAATGTAAGCCTGGTATGAGTTTATTCAACGCAGGTTTAGTTGTGGCCGTAGCTTCTCTGGTCTGTCTCCGGCTGTTGTGCGTTGATTATTGTGTTAGCGTTTGCTTGGTTTAAGCTTAGGTTCGTATCAGTTAAGATCTTTATGTTGTTTAAGTAAATGAAATGCAGTACGAGTAGTATTTTGAGGAACAACAAATATGCTATTGGGCCACCTGGATTGCGTTAACTGTTTGATTGATATCGAAACTTAGAGATCAAGCAAATTGGTTTGCTTGGGGTTTAATTATGTTTCTTGAGTAAGATGAAGTGATGAGTATGTGATTTCATAATTTTGAAATATGAATTTACTGATGAGATTGTAATGAGATTATAGTGGTTGTGTTTGTCTGTATTTATGGAGTTGTTTTTCTGGAATAGGGCAATAGTTTCAAATTTCAAGTAAAATTTGTTAGTAGTTTAGTAGAAATGAGGAAGACAAATACAATAGAAACTTAGGCTTATTGTCGGGCAGAGAACAATTGATTCTGTATCCGGTAGATGTTGACAAAACTGTTCATGTGAGTGGTTTTTAAAATGTGATGGTCTCGTTTTAGGAACATGGTTAGTCCGTTTTGAGTCTTTGACATGACTGATTGGAATCCCAGTATTACAATTACAGGAACTATGCTGCAGTCTGTCACTGATTGTTGATGATTGAGGCTTATGGAGATGAAGTATACGTTGTTTGAGTGTCCAAACTCTGCCAGTCGAAATAAGAGATTGCCTGGTTGAGTGTTTGAGGCCAACTTGTTTTGAAAGTAAGTGGTATACAGGGACTTAATCCAGATAATATTTGCCTATTTGGGTAATCAATATTCAAAGGTCTTAGTTATGTAGGTGTAAGATCCAAGATACCTGCAGACGTCAATGAGATAGATTGGATTGTTGTCTTCAGGATATGCTGCATATCGTCATGTTTATTACTGTTATAAATGAGATCTCATATGTCTAAGTGGCGCTGCTATTTAGCAATTAAACCAATGTATTGACTTGGGATGAAGTAAGCGTGGTATGAGTTTGTTTAACATAGCTCTGGTTATTGCCTCAGGTAATTGGGGGTCTAGTATATCATATTTCATTTGTTGTCTGCCCTAGGTTATTACTGTGTATGCTCGTACTTGGTTTGAGCTTATGCTGGTGTCAGTAAAGTTCTTTATGCTGTTCAGCAAAATAAACTACAATGAGTTTGTTGAAATTAGATGAAAAAAAGGGTAATAGTATTTTGTGAAATGACTAACATGCCATTTGGGCATCATGATTCTGCTTTTGAAGATCAAATGAGTTAGAACTTGACCAGAATACTGATGACATGTAATGATAGAACATCCAACAAGCAGTGAGGAGTTGAAACTGTATTTGCAAAACCCTTTACCCTTGCCTGTGCTAAAAATGAGAACCAGCTTGTAACTCGGTGTCTTATATGTTAATTGCAGTCTGCAAATTTTTAAGAAAATAGTCTAGGAGGTGTTTGGATCAAGTGAATGGGAATCAAGGAATGGAATAGTCTAGGAGGTGTTTGGATCAAGTGAATGGGAATCATTCGTGATTGACATTGTTTGGTCTGTGGCTTATGAATCATGACTTATAAGAGATTTTATTTTTCTCCCTTTGGGCTTCTATATAGGTGCTGATATATCCTTGTCAGTTTTCTAATCTAATCAAGTCGTCATTGCGACCTATCACACTCTAGGGGTGTTCATGGATCGGGTAATATCCGCAGTAACCGAAAACCGAAACTGAACCGAACCGAAAATAACCGAACCGAATTCTTAACCGAACCGAACCGAACATTTTATTCGGTTTATGGTTCGGTTATGGGTTTAGGATATTGACAACCGAACCGAAAACCGAATTATAATTAATATTTAATATTTTTTATATATTAATTAAAAAAATATAACTTGACTAACCCTAGGTCCTATGATGTTAGGGTATTTTGTGTTCAATAAATGTTAAAACTTGTCTAGGTATGTCGTTTTGCATATATTTTGGCATACCGTCATGGGGTCATGTGCTATGATTAGTTATTTTTTAGGAAAATTTCGGTTTTCGGTTTTGACCCATAACCGAACCGAACTTCGGTTCGGTTCGGTCACAAATATTTTCGGTTCGGTTCGGTTTTCGGTTATGACCCAAAATTTTTTTTTAACCGAACAACCCGAACCGAATAAACCGAATAACCGAGAACCGAACCGATGAACACCCCTAATTGCGACCTATCACACTCTCTGCGGCAAAAGGAGATTGGAAAATGACAGTATTTGGATTACATGTGATGGGCATTGCAAGGAACTATGCTGACAACGATGAAACACACAAGATGTACATGTCATGAGCTTGAACTATCCAATTACATAGAATCAAGAAACACACAAGAAGTACATTTCTAGATATCTCTATTAAAGTAAACGAGCAGGGAAGCCCGCGCGTTGCAGCGGGTTTTTCAGATAGTTATTTTTTGTTGTACGATGTTTGTTTTACGTTTTGTAGGTTCACAATTATTTTGTATTTTTTTTAGAATTTTTTTTTTTAAATTAATTTTTTTAGAAAAATTAATTTTAAAGTTTTTTGAAAATATATTTTTTTTTTGAAAATATTTTTTCAAAAACTTTTTTTTTTTCAAAATTTTATTTTTTCGAAATTATTTTCTCGGAAAAAAAAAAAAAAAAAAAAGCTACAGTAGCGTGAAAATATTTTTTTTGAAAATATTTTATCAATAATTTTTTTTTTTTTTTTTTTTAATATTTTTTTTTTCAAAACATTATTTTTTAAAATTTATTTTTCATTATTTTTTTTTAAATTCAAAAGAAAAAAAAAATGTACTGTAGCTACTTTGAAAATATTTTTTCAAAATTTTTTTTTTTTTTAGTTGTGTGCATGTTAATTTTTTTTTTTCTTAATGTTTGATACATTTGGGTATTTAGGGTTTACAAAGCGTTTGTAACACCCGAT
This sequence comes from Artemisia tridentata subsp. tridentata, assembly GCA_021014915.2. NCBI lineage: Eukaryota > Viridiplantae > Streptophyta > Magnoliopsida > Asterales > Asteraceae > Artemisia > Artemisia tridentata. The sequence continues at coordinate 212,459,321 of CP139507.1, forward strand.
AATTTTCCAAATCCTTTCTAGCCAGTTATTTTAAAACTTTGCATTACCTGAGAACTTAAACTTTTCATTGCACTTGCTTGGGGCTTGAGAAACGAAAGATATTGCGAGAAACAAAAATATTGTTCCTATTAGTGAATCGGCACAACGTAGAAAACATAAAACGTACCGTATTTGCCAAAAATATTGATTTATGAAAGTATTGCATATTTATACTTGTTTTTATTGGAAAAATTATTTCGTGAACAATGGCGCAAGTTTCGTTAACTTTCGAGTCCGTTTTGTATGTCAAATGGGTTTGCTTAATCTGATGTCTCTTGTTCTATTTCTTTTGTTGTGGTAATATTTTGTTTGAGTTTGATATTGATGGAGTCCGTTTGGTTGTTCACTGTTCCGGCAGTCGGCACATAGCCGAGCCGTGACTCACGGCGAGTCACGGCAATTGAGAATTGTGGTTGTCGAATTGACTTTGTGTTGGCGGATTTGGAGTGTTTGATATGGTTTGGATTTTTTTTTTTTTTTTAATAGAGTTGATATATAATTTATTTAGTGTTAAGATTAGAGTTAATATTTTTTTATCCTTCCTAATTAAGGTGCACAGTTGTGCAATAGTGAATTACAGTAACATCAACAGTAGCATGACACGTAAATCACTCTCATCAGCCACACATTGGCTCACTAATTACACACTTAATCACTTTTGAAGATATTTTTTGCACATTCCAAGATCTGATGTTTATATAAGATATATAATATTTCTGTCATTGACATTCCTCCATACCAATTTTAACTATAAAGACCAAAAACTACAATTCAAAATGATACTTGAGCTCATATTAATCCAGTCATTATTAATCCACACAATTAACCAAGCATCACCTCAAACATTAACAATGACTCACAGTTTTGAAGAAGTTTGTTGCCACTAGTTGTAATTGATTTACAACTTTTGTTCTTTTTAGTAAAAATGACAACCAATTGTTAACCTTAAATGCTAAATAAAACATATCGTTAAGCTTAAAATCATGCAGTTATCTTAGACGAACATAAACCATTTGAGATTAAACAATTCATCATAGAAATTTTTTAAACAAACCAAATATAAATTGTCAATAATTCTTTATAGAAAAATTAGGGACCTTTAGGCTGCGCACAGTCGTGACCGAGCACGACCTTGCCCCATTAGCTTTCTCTCTCCGACGACCAAGTTGATACAGTCGGTGACCAAATTATTTTTTTTAATTTTTTCTTAATTCAAATATTTTAAACAACAAATTTAAAATTCATTAAAAATAAAAACATTACAATACTAATTAAAAACTTAAACATTACAATATTTATTAAAAACTTAAACTAATAATCTAAGTTGTAGCGTGACTTGATTGCTGCCTTAAGATCCAAAAGTTCTTGTAGTTGTCGTGGGGGCAAATTTGGGTCAATTGTTGAATTGTGTGTTTAGAAGTGTGTTTGAGGTTAGTATTTATAAGGTTGTAAAGTTTTAATTTTTGTTTTTTTTTTTTTTTTTAAAATTTTGTTTTTAAATAGCTAACGGTAGGATTTTTTGGATTTGTGTGAGTGTGAACATCGGTCACAAAATTGACCATTCTCTCCAATTCCATGACCGACGACCGACCAAGACCCAATTGGCACACTCGAGACGACCGATCCAAAAATCGGTCGACCGACCCATGGTGACCTTCGACTGTGGCTAGCCTTAATGCCAACAAATAGGATGAGCCCAAAATACATGGCCATTAATAGCATTAGACCCTAATCCAAAAAAATTAAACAAAAATCTCGCGCGAAAATTTCAGTTCAAATTTCAAAAAACACAAAACCAATAAAAACAATTTCCCTCTTTTCCATCTCCAAACCCACCCACACACACACCCCAAATGAACCCACAAAACCTCTTAATCCGCCCACCCCAAACTCAATTCTGCACACTCGGCTGCCCGATCCTCGACAAGGCTCTCGGGGGAGGAATCCCCACAAACTCAATTACCGAACTCGTCTCCGAAAGCGGCTGCGGCAAAACCCAGCTCTCCTTACAACTCCTCTTCACTTCACAGCTCCCAACCACTCTTAACGGCCTCAACGGCTCATCGTTATATCTTTACACCGAGTTCCCGTTCCCTTATCGCCGTTTCACCCAGCTTGTTAAATCATTCCAGTCCACACACCCCATTTTATTCGAATCAGCGCGTGATCCGCAAGATTATATATATACACGCGAAGTTCATGATGCACACCAGCTGTTTGATGTTTTGTCTCATTTAAGTTTTTGTTTAGAGAATAAGGCGACTAAGCTGGATGTGAAAATGATTGTGATTGATTCAATCGCGGCGTTATTTAGGAGTGAGTTTGAGAATAATGCGCGTGATTTGAAGAAGAGGTGTGATTTGTTTTTTAGGATTTCGGCGTGTTTGAAGGGGATTGCGAAGAGGTTTGGTGTGGCGGTTGTGGTGACGAATCAGGTGGTTGATTTGATGGATGATGGGGGGACGAGTGGTGTAAGAGTTGGGAATATTGAGTGGTTGTGGACGTCTGGGAGACGGGTTTGTCCTGCTTTGGGGTTGTCGTGGGCGAATTGTGTTAATACGAGGTTGTTTTTGTCAATGTGTGAGGTGGTTGAAGGTGCTGGGGAGGGTTTGGGTGATGATGGTTTTCTGAGAAGAGGAAAAAGGAGGGAACTTCATGTTGTTTTTGCGCCGCATTTGCCTTATTCGTGTTGTGAGTATGTAATAATAAAGGAAGGTGTTTTTGGAGTTAAAAGATGATATTGTATTTGCAAAGACCTTGATCAAATATCGCCATATTTTGGCTTTGGCCTTCTTTGAAAGCAATTAAAGCCTGCCACGTTTGTTATTGGGTTATTTAATTCATGTTGAGTTAGTTGAACAAATTTGCGCAGATTTGCTTATGTGGTAGGGTGCTTAGAGTAGCCCCTTTTGTTCGATTCTATAATTTTTTGGGCATTAAGGTATGTCGTAGGAGTCGATCTTTGTAATTCATGATCGATTGACAATGATAATGTTTCTGTCGTCCCTATTCTGGAATTGCTAAATGATATGATCTTTGAGCCTGAATAAGTTATTCAGTCTGTCCAACATATTGTATGACACTGCAATATATAGATTGCTATATGCTTTTGTAAATTATGTAAAAGTGCTGCACGAAGCATTCGAGTTTTTATTAATATGAAATCATAGAAACGTGTATGCTGCTGCACAGATGCTTTGTTATTGCTGTATACTTGAGTCTTGTGCCGAAAATTTTATTTGAAGGTGTTCAGAGTTCATGTTTCTAGAAATTATCTATCTTTTTGGGCCAATAAGGTATTAGGTACCTGGCATTCTGGCAAGAATCATCCTCTATAATGTTGTCATCCGTTTTCTGGAAAAGTTAAAAAATATGACCATGGAGCTTAATATCTCATAAAATCTACCCATCTCATAAATTATCTATCTTTTTGAGTGTACAGCTGCTTTATGTTCTGTATTGTGAGAAAGTGGATAGAACGACCTGAACTCACACACAAGTCAAGTACCCAGGTACCCATTCTTTACTACTGCAAGTCTTATATCATCATGAGATTAATGTTCAACAAGCTGCATTTATGAAGTTCTAACATACATTGTGAACTTTTACAAGTATGACCCTGCATGCCCTAGAAGCTACCATATAATCTTCAAAACTTGAGTTCTATTTTTCTAGTTACATATGAACAAAAGCTGTAAAACTTATCCCGGCCGAGGTTATTTTTAACTTAGAAAATATAAATTAATGTGCAAATACTTGACAAAAAACCCACAATTTGAAAAACAAAAATTGCATGATGAATCTGTATTCATTTTGTAGTAACAGATAACATTGATGTCAAAATCAAAAGTCCAAGTCTAACTACCCTGCCAATGAGAAGAATATACACTAACCAAAAAAGCATCATGCTTAAAAACCTACAACTTCATCCCATTACATGAGATTTTGTGAGGAATTTGCATCGCATCAGAACACAAAACCATAGACATTAGTCTTAAGAAATTAAACTACATTGCGCCATGACATGCAAACTTGAATTTAATGTGGTATCTTTAAGTAATACATCATAGAGAGAGGTACGACATGTTCCATCTACGCAAGTCAGAAACTGCTTAGTTTTGTTCCAATTTTACATTCAAACAGAAAACCAAAGATCGATCGGGATGATATATATATTTAAGAAATGTCTTCGGTTTACTTACAGATACTTCACCATGGCCATCACGATAAATGCCATTTGAAAAATATAAATCACAAGCTACATCAAGATTAATGGTAAACAGACTTCCATGTATTTACCAAGATAAACAGCTAACCTGTCCCAGCCATTTGGGATATGATAGTCATAACCACCACACCTGGTCCTCCTATGCACCATCCCGCAAACCTCGTAATCGACTTCAGGATCACTCCAACGATCTACAGGTAGATTCATTGTTATCATACAGTATCAGCAACCTCATAGACCGTACTATCAGATGGGTTGGTCGAATCATGTAAACTTTAAAAAACTATTAAACTTCTTTTTTAATATAATGGTTACACGTAACCCGAACCAACCCCTTCACAAATAGATGGGTTGAAAGAAGACGACAAATGGAGTTCAGGATAAACTTTGGTTAACCTTGATCATGCATTCAATATATACGCAACTAGTTGAACAAAACGTGTCACATACCTGAAGTTTTGATATATGGAAACTAAAAAAGCACACGCCCAACAGAAGGGTTCTGATTCGTATATTTGAATTTAAAAAAAAAAAAAAAACTTGCTGAAGGACTGTAAGTGACCACTTCCAATCAATATTGAGAAAGAAGAATAGGTAACTCCACTTCTTCTTAGTTCTAAATTACAGTATTAAATTAAAGATGGTCCATTTTCACGGACATGGATTGATGTAGATATAGACCATATAGTTATTGGCCTAATCGATTTCTCGTTTAATAGTGCTTTAGAGGAATTCTGAATTTGATGTTATCCATTTCTATGGGGGCATTTAAGATATTTGGTAAGAATCATCTTCGATATCTTTCATCCATGATGATGTTCATGTTATCCGATTCCTGGTAATGTTAAACATAGTGATTTTGGAACTTGTCCAGCAGGATGTACGAGAGTACCATAGTTGTCAATTTGTCATATAGCTGTGTAAAGTCTCTTATGTGAAAGGGCTGCCAGATTAATGTTTATGCTGCTGTCCTACAGATCCTTTATGTTTGTGTATCGCAAGAGATTTGATAGAGCGACCCAAATGGACACACAATTAGTCAATAACTCAGGTAAACATAACTAATAGACTTTGGATGTGTTTTATCTGCTAGGGGTAAAAGAATATTATAAACTACAATATTTAACCAAGAATAATCATATGGGTCGTATAGGATGAAAGGGTTATATACTTAATTAGGTTTGTGATGACTGGGTCAGATTTGCTTTCACTGTTGTGGAAAATTCCCCGTTAGTAACCATTCTTGAGAACATTATTGTATTTGAAGCTTCAACAAAGGTATATCTTTTGATCTTAAGGAAGCCAAGAATAATAGGGATCTGATTGTGGGAGACGATGATTCCAAGAATGTTTTGGACGCGCCAAACATTTATTATGACATATATGTAATCTTTCTTCACTAGAAGTGAAATATGTTTATCAATAAGAATAACATTTAGGCTGCTAGTCCGGTGGCGAATCTGTATTGTAGTGAAAATTATCTACAGATAATATATGTTGCATGATAGTGATTGCTGGTGTACAATTGACCTTGACTTGGCAATAACATAAAAATATTTCATCATTGTTAGTTTACTTTGACTAAGGTTATCTTTAATGTTAATACTTATATTCCATATGTCTCATTTTCAAAACTTGAACCCGGTCATTACGGGAGGCTGAAAGCAACCCGTGACCCGTAAACATTTGAGTTATTGTAAACTAGAAAACAAGTGAGCGTTATTCTGTTTGTAATCAATCAATATGAGTGCTTTTTCATTTTCTTATGTCTCTTCTTGCTACTTGAGCTTACTTGTTGGTGTGGCCTTGTTTCACTTATGCTTGTCTAATCAAAACCTTGATGGTGTATTATGCATCAAAGAGGAGAGACAAGCACTTCTCCGGTTCAAGAACGGTATCATTGATGAAGGAGACCGACTTGCTTCTTGGGTTGATGAGAGCAATGATTGCTGCAAATGGGAGGGGATTGTTTGTGATAACGTGACTGGTCACGTTCACCAGATTCATCTTCGCGCACTTGACGGTCAATGTATAAATTATTACTACACGCAGAAAGAATCTGAAGAAACCTCAAAGCAAAAGTTGAAAGGGGATTTAAGTCCATCCTTATTGGACCTGAAGCAACTCAAGCATTTGGATTTTAGATCGATCCAAGTGCCTAAATTCATTGGTTCTCTTGGAAACTTGAGGTATCTTAACCTCTCGAGTTCTAATTTCATTGGATCTATCCCTCCTCAATTAGGGAATCTTTCAGAATTGCACACCCTTTGTCTAGGAAGTTTTCAAGATTGGCGTGATATAACAACAAGCGTGATGAATATGGAGTGGTTTTTAAATCTCCGTTTGTTGCGTCACCTGGATATGAGTTATGTAGACATCAGAAACGCAATAGATTGGTTTCAGGTGATCAACACCCTCCCTTCTTTGGCCGAACTACATCTTAAACAAAGTTATCTGGAGGATGTACATCCCCATGTCCCTATTGGAAGTTAATTCATTAATCCATGTGAATTTAAAGTATATGGGTCATTATGTAATTAGTCATTTGTGTATTTAGAGTCGAGTATGTAAAGTTTATAAGTTTAGGGTCCTAGTGTGTCAAGAATAAAGTCAATAACCGAATTGGTAGTTATTGGCGGTTATAGGTAGTTATTGTTGAAAGGGTGTGACTTTTGGGAACAGTCACATTGCTTCGTTTCGTGTAGTATATATAGATATCAAAGTGACTGTAAAAACAATCAGATTCAATATACAGAAAGTTTGTGTGTGTGAGTTTGTTCAATAGATATGTTTGATTCGAGCCAGTGATGATCCGGATGGGCCAACAGTCCCTTGTCTGAATATCACATCCCTTTTGTTGCTTGATCTTTCCAACAACGAGTTTATAATTACTAGTCTCATGCCACAATGGATATTTAATATAAATAGTCTTGTTTCTTTGGATTTAAGTCAGTGTTATTTTAATGGCCGTATTCCTGGTAGTAGTGCTTACAGCTTCCGTAACTTGACTTCTCTTAAGTGGCTTCACATTTCTCAGAACAATTTCATGAATTCTTCATTAGTATTAAAAGAGCTGTCTAGTAGTATTGGCAGTAATCTACTTTCGTTAGAGATATTAGTGGTTGTGATATATCGAGTACAACTCTTGATTCCCTTCACAACTTGACCTCTCTTCTTAGCCTTAACCTGGCATCGAATAAACTCACCAACATGATACCTAAATCATTGGGTAACCTTTGTAACTTGAGACATATTTATTTGTTAGCAAACAATTTTCAAAACATTAGTTTGACATATCTTCTTGAAAGTTTCCTTGAATGCAAATCACCTTCTTTGGAGTCATTATTCATATCCTACTCAGGACTTTCTGGTCTTCTACCAGACCAACTTGGACAATTTAAGCATATGGAGTACCTAGGGTTACACTATAACGACATCTCTGGTACAATTCCAGATTCTTTAGGGCGATTATCATCGTTGGAGGTTTTAGATCTTAGCTATAACCAGTTAAATGGCAGTCTGATTGGACGATTTTCATCGTTAAAAAGTTTGCTTCTTTCATATAACCAATTTGATGGCAACCTTCCTAATAGCCTTGGTCAACTCTCAAAGTTGCAAGAATTCAAATTTTCTTCCAATTTTCTGAGCAGTGTCGTGACAGAAACTCACTTTGCCAAACTAGTGCGCTTGAAATATCTGACTGGAGACGGAAACAATTTAATCCTACGACCCCGACTTGCAAACTGGATTCCCCCTTTCCAATTGGTGAGTTTGAATTTGCACTCTTGGGATTTAGGGCCTCAATTTCCATTGTGGCTTCAATTGCAAAAGGATTTAGTAGATTTGAACATAAGCAACACAAACATTTCTTCACCCATACCTGAGTCATTTTGGAGATCCTTACCCTATCTATAGTCTTTAGATATATCAAAAAACCAAATGCAAGGTACGTTAACACTTTCGGGTATCTATACAACACTTGAGTTACTTGACTTAAGCTCTAACAGGTTAGGGGGGAAATTACCTGATATATCAATGGTTCTCCAAGGCTTTTGGATCTGTCAAATAATTTATTTGTGGGATCCTTACATCATTTTTTGTGTTCCGATGGTGTGAAAGTGACAGATATGCTTAATCTAGGAAATAACAGTTTGTCGGGTGTCATTCCTGAGTGTTGGGAAAAGTGGCAGAGATTGTCATTCTTAAACTTGGAGAATAATAATTTTTCTGGTGGGATCCCGAGAACACTGGGTCGTGCACGTTACATACAATCATTGAACATGCATGGGAACAAGCTCGTAGGGAAATTACCCGCTTCTCTAATGAACCTGACATACTTAAAGATTCTTGAACTTAGTGGAAATGAACTTGATGGAATTGAAGCATTCCATCTTGGGTTGGGATGGAAATGTCTTCTTTGAAACTTCTTAACCTCAGATACAACAATTTCGTTGGAAATATTCCTCAAGAGCTTTTGTTATCTTTCCCATATTCGAATTTTGGATCTTTCAAATAACAAGCTAATGGGAGGTATTCCAAGATGCTTCAACAACTTTAGCGACCTTTCAGGGAAACTAATTGGGCCAGATTATGATTTTATTACAGAGATCCGTATGAAAAAACTTATTAGACACATATCCCTGGTGACGAAGGGACGTGAGTACATATACACCACTGTTAAATTCGTGAGGTTTTTGGACCTTTCGAATAACAATCTTGTTGGCCACATTCCAAGTGAGCTAACAACCCTCGTCAAGTTAAAATTGTTAAATTTATCTGGAAATCATTTGACTGGAAGGATCCCCAAGAAGATTGGACACATGAAAGAACTTGAATCTTTTGATTTGTCACTGAACAAGCTTTTCAGGGGAACTTCCCATGAGCTTGTCAAGCTTGAACTCCTTGAGTAGCTTCAACGTGTCTTACAACAATTTGACGGGCAGAATCCCATCAAGTACTCAACTTCAGAGCTTAAATGAGTCTTGCTTTGTTGGCAACGAACTTTGTGGAGATCCCCTCACCGTGCGTTGTTCAAGAATTAAAGCACCTGATACAGATCATGAAGAAGACGATCTATCACGTGGAACAGATTGGGGCTTGATTATTAGTGTGGTGTCTGGATTCATTGTTGGTTTTTGGGTCATTGTGGGTCCTCTGATCACGAGCAGGTCATGGAGGACTGCATATTTCCGTTTCTTGAGTGAACTCAGGTATATGCATGATGCATAAGATGTTTTCTTAGTGATCAAAACTCAAAAGTGATGTCATTTTGTAATATGTTTTACTGTGAAAATCATAAATACCTTTTTAGTAAAGTTGTAAGCTTGTATTGGAGAAGAGTCAGAAGACTATCTTATTTTGAATATATATAGTATTTTTTTTTGTTGTTAGAAGGTTGGATAAGTAACCCAATATATGATTTTAATAACAAGATAAAATCTAAGATCAGATGTTAGTTAGAACAAAGTATGAACAGTTGGATAACTTGATTGTTTGTTGCACCATCCATAGTACCATAAAACGAGTTACGAAAGAAGTTCCGATTTTGGTGTTATCCATTTATCTGGGGCATTTAAGGTACTTGGCAAGAATTGGTCTTGATATCTTCCACGTTTCATTTTTCTGGAAATGTCAAAACATGTGATATTCGGAGCTTATTCAGCAGGATGTGTGCGATTACTGTATAGAGATTATCTTATAGCTGTGTAAAGTTTCTATATGAAAGTGATGCCAGATAGAATTTGAGTAATTGTTATATGAAATCAGATAGATGTTTATGTTGCTGTGCAGATGCTTTATGTTTGTGTATAGCGAGACATTTGATAGGGCGACCTAAATGTTAGCCAATTACTCGGGCAACCAGTCTTTAGTGATGCGAGTTTTATGCTATCATGAAAATATTGTTTAACAAGCTGCATTTATGATGTTCACACATACATTGTGATCTACTGATCTTTTACATGTATAACCTGCATGACCTAGAAGCTACCATATAATCTTGAAAATTTGAGTTCAACTTTTAATAGTTACATTTGACATTAGTTGGAGAAGTCATGAATCCTGCAATTCCTCAGAAATCAGGACAACTCAAACTCAACAGTAACCTCTAGTACAACTGCAAGAAATATGAAAAATAACGCTCCATTAGTCATCTCATGGTAGAAGGTAGTGTTTGGATCATTGAATATGCCTCAAGTGATCTAAGTTGTAATAGTAAGCTGCTTCTAGTGTTTCTGGCTATTCTAGGACCTAACATACAAAATTACCAAATACTATGGTTTTGGTTGAGATATAGAAAAATGCTATGGGAATTAAGCGTGAACGTTATTACCAAATACTGTTTTACCCTTCAATACTATGGGAAAATGCTATGGGAATTAAGCGTGACAATGATTTAAAGCTGAGAACTCATGCTAAGGGTATGCCATGCTAAACTACTTATGAGAAATGAAGACAACCATGAGTGGGAAAAATTATTACAGTAAGATTTACCTTTTATCTTGCTGACTAGAACTGGTATATCATGCTCCATTGGAATACATTACGAATGGTACTGTAAACACACATGCATTAAATATTAGTGTCATTATAGATAGTCGCATGTATATAACTTGATAGTTGATACATTTTGTATGAGAATCAAGTGTTTTCCTGGAGTTTCAATATAATAATTTTCCATCTTCAGTTCACAAATTTATATGGACTCTTCATTGTTTAAGCATAACATACATGAAAAAGGATGATCTTCCATGATTATTTCATATATCACATACTTTATATACTTGGTTGAAATTGAAACAATCTAGAAACAGCATTTATCCACAAGATGTTGGGTCCTTCAGTACCCAAGAGTCGTTAAAACAAGATTTTAATACAAATTAAGCTAAGTGTAAATAAAACCGAAAACATTCTAAGTCACTGAGTGAACAGCAGTGAGTTACCTTCAAGATGCTCAGGACGAGTCTAAGAAGAAAGATTCACCACACAGTGAGGCGGTACTCACTGAAGTGTTACTTGAGACAAAGAAGAAGGTAATGGATCAGTGAGCTTTAGACAAGAGCTCACTGAACCCAGTCTCCTCAACAACAACAAGAAGAACCTAAAGCCTGAATAAAAGGCGGGAAAAGAGGGAAGGTTTTAAGAAGATAAGAACAAGTCTTATCTGGGTCAGACAAACCATCCCTCAAGTGGCTAAAAGTCGAAGAAGTGTAAGGTCAGACACTCGAAGACTTTTTGGCGCAATCCCATTGGTTCTTGAAAATGACAACTACTCTTGTAGTTGTCAGACACGCTTCCTATTTGTTTATCTAGTTTTAATCTTCAGTACTCTTAACATGTTTGCCTATAAATAGCAAACGTATAAGAGAAAATGAGGTAAGGTATTCTTGTGCAATTAAAGCTTAGACTTTCACAAATACTGTTAGACCCGTTTCCCGGAATACAAATAGGCCCCACCCCAGATGAAGTTGACCCGAACTTGAGTATGTTTGACCAAGGATATGTGGCTGAGTCTTTTAAGTGGATGTATGATGAGGCCTAGATGCGGCGCATCCAGGAAGTACATGCGACGTATGGTCGAATGGAAAGTAGAACCGGCTTGTTATAGTCCATGCGCCGCATTGGAGAAGGAGATACGGCGTATATAAGATGTGGCGCATCGACCTTAAATAAGCAGAAATGACAGAAATGCCCTCTCAGCTAGTTTATATGTGTTAGGTTCTAGATATCTCCACACAATTCTTGGGTGTTCCTGTGATGTCGAGATAGAGAGAAGAGAGGGAAGATGATGGAGCATTTAGTGATGAGATGATGATGGTATAGTGGTGATAATTCAAGGGTTAAGCCTATAGCTTGTTTCTTACATAAGGTATGATGTTCATGATGCTTAATTAGTGTTTAATTGATGAATTATGAAATTAGGGTTTGTAAACCCTAACTTGAGATTAAAGGGTAAATGGTGTTTTAAGATAATTAAGAGGTAATGATGATTATGTGATGAGTTTATAATGGGTTTAAGTTAGTAAATGGTGGGATTGATTATCATATAATCAATATATGATTATATGATGATTAGAAGTGTTTAGAGATTAGTTATGGTGGTATTAACCATGATTATAGTTAATGATTATGTATTATATGTTATGTATGATTATGTGTTTTAGGATGCTTATGAGGATTATGATGATGTTGATGATATAGATGATGATATTGATTATGTGCTTAGCATGGAGCTAAGGTAAGTAACTCTCCCTAAAACATGTGTTATGTATGTATTTATCATGTATGTATTGTGGTTGTATAAGTGTATGAGAATTGGATTAGTATGGTCGTAAGCTAAGGATGGATGGCTAGTGACCTTGGATAGGAGTATGTTAGTTGTCGGCTTTGGACTAGTTAAGGTATGTTGTTAATTATGTTGTGATGAATGAATGTGGTTATGTTATGAAGGGGTGTATGATATGAGTGGTATGTGTTAGTTTAGAGGCTTTTAATGTGATTAGGATGTTTATGTGAGAATATGTGTATGATGTATGTTTTATGACGGGTTACTTACTAAGCGTAAGCTTATTCTTTTAGTTGTTAATGTTTTGTAGGCTTAAGCGCGGCGGAATGGAGGGCTTGGATTGTAGCATGAGGATTTGGAATGGAATTGGAAGATAGCAAGCATTAGGAGCTAGGTAGAATACCGAGCTCGAGTCAAAGTTGTACCCCGAGAGTCTATTTTATGAGTCGTATAAAGTGTGTCAAAGTCGGGTAACGGTTTGGGGGTCTAACGAGTCGTCAAGTGTGTTTTAAGTGTTTGTAGTTAATGTCTAAAGGAGCGTTTGGATTTCAACATGTTTGTACCCATTTTAGAGTCAAACGGGTCAATTGCCGTGTATTATAGCTTAATATGGTTTTGAATGTAAAATGAGTGTCTTGGCATAAGTCATAATGTTGTATTGAGGTTAAAGTGGATTGTGTGGTGTGTTGAGTATATGCAGGTTTTCCTGCTGATGTTCTGTCTTAGTTGGTCGATGCGGCGTATCTAGTATATTAGATGCGACGCATCAGAAGTTAAGGTGATGCGGCGTATCTAGTATATTAGATGCGACGTATCAGGAGTTTAAGGTGATGCGGCGCATCATTTCAGGTTGATGCGGCGCATGGTCTCTCAGCTGTGATACGGCGTATCCCTCAAAAGGATACGGCGTATCCTTGGTCTGAAGGATCGTTTGGTTGTGTTATACAACTGATTATGAAATGTTTTGAAAGGTGTCCGAGTATATGTTCTTGCAAGTATTTTAAAGGGTTAAATGTGATAGATTTTGGATATGTAAATGATGAATTTGTATGAGTCCGGTAAAGTCAAGCGTTTCCGCGTCAAAAGTTTTAAATTTTAGTCAAAACGGGTACGGGGCGTTACAAATACCCCTTTTCTCCTACAAAGAGTAACGTATCCGTGAGATAGCACAGTGGGTCGAATTATTACCACTTAAGCATAGCTTGAGTTTAGATAGGAGACACCATACCTTGTCTATTCAATCCCAAGTGTTTGTTCCGCAAAACACTTGGGTAATAGATTCTTTGATTCATTTCTAATAAGAATTTAACCGTTGAAAATACTGTGTGTTTTTATATTAACGTTTCATTAACTGTTAGGATTAATCAATACATTGTATTAGTCATAAACACAAATAGATTAACTTTATAGTTAACTCTAAGCGTGTTAAGGGAACAACACAAGATCATGTAGCATCTCAGCATAACATATTCTGTCAATATCTGCAGACAATCAGCTTGCTTTTCACGATGCTTGTTAGCTTGCAAAGGTTGTCTGCTTGCAATAATATTTTCTGCGTTCTGTTTCATACTTAGCTAGGTAGCTTATTAGACCATCTAGTTTTTTTACCGGCACTTGTAATCGTCTAGCAAACTTGTTATCTCCCACTAGGACTAGGAACAATGATCTCACAGTTCTAAAATCCCCACACAAATAATAATCATTTGCTAAAACTTGATATCTAAGAGGATTCGTCTTTCTAGTTAGTCAACTTCAAATTGGAAGCTCATGTGAAGGGTTTTATATGTTGATGGCTTGTAATGGTGCTCATACGAATGTAAATGGATAGCACCCGAAATACAATTAGAGAAGAAAACTATTGCAACTAGGATATCATATAGTTGATTGAAAAGTGGATTGGATGAACAACTTACCAAGCAAAAAGATAGTTAGCATCAGAACAAGTGTGAGTCGAAATGAACAACTTCTCTGCAAGTGTATCGAGGTCTGTAGTTGCCTTTGACTTCCAGCAGCCCTTTTAAATATCTGTACATACATCGACTTTAATACTAAACAAATCTAAATAAAAGAATCCCAACTAAGTTGACATTCTAACCTGATTCATCCAATAATTGCCAAATCTTGGTCTCCAAACGTAACCTTTATCTTTCGGCGTGGACTGAGTATCCAAGATCAATGATTTCTTCTGTTCATTATCATGATTAACTGTAATCATTAGGGTGCCAACATCGTGTGAACCCAATGTTCTTCTCGAGCTAGAGCTAACCTTATGACACGAAGAACCATCGCTTCCCAATAATTCAATCGGCTCTATCTCAATTATACAATCGTTAGCATCTTACAACTTGTCATATAATTTAGTTTCACGTCATCTCTTTTGAAAGAATCTTTACTATCAGAATCCGAATCTAGTGTACTCTTTGAGCTTCCTGAACTTCCTGAGAGAAACATAGCTAAATCATCACGTTCTTCTTCATCCAAATTCACCCATCGAAGCGGTTTCCTGACTTTACCACTGTAATATTCTTTCAAAGCTGATTCAACTCCCGATATCTGGGATGTTATGGCGGAAACAAATTGTTCATGACGCTTTGTTCTAACATCGTTGACATTATTTTTGTAGCTCATTCTAACAGCTCTTTGGAACTCATCCAACTGAATTTAACAACCAAAGTTAAAAAAGCTTATTACTTTTTAAAAACTTCTGTGTTTTTTTTGTTACTATGTTTAAAAGAAACCGCACTAACCTGCCATTTAGCGGTGCCTAAAGCAGTTTGAAGCTCCCTGCAAAGTTCATCCAAATCAACAGATTTAAGCCCCTCTCTTTTCTGTCTAACCCATGTCCTGTAAGCAGATTCCATTCTAGAAAACCAAAAAAACAAAAATCAAAATCATTTCATAAAATTGATACTTTTTGAGGTGTTTGGATTAGCTTATTTTTCCGGCTTAAGGGCTTATTTGATTTTGCATAAGCTCACTTTTTTTCGGCTTATGAGCTTATCATCTTCAACTTATGGCTTATTAATAAGCCATAAGCTCAACTTACTAACCTCATAAGCCGAGAAAAGCGAGCTTACGAGCTTTTCCAAAATCAAATAAGCTCATAAGCCGGAAAAAACAAGCTAATCCTAACACCCCCTAACACAACAATCAATCCCCATATAAAAAGAACATATTTTTCAGCATAAAGAAACCAAAACCACCCTAACACCAAACATATTCATGTTCAAACCTAGAAATTATTAAACTTTTTTCACATAACCTAATCCTAAATCCTAAAAATAAACAATAGAAACCAGAAATTTAACCAAATCAAACCATACCCACATAAGAAAAAAAGAAAAGAAAAGAAACATACATATCTGCAGATGCTTGAACCTCTTCAGCAGCTGAAAAAAAGACATCAATTTTTGCAAGATCAAAAGTATTTGCAAATCAAAATATTTTTTTTTTCAAATCAATTGGGTATTTTTTTTTTTTTTTTTTTTATAAATATATAAAGATTGGATAAATATGTTGCTTGTTATTCTTCTTTTCTGTTTCTTCTTCTTCGCCTGTTTGAAGCGAAGAAGAAAAGAAAGAAGAGAGATATAATAAAGCAAAGATACAGACAAACAGACAGACAAAGATGAACACAAGTATAATACTAATGGTTTCTTTTTTAATGTTATTTAATGGAACAATATAAAAGTGTTTATTTTTTATTTGGTGGATGAGGTAAGGTGAGAAAAAGAAGTTAAAGAACGCCGAAAATTATCATGTTTGGAATAATATTTTTTTTTTTTTTAATAAAGATTTTTTTTTGATTTATTTAGAAGATAACAAATGAATAAAACGTGTGACTTTAAACTGAAGATAGAAATGTCAACTTATTATCTAAAACATTTTCGATTTTAGAAGTTTTTAATTAATGATTTTGTTGCCTCACTCAATTTTCTTGATATGTACTTGATACTAAGTGGAAGTTCTCTAAAAGGTTTATCGATGGACCAACTATGACTCAGTGCGTTAGAGGATGTCAATTGATCAACTGAAATACTATAATGAAATATTTACTCAAAATATATTGTACATCATGTATTTTGAGTATATATGGTATTTTGATTTTTAAATTGAGTATATATGAAGTTATCTCATTTTTTAACGACCAATTTAAGCGTGTCTCGGTAATCTTTCTATCATGCTATTTCCTCAAAGGAACATTCTTTGATCCAGTCAATAAAACATTTGCGTGAAAAACTTATTTAGCTAAAGCAATGCCATTTTTGGTTAAATGGGATCATTTTGAATCAAGAGAAGAAGAAAATAGCTAAACAATTTGTTGCATAACATGATATTCGGCTTGTGATTATTGTTTTATCCCATATACTACATATAAAGTATGAATGACTCTCTCTCCTTTTTGGTCTTAAAATTAAGACTTACAAGCTATAATGCTTATTGTACAATACACAAATCACTATTAATGATCTTTCTCATCAATCTTAATTTTAAGACTTACAAGTCTTAAAGCTTAATGTACAAAATACAAAGCACTATTAATTTGGTCAAAATATTTAATGTAGTCAATTAATTAATTGGTCAATAAATACAATTAATTTAGTTATTAAAACACCCCTTACATAAGAAATACAAATTATCAAGCATATTGTACAACAAACTTAAACACAATTCCTACATTAAATGTTACTAATACAAATAATAAAGCACATTATACAAATATTCAAACACGAATGGGCAACGGGCCAAACGGGCTAGAGCCCGAACGGGCACGGGCTAGAACCCGAACGGGGGACCACGGGCTAAAACACGGGCAACGGGCTAACGAACGGACACGGGCCAAACGGGCACGGGCTAAACGGGCACTGGCCAAACGGGCTCATGTTATACGAATGACTTTAAAAAAGACCCAAAAAGACGCATAAATTTCCTTAGTTAAGGAGTTGAAATACGTCACATGAAATTCTTGATATCCGTAAATTTATTATTAAAAAGAACATAATAAACTAAAATACATGATTCACCGAAAATATTATTTCAGGGTACCCGCCGTCGCAACACGCGGGTACCTGCTAGTTTTACTAAAATCAAAGAAGACATGTAATATAAAATTTTGAACATAATGCATTTCATAAAAATCAAAACTTTTATACTCCTCCGTCTCAATTTTATTGTCCCATTTTTTCATTTCGGGCGTCCTAAAATTATTGTCCCATACCAAAAATGGAAAGTGAATAGGTAGTGGAGTTTGGTAAAGTTTACTATATTACCCTTGGTTGAAATTAATATTACAAACTTTAATGAATATTAATTAATTGGTTAAGGGTAAACTTGTCATTTGGCAAAAAGTAAGAGAGATAAAGTAGTGATAGTGATGTTTTTCTAAAAGAATGTTGCTTTTTGTTATAGGGACAATAATTTTGAGAACGGAGGGAATAATATTTTACAATACGCGAGAAGACTCATGCGGTTAGCCAAAGTCCTGACAACCATAGTTCCGCCATGGCTATTCTACACATATTTATACGTTTCTTTTTACAACAGCCTTGTGAAAAATTGACATGTTAGCATATAAATGAAAAAAAAAGAAGCATAGCAGGTGGAAGTAAACTGTTTGATGTCGTAAAATATGAAGCAAATTGTGGTTAAAGATTTTTTTTTTAGACGGAAATTGTGGCTACATAGCCCCTAGCCCAGAAGGCGTAGCGAGCCCACACAACCAGGTTGGTCCAGCCCAGAAGTCAATGACATCCTTCCTTTTACGCACGCGGGAGAAAACCCCTATCGCCCCTAGACAAGACTCGAACTTGAGGTTTTGCCTAAGGGGGGTAAAACCTACATACCGCTAGACCAGATACGCGTTGGTAAATTGTGGTTAAAGATATGCAGAGCATGGTAGGGAAAACACTTGATGAGATGAAAGATTAAAAAAAAGAAACGTCGGCTGTTGGAGTTGGGTAAGAGAAATAAAATAGTATCCAAGTCAGCCCACCAACTATGAAGAATTGTGGCCCATAAATTCTTACTAAAATATCGTTGTTGCACCTCACGAGATATTCATGTTTAGGCTTCAAACAATTTCTAGCGTGATAAAAGAAAAAGAGAAAAATTTTTAAATAAACACTTTAACTTCACCTTTAACAAAATAAATCATTTAAACCTGTTTTACAAAAATCAACGAAATTTTTTTTTTGAAAGGCATCAATATATTAAAACGCAACAAAGACAATACATACAAATGGCGTTCCACCCCTCCAAACAAGACGCTTAAAGAGAGAGGAACCCGGCCAAATAAAATACAAAATTCAAAACAAAACACAATACGGAACATACAAAAGAACTATGACCAAAACCAAACAACCCTCGAAACTAACTGAAGCAGAACCCACTAAGGGACCATAGAACCTTTTGAGATGAAAAACAAAACTTGCAGACCAACAACTTTTATGAGAAGCAACCATAAACACTTGCAGAACACCACATATGCCAAAGATTAGGAGAGAGCTTTTATACCTTGCAAGCTTTAATCGGATCCGAACACCAATCTAACCATGACGAAATTGCTCCTCTTGATCTATTAGATATCCAAAAAAATGTTAGAAGTTGTAGCTCATCACAAATTGTAGTGAGGTTGGAGACTTTATTTTCAAACACCCTCTTGTTTCGAGAACACCACACAAGGTATAACATCGACCAACACACCGCTTGCCAAATTGATTTTTGTTTCAAGTTGAGACTATTATTAGCATTATGACTAAGAATATCTTGAATAGACCCAATATTGAAAATGGCGAGCAAACATGGTACGACCAAGTATTTGCTCTCCATGTTCTTTGTTTTGTAGCTGAAAACGGCGAGCAAACATGGAGCGAGCAAGCATTTCATGTTCTTTGTCTTGTAGCGAAAAAGCCTTTGTCTTCTTTTAAAAACGGCAAGCAAAAAGAGAGGACGAGCAAATCTCAAATTCTCGAAGTGTCGACTTTGGTAAACGCGTTTTAAAGTGTTTAATTTTGTAATTGAGTGTGAGAAGTGTTTTTTGTGGTAATTGATTTAAAGAAAAATAAGTATAAGTTATAATCTGTTATATAATAATTGTTTTCATAAAAAGAGTATGGTTCGATGATTGGGTTACGTTGTGAGCTGGAAATGACACCCTTCGATGTATCATCATCTTTCCATCATTCACACAAATTCAATAATACAAAATCTGTTACGTATAATAATATTCCTCGAAAATATAAATTTATAGTTTTGTATCAAAAACTATTTGTTTTGGTGTTTAGGGTGGAGGGAGTGTACAAAGTTTTCGGGTTAAAATAGTTTTGCATAAAAAACTATTTGTTTTGGAACTAAGTATTTGAAGTCCGTTGTTAAATACATCTTTTATGTGTACTGTTTTTCATCCTAAAAATGTGATGGTTCATTATTTGTTTTTGTAGATCTAAATGTACAAAGGGTTTAGTTGGGATGTTTCTAACCCCAATAACTTACCTCGCTTTCGATAAATGATTTGTATGGATGTAAAGTTTTTCTATTGAATACTTTTGTTCAAAAAGAAAGAGACTTGAGTAAATTAGATTTGGTGAATGATGGTCTTATGAACCATACCCGGAATGAATTTTTGACAAATAAGTAGATTCAACTTGATAAGTTCAACATATAATGCTCGAATACTATTCAATTGATGTCAAACATGTTTCCTTGTGTAATCTAATATTGAAACCTTAGTAGTGGGTATTATTCTAGTTTATCATCCAAATGACCACACAATTTGATTATTTGACAAAAAGGCAGCATACATGCCTTTCTTTAAATGTTAACCATTCCTTTTAATTAGTCAATAGTCACCATAATCCGTAACTATGGTGGATATTGCTTGCATCATTATTCTCCATTATAAGATTGGGTGTAGACTCCAGCTATTCCATTTTCTGTGCTCTTGCAAAGTATTACGGAGTATTTGTTTATTAAGAGGTCTGAATCTGAATCTGAACCGCACGTCTGAATCTGAATCTGAGGCGTAAATGTCTGAATCTGAACGCATCTGAACGGGAAAAAAAAACTCGTGTTTGAACGGGAAATTTTTTTTTTTTTTTTTTGTCAACAAGAGGCATTCAGACGCGTTAAGACACCCCTCTCAAGTCTTGACCATTAAGATCAAATAGTGCCGTTCAGACACTGTTCAGATGCAAAAAAAACAAACGGTCTGAACGACAAAATGTCTGACCGATTCAGACATTTTGCCTGTTCAGACGTTGTTCAGAGGCATTCAGACAACAAACAAACGCAGCCTATTTACGTATCAAAAACACAAAATGTTTTCAAAACCAAATGTTCTAGGGTCAAAGTATTTTTTTTTAATGTAATATCGAATTCAATTATAATAAATTAAAGTTTCAACAATCATTGATCTGCAATATATAATCTATACACTAAGATGAATCAATGATCAAACATATAGACATAATTTGATACTCCAACTACTAACTAAATTTAATCTAACATTTTTATATTTCCATGTTAATTAGAAATTACTGTAGAAGTTAGCTTTTTATCATTCCCATTAAATATAACCATTTTTTCTTTTATTTTCTGATTGACATATGATCATCACAAATATAACAAGTTTAAATCACCTTTTGACATAAAATTTTGAGTTCTGTACATAAACTAAAATGGTACTTGGTCGAGAAGGCACGACTGTCAAATAATACAATTATTTAGTATTGTACAAATATATAAAAAATAAAAAAATGGTTATTGTTAGTGGCTTAATAAATTGTAATGAAAATGAACATACATAACATAAGGTAGTATATATGACCTTGGATGCGTCGTTTATTGAGAAATGATATATAAACATTGTGATTCACTTAATTGGTGTCTACAGCTGCCTTTTAACTCTTGCACCAACTTGCAACAATTGTTATACAAGTGTTATGATTGATGGATAGAAATATAATTCTAAAATGACACCTTAACACCCCAAAAATATTCTGTGATGTGCGATGATAATATAATATCTGTATGATTCATTTGAGTGATTGAGATTTATTAATAATTCATTTGAGAATATTACAATAGCAATTAAATATTTCACCCATGTATCACTTATTCGATTACCGTAAAATGTTCCATTGGAAAACAAATATAGCTATATAGAATGGTCGGTCTTGATGTATTGCAAAGAAATGAACCCTTTACTTCAATGGAAAGATAGCTAAATGTACGTTCATGTACATATGCGATTAAAACTTTAAAAAAAGTACGTTGCGTCGTATTTTATGAGGATGAGACCTGACCCAATATGACATCGTCAAATTTGATTATCATTTTGAAATCAAATTTGACAATGTCAAAAGAATGTTTGTATTTTGAGCAACTGCAATGCATCTATACATAAGATCCTATCATACCATGTCAACAAATATAATTTTTCGATAACAATTGTCATCTAAGAGATCACTCATCTAGCCATATAAGTTAGAGGACATAGTTAGCAGTCGAACACTCTAGGAACAATACCCATTAGGCGGCAACGCGTTGCAAAGTCTCATTTTAGGTGAGTGTAAAATGCTTCACTTTAGTGGCTTTCAAGTTTTAAGTATATACATGTCAAGATTCAAGAAACTAATGGATGTGTTTGTGAACTCTTTCATCGTTGAGAATATAAGCACATAACTAAACCAAAAGAGAAGCAAGAGGACACAAATAATGCAACACTTGACTGCTAAGAGTCTAAGAATGAAAATCATATATGTAACAAATGAAATTGATATTCACGTCACCAGTTCATGTTTAATGTCTAAAATAATATATATCGAACAATGCCTTTCTAAAAAAAATATATATCGAACAATAAAAATAGCACAGGTAGTGTAAAAACTCAAAAGAATCCTCTAATGACGCTTACAAAACATCAATGTGATCTAGGCGATCAACTGAGGTTGAACAAACTTTTGGCTTTTACAGAATTCTACAGAAATAGTGAACGTTGTAGTTTAGAAAAAATCTATTTACAAGGCCACAATTTTGTACTCTATGGATGCACAGGCACATACAATTATTGAACTAATACAACCTTTTACGACTGATAGCTGGATTCATTTTCATTTACATTTAATAATCCAAATGGATAAAAGCCCACTCTAATGGCCTTAATAGCAAAGTTGCAATGCATACTTCA
Source organism: Artemisia tridentata subsp. tridentata (assembly GCA_021014915.2). Taxonomy (NCBI): domain Eukaryota; kingdom Viridiplantae; phylum Streptophyta; class Magnoliopsida; order Asterales; family Asteraceae; genus Artemisia; species Artemisia tridentata. The sequence goes on from CP139507.1 coordinate 212,482,058, forward strand.
AGGCCCAATTCAACACAGTTATTAAAGTGTTTTTTTTCCCCTCATGTAACACTAACACATATACTTGCATCATGCATAGAATCATATACGTGTTGTTGTTTTAACGTAATACATGTACTTACATCATATGCTCAAAGTACTCACTACTTGGCTCTTACTTGCATTATGTACTCTTGTTATTCTATGTAACAATGTCTTGTAAATTTCGTACAAAATCTCATAACTCTTGATCTAAAAGCATATGCAATCCGATTAGTCTTTAACAACTTCTTGAGTTTGCTGATCGAGCACACTTTTATTTATTGTTCATAATCACAAAGTTATATTTACAAACGACTTCCAATGCATCAAGCTTTGACAAAAGCTTTTTAACAACTAACGAAAGGGTGGAAAATGAAAAATTAATGCTAGGACAACTCCAAGCTATTAATCAAACGCCTGGAGTTTCTCAAGTTATTGTCACAACAAGTCTTTACTCTTAATGCTAAAAGTCATTTGAATGACTTATTCAAATTGTTAAAAGTCTTTAAAAAAACATGTATTGCGGATGCTTTAAGGGGACGTTTGTTTAAACGTATTTATTGTTTATGAGCTTACTTGACTTCGGCTTATATTTAATAAGTCCGATTTTTCTGGCTTATTTTGAGACTTGTGATATTAAATAAGTTTATTATATATCATAACAAAAGTTATATAAACAAGTAAGTTATGATAAATAAGCCAAAATCATATAAGCGCCCATATAAGCTTAAACAAATACCTCCTAAGAGCATCTAACCAATTGAGATTTTCAACCCATTAAGTGTGATGCTAAAAACCTATTTTCAACCTATTATTAATTTTTACTCACTCAAATATTATTGATCTTCAATAGCTCATTCTTTCTCACCTAGTGATTCAGTAACCATTTATCAACTTATTCGTCAAATGCATTTACCTCTTTTTCAGTTTTTTAAAATAATTTCAACCATTGTATTAGAAATGCTAGTATTTAATGTCATTGATAATAGCTAAAAGTGCTTTGTCAACAGTATTTATATCTCATTATTCAGAAATAAGGGTACCCGCGCGTTGCGGCGGCGGGTACCCTGAAATAATATTTTCCCGTGAAATAAAATTTACGGATATCAAGAATTTCGTTTTGCTCGTGCCCGTTCGGGCTCGAGCCAGTTGGCTCGTGTCCGTTTGGGCTCGAGCCAGTGCCCGTTCGGGCTCGAGCCCATTTGGCCCGTTGCCCATTCGGGCTTGAATATTTGTATAATGCGCTTTATTATTTGTATTAGTGACATTTAATGCAGGAATCATATTTAAGTTTGTTGTACAATATGCTTGATAATTTGTATTTATTATGTAATGGGTGTTTTAATAACTGTATTAATTGTATTTATTGATCAGTTAATTAATTGTATTTAATGTACATAATGATTTATTTATTGTATTTAATGTTAGTATTTCTATTTTAATTAGTTGTACTTTGAGTTTAAAAACTTGTAAATGTTAGAAAATGTGTTTTAATTACTTGTACTTTTAGCTTTATAAATTGGATTACTTAATTTTAAGAGTTTCTATTATTAGTAGGCTTTAATGCTTTATAATATAGTAAGATAACCATATATGGTCTTTTTCTATAGTTGTTGGAGTTATATATGTTAGTGGGATTTTGTTATTTTGGATTGCTTTCAAAGTTATGTATTATTGTCAATTGTTGTTCCAAGGTGTTTATAGCGAAAATTACTGCAGAGGCCACTGCAGTAATTAGTTGCCTTTTTTAGGGCGGGTTTTTTTTTTATTCCCAAAAAGGCCACCTATCTCGCTGCAAAAGGTTCCAGAAATTCAATATGTACACGTGTCAACATCTCGTCATTTTAAAAAAAAAAAAAAAAAAAAAAAAAAAAACGTATTTCACATAACATTTGCAGCGAAATACACTTTTTTGGGCCCCACAAGAATTAAAAAAAATGATTTCACATAAAAGTTGCAGCGAAATACACTTTTTTGGGCCCCACGAGAATTAAAAAAAATGATTTCACATAAACCTTGCAGCGAAATACACTTTTTCTGGGCCCACTTTGAAATTGAAATTTTTTTTTTACCAAAATTACCCTAAACTTTTTAATATTTACAATTTTTTTATATAACAAAGTTTATTCGTCAAATATATAGCAAATATATAGCGAATTCGTTAATAAAAAAAATACCGTTACGAAGAGCTCTGAATTACAAACAAAACAAGCCCAATATTGATATGCCTTTGACGTACGTATGATTTTATAAAAAAATATTAAAGTTTGATATATATATATATATATAGAGGAGAGTTATTTTACATACCAAATTTTTCCTACATACCAAGGGACTCATCCCCACCATTCATCTAAAAAGAAATCAATGTTTGAGATTAAAAGCATTTTAATATTTCACTTATTTTTTATAATTTAAATATCTCTTAAACCGTTAATCGTTAAGCGAAAATAATTACACCATCGCGACGAGCATTTAATTATCTTTCTATAGACGGGCACTTTGATATACTTTCGACAAAAAAAAATAATTTTTTTTCACTTTTTTTTCGTTACTAAATTTGCATGAAAAAATCACATGTGATATATCATATATGATATGTAATATCACATGTGATATTAGTGTTAAATCACATATGATATGTAATATCACATGTGATATTACATATCATATATGATATATCACGTGTGATTTTTTCATGCAAATTTTCATGCAAATTTTTTCATGCAAATTTGGTATATGATTAACGGTTTGAAAGATATTAATATTTGGAAAAAAAGGATGAAAGTAGGTTTTTTAAATGCGAAAATTACTGCAGTAGCCTCTGCAGAGGCTGTGTGTCTCAATCTACCCCAACTTTTTGGACATTTCAAAAGTACCCCAACATGTCGCGTATTTAAGGTCACGACACACTTGACATACACGTGTCACTTTCTTACCAATTATGGAACGCAAAAGAAAAAAAAAATTAAAACATGTCGCGTACCAATTTAAGCGACATGTATATATGCTACACGACATGTTAGAAAAAGGAGCAGTCATGAAATTGGTCCCTTAGTATGTAAAAAAAGTTTGGTCCTCAAATTATCTTAAATCATATATATATATATATATATATATATATATATATATATATATATATATATATATATATATATACAAAATATGAAATTGAAAAAAAAACTTACCAAAATTACCCTAAACTTTTTAATATTTACAATTTTTTTTATATAAATATTAAAAAGTTTAGGGTAATTTTGGTATATCAAACTTTAATATTTTTTTATAAAATCATACGTACGTCAAAGGCATATCAATATTGGGCTTGTTTTGTTTGTAATTCAGAGCTCTTCGTAACGGTATTTTTTTTATTAACGAATTCGCTATATATTTGCTATATATTTGACGAATAAACTTTGTTATATAAAAAAATTGTAAATATTAAAAAGTTTAGGGTAATTTTGGTAAAAAAAAAATTTCAATTTCAAAGTGGGCCCAGAAAAAGTGTATTTCGCTGCAAGGTTTATGTGAAATCATTTTTTTTAATTCTCGTGGGGCCCAAAAAAGTGTATTTCGCTGCAACTTTTATGTGAAATCATTTTTTTTAATTCTTGTGGGGCCCAAAAAAGTGTATTTCGCTGCAAATGTTATGTGAAATACGTTTTTTTTTTTTTTTTTTTTTAATTCTAAAAATGACGAGATGTTGACACGTGTACATATTGAATTTCTGGAACCTTTTGCAGCGAGATAGGTGGCCTTTTTGGGAATAAAAAAAAAACCCGCCCTAAAAAAGGCAACTAATTACTGCAGTGGCCTCTGCAGTAATTTTCGCAATTGTTGTTCCAAGGTGTTTATATTGTACCTCTATTTTGATCATAGGACGTAGGTAGCCAGTAAAATGATGATTAAGCCTACCCATGCATTCAATTTTCTTTAACATGGTCGCCAGTCCTGTGTTTGGCTGGTAGACCGGTCCTTGGCTTTAATGCACTTGTTTTAGACTTTAGTTATGGGTGAAAACAAGCTGAACCAAGTCTGAGCTAGCCAAAGCTTGGCTCAAATTTATAAGGCTTGAGCTCGAGTTCATTAACCCTTATGTTTTTCTCGGGCTCGACTTGGGTTGGCTCGGCTCGTTATTGTGATAGGCCTAAATAAAGTAGAGCTCGACTCAAATTCGGCTTGTTACTTACACTAATATGCTTGGACTCGCTTAGTTAGTTTAAGCTCGTTCATATATAATTTACATAATATACATATTTATACATCTACGAAGTATATTTACATTTACATATGTTTCATTGGTTTGTTTAGATTCACAAGCATAATCGAGTTTTGGGTATGAAACTCGTGCTCGGGCTCGATTAAGCTTGTCGTGGAAACAAGCTTTTATCGAGTTAATTCCGATTAACTTACAAGTGGTTTGACAGGTTTACAACCCAAGTTTTAGTTAACGCGTTGTGATCATAATGACCAATGGGTCGCTAGTTTTGAAATGCAGTCCTATATGTTTAAGGGGTCATAACTCATAAGCACTCGGTGTTTCTGACATGTGTAGTCATTCCTATAAGATTACGAAAGGTATCGGCCTATCCTAGTATTTTAAGAAATTTCTTTGAATATAAGGGATGATTATATATTATGGTAGACACCTTATTATATTATGTTATTGATTTTTTGAACGCGTAAGAATTGGATTATCCTTCATATGAAATCTTCCACAAGGTAACATTTTCTTGTCAACTTCAACTTTCAAGCTCATGATGATCAAATCGTTTACATCTTGTTTAATGGTAAGAATTCCTATATGACTAGTTTCAACTCTTCATCTTTTCATTGGTATGATTCATGCCCAAAACAGGAGACCATAGTCATTATATTTGACATTATGCTAGTTTAAACTTAGGTTGCGTAACTAGTTACGTTGTTGAATCTGTACAACGTTGTTTTAAAACCGACCAATCCCATAAAAAGACAAGCATTATTTATAGATTTGTAAAACATACAAACTATTTTTTTTTGGGTGTTTACGGAGAATGCTAAACATAGCTTCAATAGGTATAGGCTATCCACAGTGGATCGGAAGAAATCGTTCGTGAGTATCGATCGATCGACATGCATGATCGATCGTCCCATTGTGGAGTTTTGAAGCAAGATCGATCGCCGGCTAGTTTTTTGCAAAATCGTTCGTCTAGCCGAACGATATTTGCACCATTTCAATATGAAATTTAAAAAAAAGAAAGTTACCGAACGATATTTGTACCACTGTGATGAGAGAGATGAATATAGGTTGAGGAGAGAGAAAGCTGAGGTGGCAGCCGGAAAGATGATGCAATATAGGTCACCACTGTGAGCAGGTATAAACCCTAAAGTGTTTGGACATGAATAATGTTGCGTGAACTCTTTGCTAAACAATTTTTGTCATTCACTTCTTACAAAAAGAAGAAAAAAGACGTTATAGTTAAGTGAGAAAAAATAATACTCACATAATAATTTCAAATGTGGTGGGAATCTGCCAACAAGTAAATGCATACATTCACTTTCTTGGTCTTCACACATACTAAAAATAAGCCTTTCATAAGCAGATAGTACGATTTAAAAACCAATGAAATCTGTTTAGCTTAAATGTGCTGAACTCTATAGTGAGCAAGTCCATAGGCATGAGATTATGGCATGTCATAAGGGGACCACCAAATCTTTTTTCACCATCTTTCTTTAGATATATTGCATTTTTATTTTCAGAAACCATATCAAGTATATTCAAAATTGTTCGAGAGGTTACAACATCTTCAATCTTGGCTCCATTTTAAATATGGAGTTTTTAAAAAGAAATTATGAAGATATATATAGAGAAATTTTTGAATGTGGTGATATTTCTTCCAAGCATGGATTAACTTCATTTCTCCAAAAATTTAATTTGTAATTTTAATGTTTTTTCTATATCATATGAACTTATTAGTATTGTATTAAGATAAATTTAGTTAGTATGCAATATTTCTATATACAAATCATTTTCTTTGATTATAATATCGTAAGAACATGTAGTAATTAACTTAGTGTTAAAATACTGGGGCGTTTGGTTCGCCGTAATCTGGCGTAATTGGATGTAATTGTAATTCAGATTACATTACGTAGGCTGTTTGATTCACAGAATGGAGGGAATTGTAATTCAGATTACATTACGTAGGCTATTTGGTTTGCGTTGTAATTGTAATTCAGACATTACAATTACATCAAAGGAGGGAATTCAGATTACATAGGATGTTGGATGGAAAGTTTTGAATTACGTTGTAATTCAAAATTTTATAATAATAATAATAATAATAATAATTCGAAAAAATTTATAAAAATTCAAAAAACTTATATAAATTCGAATAATTTATAAAATTCAAAAAATTTATAAAAATTCGAAAAAATTTATAAAATTCGAAAAAATTTATAAAAATTCAAAAAATTTATAAAAATTTAAAAATTTAAAAATTAAAAAAATTTAAAAAATTAAAAATTTATAAAAATTTATAAAATTCAAAAATTTATAAAAATTCAAAAAATTTTTATATAAAATAATTTATAAAATTTAAAAATTTTATAAAAAATTTATAAAAATTTAAAAAATTTAAAAATTCAAAAAATTTAAAAAATTAAAAATTTTAAAAAAATTTATAAAATTAAAAATTTTAAAAATTTAAAATTAAAATAATTTCGAAAAATTTTATAAAAAATTTTATAGAAAATTTATAAAAATCTAAAAATTTAAAAATTCAAAAAATTTAAAAATTTAAAAATTTTACAAAAAATTTTATAAAACTTCAAATTTTTAAATTTTTATAAAATTTTATAAATTTTTCGAATTTTATAAATTTTTTATAAAATTTTTAAATTTTTAAATTTTTATAAATTTTTGGAATTTTTTTAAATTTTTTCGAATTTTTATAAATTTTTTGAATTTTTATAAATTTTTTCGAATTTATATAAATTTTTCGAATTTTTATAAATTTTTTCGAATTTTTATAAATTTTTTGAAATTTTATAAATTTTTCGAATTACAATTACGTTGAGATCCAACCAAACACAGTGACAGAAAACATCAATTACAATTCATACACATTACAATTACAACACATTACAACTCTTTGAATTACAATTCATTCAAATTACAATTCCTTTGACAGATTACAATTCCTTTCAAAACATACTGCGAACCAAACGCACCCTTAGTGTTAAAATACTGAAGAGTAATCCTTTCAAGTTGTATAACACAACTTGATCAACTTAGGGAATTATGAGCCATTTTTCTTTTGATTTGAGCCATTGGATCAAATCTAATGGCTCACAATTGTCTAACTTGACCTCCCAAGTTATAAACAACTTGAGAGGATCCTCCTCCTAAAATACTTGAGTTTATATTGTGAAAAAATTGGATAGAAATAGTTAATGTATTAAGAAGAAAGCATTTATTGGTAAATGTGTCAAAAGATGAGATAGAATTACTCAATTAGAAATGTGTTTATCTAGGGAAACTGAAGAAGTTAAGGTTATATTTCGTAGATTTTTCGCAATTATGTTTCACATTCTGATTTAAACAAACAATTAAACAAATATCGACCCACAGGATTCTACAACACCATCTCGTTTCATTGATAAACAAAGCGAATTGATCACAGATTTTCTGGTGAGGGATAGTACTTTAAGGGACGAACTATTAGAAAAGGTCTCTACTCTTCAGATGTCAATAAAAGAAAAAGGAAAAGATCAAGGAGATCGAACAACTAGAGTATAGTCAGGCAAAATGCTGCAAGGAAGTTAAAGTGCTTTTGTATGACGATATGGGGCGTGACGCGCCTGTTTGGGAGAATGTATTAAGTAGCTGAAAAGACTTGACGAATCCATTGCTGTGAAATATAGTTTTCTTGAAGATTTGTTCATCAACTATGATCGAGCAGCATGCATGTCAATGTTTTATTCTTCAACTTTATATGATCTATTGTACTTTTCCATTGTATTTTGAATGAATAAAAGTCAATGTTTACTTTTTATCAATGTTTAATTTCTTTTTGTTTATTTTTTTTTGTTTATTTTTTTTTTATTTTTATTTTTTTTTTGTTTTTTAATTTTTTGTAAATAATATTGGATACAATTAAGAATACAAAACGTCAAATTAAATGTAGATTGCAATATCCAATGCAACTTATTTTCTTTTCAGACTTTTCGATTTGATTGCGATTCGATTACGAAAAACAATATAGGTGAATACAATCCTATATATACACATTCACATAGAAAGACTTTCAACCGTAGGTATACCAACCCCATTATTCTATCTACATGGCTTTTTCTTTTCAAATGACCTCACCTTCATGGGCAAATTCTAAATTTTCATCAAGTTCAAATACTGATAGAAAGCCATTTCATATCGAATTGGAAGCCATAAGAAGACAAGTTCATCTTGATGAGAAGAGGTATGTCGCGTTACTGATGAAAAAAGTAGCAAAAGATGAAAAAAGAATTTTTACACTGCACTGTGGTATGCTTACAATACACGGTGATATTCAACGGCTGAAAAGGAGCACTGAAGAAAGAAAAAAAGAAAGTAAGTACTACATAAATAAAGATCTTTGATGTTGTAGCGTTAAATCTCGAATGTTTGTTTCAAGTGTTTTATGTTAATATAATTTTTATTTTTATTTTTATTTTTTATTTTTTTATCTCGTGTTTGTTTTTAATAAAAGTTATTATAAATTATGTTAATAGCACATTACATTACATAGCAACGTCTATACATTACAATAACAAATACATTTCATTAAATAACAAAATATTACATAACAAAATATTACATTTCAAAATATTACATAATAATGAATGGATCAACAAATCATGTAAAATGCAATCGTAGTTGAAGCATCTTGGAAATAATGAATGAGATGATTTGGTGCTTGCTTTGAAAAGTTGGAAAACCTCAGTTGTGAAACACAAGACCCAAACCAAGCACATGATAGAGGTGCTTGCATAAAAAAGTTGGATAAAGAGGGTGTGTGCATAAAAAAGCTAGAAAACTTGGCGGGGCCACACAACCCTCATGTACGACACTACACCTTTGCATCCATGGCCATATTTTAATGTAGCATTTTTCTTAGATAATGCATTTTCTTAGAAAATGTGATATAATAGGTGAACTAAAACGATATCATAAATAGATAGATCTACACCCACATTCATGTAGAAACAATCGTAGTTGAAGCATCTTCACCTCAAGCGTTTAATTTCATCCACGATGCTTCGCACGAAAGGATGTGATAAAGATGGGGAAATGGATGCAAAAAGTGCACTGAGGGTGGTTGTGGTTGATAAACAACCATGTATTCTAATAGGGATGATATGTTCAAGTTTACACACTTGGTTCGTGCGACGAGGCTTGACCATGTATTTGATGCACCTGTATCTTGTAGGTGACTTAAGAAACTTCAGACACCATACAAACAATCATAGCTTTTTTTTGATGTTTTAGAAGCAACGTACCACCCCTATAGTGTCTTGGCTGTTACCGCAACCATCTCCTTAGAAACGTCAAAGTTAGTTGTTACCCCTATATTGTTGATGTTGAACAGTTGGAAAACTAGCCGTCAAAGTTCTCAGTTTACATTGAACTATGTCGTTAAGCTTCGTAAAGTGGTTAATATAGATTAGCTAAAAATATCATAAGTAGAGTTTAAAATGGTGTTTATAGTTAGGTAGAGTTTAAGAGGGATATGTTAAAGTAGAAAATTGTAGAGCGAATTTATTGGGAAGAAAAAAGCAACTAGATATTGATGATGAAATTGAAGTTCTAAGTTTTATTTGAAATGTAAACAATTGTCTTGTCAGTGTTCCCTCCCACACGTATTCGCAATACATTCGCAACGTGTTCATTGTCTTTATCAGAAACAACCCGTTCTGTTGAACCATTTGTACCCGATTTGCATTATGTCGTAGTGCACAAACCGTTGGGTGTGAACGAGTCCCGTTTGTTTTTCACGTGACCCTCACTTCACAACTTGATCGTAACATCTTTGATTTTGTTCCAGTCAAAATCTGATGTCCATGAAAATGGATGAGATTGTCATCATGATCGGAATGCGAACATCGGTGAAGACGATGTAATCTCCGAGAAGAATGAAGGTGCGTGCGAGGAGATATGGCCGATTGTGTGACATTGGGGGAGTAGTGGATTATTATATAAAATGATAAAAAGGTGAGAAATAGGTGCGCAGTGGGTGCATAAGTGTAAACTCGGAAAAAGGTGATTTAGTGTACATGTAATTAATCAAGATCTTTAACTCGCCACCAACAAAATATCCCTTATCCAACAAATCCGTGTTTATCATATCCCTACACCTCACGTTATAACCCATGTAAAAGCCCTCTTTGATAGTTTATCTTAGGTGCTTACGCCTAGTGGAGAAGGTTTTCGATCCTTTCCCAAGCCTATGGTAATCTATTTGCTATGATAGGTAGTGAGAGATATTATCCGTTTTCATTTATGAGATATACTTTTATGACACCTGAGAGATGTGAGTATCTAAACACTACTTGTGAGGTGCTAGTTTGTAATCTCCGTGCTTATTATGATTAAAGTGGAACGACTATTTATTGTAATTACTTTTATATTAGAATTAAATGACCCCTAACTTGTGTTTTGATTAGAATAAAAGCGCATTTGCTTGAGGACAAGCAAATCTCAAGTGTAAGGGTATTTGATGAAGCGAAAAGTGTACCGCTTTTAGGGGGTCATTTAAGCCCTAAATCGTATTTATTTGATCAAATATTGCCCTAAATCGTTCCTTTTGTCATTTTAGGTACTTTGGAGAAGAAATCTGGAAAAGGAAGCATTTTGGACGTTTTTGGAGCATAAAAGTGAAGAAAACGACAAAGTCTCCAAAGCTGCTGGAAAAGTACACATGACGGCGTCAAGTATTGCTCTTGACGGCGTCATGGCTTGGCAAAAGAGGTGGATATGAAAAATACACGTGACGCGCCAGAGAGTTTTGCAATGGAAATCTGACGGCGTCACCCTTTAAGGTGATCAAGGCCATCACGGTTTAAGTTAAAGATAGACGGCGTCAAGCACATTTCTGACGGCGTCAACCCTTGATAGGCCAGAGCGGATTTTGGAGGATTAAAAAGGGACGGCGTCAGGAAGACCATCCGGGAACCCTAGCCGCGGCGAGGTGACGGCGTCAAGCTCTATAACGTGACGCCGTCAGCCACTAAACTCTATATATAGTTTTGCAATTTTTATTCATTGTGTGCAACTTTGTGAGGAGAAACCCTAAGACGAATTTCTGCCATTTTTAAGGGTTTTATACCCTTGGATCTCCCATGTTTAATTGAAGATAAGTAATCATTTAATCAATCAATATGTCTATGTGTTGTTTGATTATATCTTGTTCTTGTCTTTTGATTAACATGCTAGGCTAGATTTATCTTGTGTTTGCTTAGATCTAATGAAACCTAACTATTGATTATTGGTTATTAGTGTGTTATTAATTGTATTGGATGATTGTTTATCGATGTTAGGCTTAAGAAAACTGGCTAACCTCCTATACGGTAACTTGCTTGAACGTCTTAAGAAACATGAACCAATGCGTACTAGGTTTTTATGGTTGTATTTAATGCACGAGCGAATTCTAGTGATCCCATGTTAGGAGCTTCTTAGCCGGCTCAACATAGGAGTGAAGTAGGAGCTTGTAGAGTTGGGGAAGTACGTACGCCACCCCACGATTGGTATTAAGGAATACACCCGTCATCCACGCAATTAATACACACTAATCAACCGGTAAAAGATAGTTAGGGAGTAAGGAAATCTAAGTAAACACATTTCTCCCCATATAAGTTTCACAACCTTTTCATTTTCAGTCATTTTATTTTATTTGCATTTGTAGCTAATTGGGTTAGTTGACTAGCAACTAATTCCGCCCACTCCTTCAAACCCGAGATTTTACTTGCTTTACATAAAACATAAAAATACAAAAAGAATCTTCCCTCACCCTTAGACCTATTAGAGTAGTTTTTCAATCCCAACGACACTATTCCCCTAGAGAACGATCAATCCCCCGGTACTTGCCACTTCACTATACTACATCGGTCAGGTACACTGCCTGGTGGGGATTGCAAGCCTCTTGAGATCCCTCGAGAGGTAAAACCTGTTGTAAGGTCGCAAAACCACGCATCAGATAAGCTGGTGGCTGACCTTAGAGCTCGGGTTAGTGAGCTGGAAGGTGAGTCATCTCAGGCGGCTGAGCTCCGCGGTCGAGTATCCGAACTGAAGGCGGTCGCGGAAACCAAGGACCAGGAGTTAGCTGAGCTCCGGGCTAAATGTGATAAGTTATCTGGGGAGGTGGCCTCAGCTAGAGATTTGGCCGCGAAGAATGCAGATTTGGATCAGAAGGTTGCAGGATTGGAGATAGTGTGTGGTACCTTGGAGGAGCAGGTTAGGGGTGAGGAGTATTTGGGTAAGAAGTTTGAGGAGAGGGAAGAGGCTATCCGCGCCAGTTTCTAAGATCATATATTGAAGTTGGATAAGAAGTTGGCCGCTTTGAATGAGGAGTTTGATACAGAACTCTTCCCTCAGTGCTTAATGGCTATTGAAGGTAAGCGATGGGTCATCGGCCATGGTTTTCGCAAGGCCTTCCTGAATTTTAAAGAGTGCTTGGAGTTGAAGACCAGGCTGGGGGAATGCATTTCCGCGGCTCTTGTAGAGGGGCTGCGTCGGGGTAGTTCATGGGTCTAAGGGGGTTAAGCTTGAGGATGTGACGACTTACAATCTTGAGGCTCAGAAGCGCTATCAGGACGCGGTGGTAAGGTTGTCAAATGTGCCCTTTCCGCTGCTGGACTCCCTTGAAGCATGCAAGGATTCTCCATTAGAGTTTTTGATGTCTCAGTTGGTGTTGGAGGTGGAGCGTTCTCCGGGGTCTTCAGAGTTTACATTTAGACCTCCGGTTGCGGAAGAGCGTATCCTTCCGAAGTCTGTGCTTAAGTCTGTTACTGCTCGTCCTCAGACCATTGCCGCTTATAAGGAGATGAAGAATAGGAAATATGGGACAGAGTTTGATTACAGCGACAAAAGTCTTGTCGTCTCAACTCCCGCTCCTGCTGCTTCTAAGCCTTCCTCCAGTGTTTCTCCTGCCGCTTCTGAGCCTCGGACCATTACTACTCCTTCAGGGCCGATGACTGCTCCTACCGGGGATGATAGTGTTCAAAACGATGACATGTTCGACACCTCGGTCCTTGGCAAGATTGACCCTAAAGAGTTTTCTTGAAGCTTGTATTAGCTGTTTTGGTTTCTTTGACAGTTCTTCGGGTGATATTTTGACTATATCTACCTTGCCGCTTTGATGATGTAATCCGGATGTATGCATCCCTGGATATTGTAACTGAACATGAATATAACTTAACCATTTTGCTGTGTTTACACTTGGTTGCTTATAGTATATATTTTTTTCTGCCGGGGCTTGGATGGCCGGACTTGATTTACTGTCTCTATATATCCGTACTTAGTATTCCGGGGATAGCTTGGTTTGGTCAATGAGCTTGCAATACCACTTATATGCCTTAGTTAATTCTGAGGTTTATTGTCCTCATGTCGGGCTTGCAATACCTCTTACGCATTTTTGTGATTGCGGAATTAATTTCCGGGTTATGCATGCATATGACAAGAGTAAATAATAACAGGAAAGAAAAAATGATAAGTAAATTTTGGAAAATTTGTGGAGTTGATCGGGCTCCACATGTCATTAATAGGAAAAGAGTACATAAAACTGACTAAACATGCTAAAATGAGTTCCCGCTGCCGGTTTTAACCGCGCTCAGCTACAGAAATGGGAACACTTACTGATTACACGTAACATTTCTTAAGGTTTCGGATATTCCTTGTCCGGGGGAGGTCTTGGCCATTCTGGTTGCTGAGCTTGTATGCCCCTTTGCCTAACGCTTCCACAACTTCGTATGGGCCTTCCCATTTAGGGCCCAGTTTTCCGGTGTTCTCAACCTGGCTGGCCTCATTGTTGCGGTAGACGAAATCTCCTAGTTTGAATCTTGTGCCGCGGACCTTGGCATTGTAGTACTTCTCCATTTTGGCATTGCTTCTTGCTTCTTCGATGGCCGCGACCTCTCTCTTTTCTACTATAAGGTCCAGGTTCAGGAGTAGGGCTTCATTGTTTTCCACCGGATCGAAGAGAGCGCATCTCAGGGATGGCATTCCTATTTCCACGAGAATCATAGCCTCCGTCCCGTAAGTCAGGGAGAATGGTGTGTCTCCGTTGCTGGATTTGATCATGGTCCGGTGTACCCACAGCACATGTGGTACCTCCTCCAACCAATCTCTGCTTCCCTGCTCGATCCTTGCTTTTATTCCTTCTCCTAGGCTTCTGTTTTCCCTTTCAACCAGTCCATTTGCCTGCGGATGTTTTACTGATGCGAACCGCTACTTAATATTGAGTTTTTTGCACCAGTGCTTGAAAGGGTTGTCTCTGAACTGTTTGCCGTTATCTGACACAATTTCCCCCGGAAGGTCATACCTGCATACAATATTGTCCAACATAAATTTTTTTACTTGATTGCCGATGATGGTTGCAAGGGGCTTGGCTTCAATCCACTTGGTAAATTAGTCTATTCCCACTATCAAGTACTTAATCTTCCCTGGAGCCTCTGGGAATGGATCGCAGATGTCCAGGCCTCATTTATAGAATGGCCAGGGGGAGGTGATGGGGGTCAACTTATGCTGCGGATTTTTGAGCACTGGCCAGTGGACTTGGCAATCTTGGCATTTTTGTATCACTTCCCTTGCGTCTCTGTGCATGCTAGGCCAATAGTATCCGGACTTGATTGCTTTCGCCACGATGGCCCGCGGTCCGGAGTGCTTGCTGCATGATCCTTCATGGAATTCTCTAATCACATAGTTGGCTTGTGTTGGACCCACACATCGTAACCACGGCTCTAGGAAGGACTTGCGGAATAAGACTCCGCCAATGATGGTGTATTGCCTTGCCTTGATCTTCAGCTTCCTAGCCTTTTTCTGTTCCGCGGGTAGCACTTCGTTTCCCAAGTATTCAAGGAGTGGGGTTATCCAGGTGTCTCCTTCTTCTTCTATCACTGCCATGACTTCTTTTTCCTCGATTGACTTTTCTTTTAGAACTTCAACCAAGACTTGTTTCGTCAGATGAGCAAAACTGGTGGAGGCTATCTTACTTAATGCATCTGCCTGCTTGTTTTGGCTCCGCGAAATCTGCCTTATCGAGAACGTGCGGAAGCCTTGTATCAGCGTCCTTTGCTTCATACACACCATTAATTTGGTTTGCAACCAGCCGAGAATCCACATTCGCGGATAGATCATTCACCCCCATTTGCTCAGTTATCCTTAAACCAGCCAGCAATGCTTCGTATTCTGCCTCGTTGTTAGACGTGTCAAACTCAAACCTCAGAGCATAGGTGAACTCCGTACCTTCAGGATTTGTAAGAATCAAGCCTGCCCCGGAACCTTCTTGGCAAGAAGATCCGTCCGTGTACAGATTACATGGCTCGGCATATGGCAATTCTTCTGAGAGTGTTTCTGTTGCCGAGACTTCTTCCTCCGGGACCTCTGAAATGAAATCTTCCAACACCTGTCCTCTTATAGCTGTCCGCGGTCTGAAGCTGATGTCATGCTCCCCTAGCTCGATAGCCCATTTGGCCATTCTACCCGTATTCTCCGTTCTCGCAAGCACTTGCTTGATAGGTTGGTCTGTGATGACAACTACCGGGTGTGCTTGAACGTACCTTCTGAGCCTTCTAGCCGCGTGAAACAATGCTAACACCAATTTTTCCATTAGATTGTAGTTTATCTCCGGACTTTGCAGTACGCGGCTTATGAAGTAGATAGGTTCCTGACGTGGCCCTCTTTCTGCTAATAGAACTGCACTGATAGCCTCCCTCGCCGCAGATAAATACATTAACAGTTCTTCTTTTGGCCGGGGGGTCGTAAGCGTGGGGAGGTTGGCAATATGCTTCTTCATTGCTTTGAATGCATACTCCGCTTCTGGTGTCCAGTGGAAGTTACTTTTTTTGATACACTTTTTCAGTGTTTTGAAGAATGGTAAGAATTTTTCCGCGGACTTAGATAGGAAGCGGTTGAGACTTGCTAACTTCCCGTTCAAGCTTTGCACTTCTTTCAGGGTTCGCGGGGAGGGCAATTGGGCAACAACCTCAGATTTCTCCGGACAAGCCCGAATTCCCTGTTTACTGACCACGTATCCTAGGAATACCCCTTCCTCCGCCCCGAAAGTGCACTTCTTCGGGTTTAGCTTCATGTTAATTTTCCTGAGGGTCCCAAAAGTTTCTTCTATGTCCCATAACATCTCTGCCTCTGAGTGACTCTTGATGACCAAGTTGTCCACGTACACCTCCAAGTTTCTTACAATTTGCCTTTCTAAAGTTTTGTCCACCAGCCGCTGATACGTGGCCCCAGCATTCTTCAGGCCGAAAAGCATTTTTTTGTAGCAAAAAATTCCTTGGTTTGTGTGGAATGCGGTTTTCTCTTCATCTTCCGCGGCCATCTGGATTTGGTGGTATCCCTTATACGCGTCCAAAAAACACTTGAAGGTGTATCCGCAGAGAGATTCAATTTTCCAGTCGATCTCCGGAAGGGGATAACAATGTAACAACCCGTAAATTTTCACACAACAAAATAACTATTTTACCCTTTGACTTTTTAAAAAAAAGTTGACTTTGACTTTTACTTCTTTACTATTTGACTTTTATCTTAACGTAAAAGCAAATACGGTAATCGGTAGTTAACCAATAACTTCCCAAGTTAAATAACCCGCTCTGATTTGAATTATTACTCTTTGAACGTTACGTTCACCTTTGTCTATTTAACAAGAGAATATATTGTTTTTCTTGCATACCAACACCGCAATAAAAATGTTTACATTCGATGATCATTATTCGGAATCAATAGTCCCGGTTTTATATTATGTTTATAAAAACGTCTCTAAGAATATATTTTTCACATTTACCCAACCGTGGTACCGCGTTTACATCTTGACTCAACGGGACACGAAGTGCACCAAATACACTCTATGTCATTAAATCCTATCTTCTTTTATATATATACACCACTACCACATATCAGATTTTCATTTTATCTATATCTCATTCCTTTCTCTCTTTGGAGAACGACAACAACACCAACACCGCCCCCCATCACCACCATCACAGCCTCCCCATGCCTCTACCATCATCACCATCAAGGAGGGACTAAGAAGGAGGTCATGGTACTCTTGATTTTGATTCGGGTTTGTGTTTTGGTGCGTGATAACGCCACCACCAACATCACTACCACCTCCATTCATCACCTCCCTCTCCCGCGTTAAATGGGTATATCGAAAAGCAAATAATTTATCTTTAAGCTTTCTTTTGATTCAACATCAAACATAGTTTGATTTGTTTATTTTCGTGGAATTAAAAACCTGATTAAACAAGTTTTAAGATTAAAGATTCGCGGGTGTTAATCAATAAATAGTGTTTGGGTTATTATTGTTTCTGGTCGGATTGAACCCGAATAGGGTGTTTGTTTGCAGCTTATATTTCCAGCTTAGGATTGGATTTAATTGTTTAGCTTATTTGTGGTGTTTGTTTCTTTTCGGTCTAAAAGAGAAACACCCACTAGGGTGTTTGCTCGACTTGGTATGAACAGCCACACCCGAGGGGTGTTGGCCTTATTATTGTTGTTTCGATGCAAAACAGCCCCGAAGGATGTTTGTTTGATCCTAGTTCTCAGCTAGGAACCACCCATAGGGTGTTTGCTTGTTGCTTCTGTCCAGCCAAAACAACCCACGACACCAACAGCCCAATGCTGTTGGTTGTGGTCATGTTGTGTTGTCGTTGTTGTTTATTTGTGCTCGGTATAAAACCACCCGAAGAGGGTGTATTGTTGTCTCGGTTTGATTCACAGCGAGGCAACAAAGGGGTGTTTGATCCTGCTTATTTTCCAACCAACGAGGGGTGTTTGCCTGCTGCAAAACAGCCCCAAAACAGCCCCAACCGAGGGCGTTTGGTGGCTGCAAAACAGCCCCAACTTGGGGTGTATTTACCTACTTATTTTCTGCACTAAAGGGGACATTTATACTTGGTCATTTCAGCCCCTAAAGGGGTGCGTTTGCTGCTGATTTTCTGCATAAATAGGGTGCGTTTTGTTTGTCTATTTACTGCATACATGAGCTGTTTGGAACAGCTCACTGCAGTCCCGCATTTTTGGCGATATCTAGAGTTCTACAACTCCGTTTGATGCGAAGTTTGCGGCAACATTTAAGTTTATGTCTTATCTACATTTCATAAAACTGGGCCGAGCTCCAGAAATGAACAGAACCATGAGCTTTTTCTGAATGAAATCTGGTGTGCGGATTTTGACACCTTTCGCCATTTTGGCTCTCATTTACTCATCGTGATGAGTTATGAGGTGCGCCACCCGGCGAAACGACCACAAAACATATCTCTATCACCCTATCTAATTACCTCAGGTCCATAACTTACTGAGTTGTGCAGACTTTCCAATCTTTGGGACTGTTTCAGAATTCCAGGTTTCTAACTCATACATAGGGCTTGTTTTAACAAATTTTCAAGTTACAAACCTCATCTACCATGTCAAATATATATATAATCTTACAAGGGTTTAGGATTAATGTATTGGACTCTTAATGGACACGTGATAAACTTGGACATATATATTGGACTATCGAACTATTAGACTATTGGACTCAATAAATAATTATCGGACTTAACTTATCGGACAATCACTCATTTGATTATCATTGAACTGTCATTGGATTATTATTGGATTTCTAACCCAATAACTAATAAATACAAGTTGGAACTTCTAATGACTATTTATTAGTTAAACCTAACTGAATCCACATATCTCATTTATTTATCTGCTTATCTGATTCTTAACTGTTTATTTTTTCTTCTACACTTGTGCCATATGTTTTATGCTTTGGCGTGCGTTTTGTCTGAGTCTATGACTTCATACCACCACCCGAATGAGATACTAAACTTTTTACAATCATTGATACAAATATTCCACGAAAACTAAAACGCTCTATCTTTTGAAACTCGTACGTATCGATTACTTTCCGCTTGTCATATTTTGAGACGAGCTTATATTCATTAGGTTATGCCGATTTCGTATTTTTTGTGCTATACTTCTTTACACTGTTCTGCCATGCTACTTGGCACCGTTGTGTTATCTACATCACTACATTCCAAGGTGAGTCATAGCCCCTTCATTCACTTATTTTGAACTCTTTGGGGGAGATACATGCTCGTTCTACTTACAAATTTACTCGTTTACCTTAAACATTGTACTCAAATGATGACACACTCTATTCGTTTATTGAAATATAATTCTTGTTTACACTTACACAAGTACTTTACACTTTTACGAATTACCATGAGTTCATACACCCACTTTTATACGTTTTTTCTATCTCCTAGGGAGATACATGCTACAAAATAGAACACAAGTATTTTCTTTATGCTACACCCGTTTGATATTGCATAAGTTACTCTATTTCCAAAAGCCCCTCACATCATGAACCATTAATCACTTGCGACTGAACGTGAATATAGTGAATAGATCTATTGGAGGCTGACTGCCTATTCCACTAATGCCGGATGGATAGTCTTAGTTGCTAGCCGGATTAGTCGCAATGCACTATATTTGAAGGAAATAGGAAGATGGCAATCTCCTACACGAGGGCCATAACTCACCCCATTAATTTGGCGTGTTCACCACCGTTTCACGGTACACTGTTAACGTTTGCATGTCATGAGACTTAGGGCAATATATCCAACTGCAATATCACCATTTCAAATATGATTGTAATTCACAGGCAATCACAAACTTGTGTTCAACTGAATAGCATACAAATTCTAGGTATTTCACTTCACCTTTGACCCAGTTAGGGCAAACAAACGAACTATGGGCGTATAACAACGTAGCCCACTTTCACCCAAACTTGAAACTTGTGTTCAACTGATATACAATTACAAATACTATGGATTTCACCCAATCTTTGAACCGGTTACGTTGGATTTCACCCAACGTAACCCACTACTTATTTCATCAATATTTGTATTTATTACAATTATCATTTCACACTTGAAACTATTGGAATCAACTATTTTACTTACAAACTCTATGAACTCACCAACCTTTGTGTTGACACTTTTATCATGTTTATCTCAGGTCCATAATGAACGAGGATGGCACGGAGGAGTACGAATACATCAAGAAGGCTATAAATTTTATTATCATTCGAAAACTTATTTAACAAACTATTACACTACTGGGACCTAATTTGTAAACTCTGATATTCGAATGGTAAATATTTTAAAACGATTCAACTAGAGATCGTTTTCTATCATTATAACTGTTATGCCATGAAGTAACACCCAGTTTGAATTCCACTGAGTATCGCGAAATTGGGGGTGTTACAGATTGGTATCAGAGCTATAGTTATAGAGAAACGGGTCTAATTGAGACCTGAACTATAACCACTCTTACAAACAAAACATTTTATAGCCTTTCGCTCTTGATGTGTCGCGTTGTGTACAATTTTTAAAAATTTATAAACACAATTTATCCAATTCTCTAATCAACACATACGAGCAAGTATACTCGTCCGTAGTAGTAAAGGTGGGTAAGTTGAGATCGTCCCAAGGGAATTGTTGTTTGGGTTTAGTAAAATAAGTTTTAACAAAAAGGGTTGTCAATCCAATTTGATGTGAATTCTAAAGAAAGTAAAATCCAATCAATCCAAAAACAAATATACTTGTGTGTAATTCCTTGACTCGTTGTATAGAGTAATCTACCAAGTTGGGTGTAACTTGTAGTGATGCACAACTTAATATAAGTGATTCACAATCAATGGTTTTTATCATGAGAAATCACCTCTAAGAATTCAATCTCCTAGTTAATTCCTTTCGGCCTAGTTTAACTATTACGACAATTCTATTAAACTCTTTGTTGTTTGAAAAGCATTTCTTATCTTAAGAATTCCTACGAATCCTTTCCGCCTTTTCTCGTGATGAAATCGTTTCCAAATCCATTTTAATGAGTTAACATGGTGCTTGTCACACACCATAGTCCATACTAATTCGTGCACTAACTTTTTGGAATAAAAACATAAAGAAAATCCTTTCGGCCTTTGTTAAT
This sequence comes from Artemisia tridentata subsp. tridentata, assembly GCA_021014915.2. NCBI lineage: Eukaryota > Viridiplantae > Streptophyta > Magnoliopsida > Asterales > Asteraceae > Artemisia > Artemisia tridentata. The sequence continues at coordinate 212,503,305 of CP139507.1, forward strand.
CTTTAGAACTGTTTTTACCAACTAATTAAGCAAGATTAGATTGTATTTCAACAAACTCATAAAACAAGACATGTTCTCATGCATCACTATGAAATAAGAATACTCCAACAATTGTCACATCATACACACAAGTATAACCAAAAATCACTCCATAACAATTATAATCAAACACAAGTAACAAACCATTCTTTCATTCAACTTAAAGTAAAAGTAGTTCATAATAACTCAACAAGAAATACCTAATTGTGGAATTACAAGAACTAGAATTTTTGGAACTATAGCAATCCACGCTCCTCCAATCGCCTATGATTACACGTAAACAACTCCACACTCGAACACAACTCTTGAGACTCGAACTCAAGGTTCCCTGGACGTTTTTCATAGCAGTTACAAGCTTTCGGGCAATGATAATAAGTTTAGCAAGGACTTGGTGTAAGCCTTCACTAAGTTTTGGGTGTCACACTTTGTAATCTAGCCTTGGGTCCTTTAAATAAGTGAAGGAACCCTTTCTCCTCAAGCAAAAACGTCCTCTAGTGGTAAATAAGCATGAAATGATAAGCCACCATGATTATGGGGCTTAAATTCGTCAATAAATGCAACTTTGTAACAGCAGTCTCTTCCAACCGATCGGTATTGAGGTCCAACCGATCGGTTGGATCTCTCGGTAAATTAATCTTCTCCCATCCGAATCGGATGCGGGCACCATCCGATCGGATGAGGCCTTCATGCACACACATTTTTTATTTTTCTTTTCTTTTCTCGTTGCGTGCTTGTTCCTTTGTTGTGGCACTACTTCCTTTCATAGAACTTGATCTTTTCTTGATATATGAACATAGAAATCTTGACATTAACAAATCCTTTAATTCTCGTGTGGTTTCTCTCTCGTTTTCCTCTCGTGAATCTTCCAATGTGCATAATCACTTCAATTCTTCATCTTTTTATCATCTTTTCCTGTACTTGGCTATATTTACTTGCATATACACTTTTTCACGATTTAGTAACAAATACACACAAATATAACCAAATATGATGCACAAAACTAACGATAACGTGACTAAAAACATGTTCAATTTGAGCGTTATCATATTCCCCCACACTTGAGTTTTGCTCGCCCTCGAGCAAGTCTAGCTTTTAGAAAAATCTGATATCAATGGCAACTTCATATTCATGATTCTAAGCACCTCACAAAGGAATTTTAAATTCACTCAACACTCAAGGGTAAATTTAATGGTACATCACTCAATTGCTCAGACATGATTCACGTTTCTTACCATAAGCTTGTACGAGTATCAAAACAACAAAATAAAACATCAAAGAGGTCTTTTATTCGGGTTTAAGGTTAAGGGTTACGGTTACCTAGCTATTGTGCAAATACTTCATACAAGAACATAATAGCTCGCTAACAACGAATTCTTGACTAGCTAAGCAACGGATGGTCACTAGATTGTACCTTGGTTCGCTAACAACGTTATTTGCATAACGGATGGTCACCAAAACACGCACTAGCTCGCTAGCAACGTTTTTCAACTATTCAAAAACCCGGATGGTCACTAGAACATCCATGCACTACATATCTAAACAAAGCCATCACTAAATCTGGATGCTCGAAAGCTAACAACGAATAAAGTAATTGGTAAAGGTAAGGATAAGACATGGGAATTATTTGTGATTGGTTTCTACAAAATAAAAATAAATAAGAATCAAGTCCAAATTCCGTTCCCAACTCTTTATACCTCAAATGATTACTCCACCCAACTTCTTCGATTATTATTATTCCGCATCTCATACTAACTCCTTTCTTCCTTCATAGCTCATTGACTATTTTATTTTCATCCATTCATACATTCATAGCTCATTGGCTATTCATTTCTATCTTCTTTTTTTTTCGTCACCCCCACACTTTGGATGAGCACACGCTACAAAAAATAAAAATAATAGTAGCGACCTCCTTCTTCATTGAAACAATACATACACATACAAAGTGTGGTCAACATGCAATCATCAAAAAGAATAACTAGTTTTGAACTTCAATTGAACTTGATTCGGGTAAGGCTAAGGTGTAAGGTGTAAAATCTTTTTGTATTTTTCTGGATTTAATCAAAAGAAAAGATAGGCTCAGAAGGTGTAACTAAGGGTATCTAGCGTAAAATATTCATGCTAACAAATGGTTTCCAAATACATAGGTTAACTAACCGATGTGGTTACCAAAAAATATTTTTGTAAACGGTTGGCCATTTGGTGTAAATCCTAATTTGCCTCTTATCATTTGAATATATTTTATTACTCGAAAGTAATTTTAACCGTAATGCATAACACGTACAAGTTCTAGAATCAACATAATCACCGGCACACTCATAACGAAATATAGAGCATAAGAAATGCTTTATACAAAAAGGCTTAAATCCTCACAATTTAAGGTGGGTTATAACATGTGCTAGCAATAGTTATCAATAGCTCTCATTACTTGATTAAATTCCAAAACTTTTTCAAATAGCCTCATTTTTAACCATTGAATCATTCTAGTTCTTAAAACTATATATATATATTATATGAGAGAACAACTAGAATATCAAGGGCGAACTAATTCTAGTTACTCAATTCCAAAATCCTACTAAAAACTTAAAAATTTAAAAATTAAACCAATTTTTCCTATTTTCTTCCCTCCCCCACACTTAAGTTTTGCATTGTCCTCAATGTAATAAAATGAACTTAAAAGTAAAGGAAATGGGAAAAATTTAGTTAATAGGTAATACCCGGGAAAAATTCGCATAGGCATATTTGACCATAAGTAAGCACATGGGTTCTTCTAACTCCAAATATTGATCAACACTAAGCTTCCGTTAATTCTTCCCCGGCAAAAACTATACCTAAAACAAACAAAACAAAATACAAAAACAAACACCAACATTTTAGAGACATTGTTTCTTGAAATGTTCTCTCTCCACATCCCCACACCGTTTGTTACTGTTGTTATTTTTGCCGTTATTTAATTCTTGAGCAGACCAAGCTCGTACAACATGATCCACTAGGTGGCAAGACATTCAAATTGTTTCATCTAGTGTGAGTGATCAAACGAAATTACATTTTCTTGAATACTGAGTGGAAGTTCTTAGATGAACTTTTCCCATGACTTCTCGTTGGTTGAAACCATTATTGGGCACCTTACTGCCACCTCTTAAAACCACAAACATAAATTGTGATATCACACCACAACAAGAAAACTTCACCACCATTTCTTGCACCTCATTTCAAAGTAATTCTTGATCGATAATTTCTTCAACATAGCCCAAGCAATCTTGTAAGCATTCTCAATACCAATAGATTGTGCAGCAACATCCCACCATGACAAAGCATCCTCCAGAAGTATGCTTGTGGCATATTTGACTTTGCAGTCTTCAGCACAGTTGCTGATTTGGAAACGCTAACTCTATTCTCTCAAACCAACGAGTCAAATCAACCACTCTCTCTATGCTTTTGAAATTGCTAAATTTACAACTCATGAAATCCTTGTGAGAACAACCTCTAACCCCTAGCACAACAATCACTCGAGGAGGCGCCACAACATTTGGTTCTCCAGCGTTTTTCAGCTGGCCTTTCCCTATTGTCCAAAATTTGTTAGAACTTTCAGTAAGAACTCGAATTCACGTGGGAGCGTGAAGACCAGATGCGTCGCAAGTACTTTCATCTTGTCTCGAATCACACTGTCAACAGATAACACCCGCTGAACTTCGGGACGAAGTTCCAATTGAGGGGTGGATACTGTAACAACCCGTAAATTTTCACACAGCAAAATGACTATTTTACCCTTTGACTTTTAAAAAAAAGTTGACTTTGACTTTTACTTCTTGACTATTTGACTTTTACCTTAACATAACAACAAATACGGTAATCGGTAGTTAACCGATAACTTCCCAAGTTAGATAACCCGCTCTGATTCGAATTATTACTCTCTGAATGTTACGTTCACCTTTGTCTATTTAACAAGAGAATATATTGTTTTTCTTGCATACCAACACCGCAATAAAAATGGTTTACATTCGATGATCATTATTCGGAATCAATAGTCTCGTTTTTATATTATGTTTATAAAAACGTCTCCAAGAATATATTTTTCACATTTACCCAACCGTGGTACCGCGTTTACATCTTGACTCAACGAGACACGAAGTGCACCAAATACACTCTATATCATTAAATCTTATCTTCTTTTATATATATAGACCACTACCACATATCAGATTTTCATCTTATCTATATCTCATTCCTTTCTCTCTTTGGAGAACGACAGCAGCACCAACACCGCCCCCCCCATCACCACCATCGCAGCCTCCCCATGCCTCTACCATCATCACCATCAAAGAGGGACTAAGAAGGAGGTCATGGTACTCTTGATTTTGATTCGGGTTTATGTTTTGGTGCGTGATAACGCCACCACCAACATCACAACCACCTCCATTCATCACCTCCCTCTCTCGCGTTAAATGGGTATATCGAAAAGCACATAATTTATCTTTAAGCTTTCTTTTGATTCAACATCAAACATAGTTTGATTCGTTTAGTTTTCGTGGAATTAAAAACCTGATTAAACAAGTTTTAAGATTAAAGATTCGCGGGTGTTAATCAATAAATAGTGTTTGGGTTATTATTGTTTCGGGTCGGATTGAACCCGAATATGGTGTTTGTTTGCAGCTTATATTTCCAGCTTAGGATTGGATTTAATTGTTTAGCTTATTTGTGGTGTTTGTTTCTTTTCGGTCTAAAAGAGAAACACCTACCAGGGTGTTTGCTTGACTTGGTATGAACAGCCACACCCGAGGGGTGTTGGCCTTATTGTTGTTGTTTCGATGCAAAACAACCCCGAAGGGTGTTTGTTTGATCCTAGTTCTCGGCTAGGAACCACCCATAGGGTGTTTGCTTGTTGCTTCTGTCCAGCCAAAACAGCCCACGACACCAAAAGCCCTAGGCTGTTGGTTGTGGTCATGTTGTGTTGTCGTTGTTGTTTATTTGTGCTCGGTATAAAACCACCCAAAGAGGGTGTATTGTTGTCTCGGTTTGATTCACAGCGAGGCAACAAAGGGGTGTTTGATCCTGCTCATTTTCCAACCAACGAGGGGTGTTTTGTTGGCTGCAAAATAGCCCCAACGAGGGGTGTTTGCCTGCTGAAAAACAGCCCAAAAACAGCCCCAACCGAGGGCGTTTGGTGGCTGCAAAACAGCCCCAACTTGGGGTGTATTTACCTACTTATTGTCTGCACTAAAGGGGTCGTTTATACCTGGTCATTTCAGCCCCTAAAGGGGTGCGTTTGCTGCTGATTTTCTGCATAAATAGGGTGCGTTTTGTTTGTCTATTTACTGCATACATGAGCTGTTTGGAACAGCTCACTGCAGTCCCGCCTTTTTGGCGATATCTAGAGTTCTACAACTCCGTTTGATGCGCAGTTTGCGGCTACATTTAAGTTTATGTCTTATCTACATTTCATAAAACTGGGCCGAGCTCCAGAAATGAACAGAACCATGAGCTTTTTCTGAATGAAATCTGGTGTGCAGATTTTGACACCTTTCACCCTATCTAATTACCTCAGGTCCATAACTCACTGAGTTGTGCAGACTTTCCAATCTTTGGGGCTGTTTCAGAATTCCAGGTTTCTAACTCATACATAGGGCTTGTTTTAGCAAATTTTCAAGTTACAAACCTCATGTACCATGTCAAATATATATATAATCTTACAAGGGTTTAGGATTAATGTATTGGACTCTTAATGGACACGTGATGAACTTGGACATATATATTGGACTATCGAACTATTAGACTATTGGACTCAATAAATATTTAACGGACTTAACATATCGGACAATCACTCATTTGATTATCATTGAACTGTCATTGGATTATTATTGGATTTCTAACCCAATAACCAATAAATACAAGTTGGAACTTCTAATGACTATTTATTAGTTAAACTTAACTGAATCCACATATCTCATTTATTTATCTGCTTATCTGATTCTTACCTGTTTATTTTTCCATCTACACTTGTGCTATATGTTTTATGCTTTGGCGTGAGTTTTGTCTGAGTCTATGACTTCATACCACCACACGAATGAGATACTAAACTTTTTACAAACATTGATACAAATATTCCACGAAAACTAAAACGCTCTATCTTTTGAAACTCGTACGTATCGATTACTTTCCGCTTGTCATATTTTGAGACGAGCTTATATTCATTAGGTTATGCCGATTTCGTATTCTTTGTGCTATACTTCTTTACACTGTTCTGCCATGCTCTTTGGCACCGTTGTGTTATCTACGTCACTACATTCCAAGGTGAGTCATAGCCCCTTCTTTCACTTGTTTTGAACTCTTTGGGGGAGATATATGCTCGTTCTACTTACAAATTTACTCGTTTACCTTAAACATTGTACTCAAATGATGACACACTCTATTCATTTATTGAAATATAATTCTTGTTTACACTTACACAAGTACTCTACACTTTTACGAATTACCATGATTTCATACACCCACTTTTATACGTTCTTTCTATCTCCTAGGGAGATACATGCTACAAAATAGAACACAAGTATTTTCTTTATGCTACACCCGTTTGATATTGCTAAAGTTACTCTATTGCCAAAAGCCCCTCACATCATGAACCATTAATCACTTGCGAGTGAACGCGAATATAGTGTATAGATCAATTGGAGGCTGACTGCCTATTCCACTAATGTCGTATGGATAGTATTAGTTGCTAGCCGGATTAGTCGTAATGCGCTATATTTGATGGAAATAGGAAGATGGCAGTCTCCTACACGAGGGCCATAACTCACCCCATTAATTTGGCATGTTCACCACCGTTTCACGGTACACTGTTAACGTTCGCATGTCATGAGACTTAGGGCAATGTATCCAACTGCAATATCACCATTTCAAATATGATTGTAATTCACAGGCAATCACAAACTTGTTTTCAACTGAATAGCATACAAATTCTATGTATTTCACTTCACATTTGACCCAGTTAGGGCAAAAAAACGAACTATGGGCGTATAACAACATAGCCCACTTTCACCCAAAATTGAAACTTGTGTTCAACTGATAGACAATTACAAACACTCTGGATTTCACCCAATCTTTGAACCGGATACGTTGGATTTCACCCAACGTAACCCACTACTTATTTCATCAATATTTGTATTTATTACAATTATCATTTCACACTTGAAACTATTGGAATCAACTGTTTTACTTACAAACTCAATGAACTCACCAACCTTTGTGTTGAAACTTTTAGCATGTTTATCTCAGGTCCATAATGAACGAGGATGGCACGGAGGAGTACGGATACATCAAGAAGGCTATAAATTTTGTTATCATTCGAAAACTTATTTAACAAACTATAACACTACTGGGACCTAGTTTGTAAACTCTGATATTCGAATGGTAAATCTTTTAAAATGACTCAACTAAAGATCGTTTTCTATCATTATAACTGTTATGCCATGAAGTAACACCCAGTTCTTGTCAATGAATTCCGCTGCGTATCGCGAAATTGGGGGTGTTACAAACAATCCTTGGGACAAGCTTTGTTCAAGTCTTTGAAATCTACACACATCCTCCAGCTCCCATCACTTTTTTTTTTGACAAGAACTGGGTTTGATAACCAGTCATGGTAGTGAACTTCCCTCATTATGTCGGCTTCCACTAATTTTGCCATGTCATTATTGATTGCTTTGTTTCTCTCCGGGGCTTGCCCTCATTTCTTCTGCCTTACCGGGGCATACCCTTCCCGGATATTCAGCCTATGCTCTGCTATACTCCGCGGTACTCCAGTCATATCTGATGGTTGCCAAGCGAAGATGTCCAGGTTGCTTTTCAACAACTCGCATAGATCATTCTTTCCTTGATCAGTTAAGCTTCCCCCTATGGTGACAGTCTGGTCTGGAAATTTTGGCTGTATTGCTACTTTGACACCCTCCTTTGCTGGGGTTTCACCGGAATTCTGCTGCGGTTGGGGCTCCGTGACCTTTCGACATTCTACCGGAATGACTTTGTCGCTATGCAAGGTGACAACTCCGCCTTGGGTGGGGAATTTCAACATACCATGAGCCGTGGAAGGGATGATTTTTAGTTGCCGTATCCCCGGCCTGCCTATTATACCGTTATACTGGGAGGGTGATTTGACTACCATGAAATTCATCCACGCACTAGCCGAGTTCTCTTCATCCCCCAATGTTGCTTCCAACAGGATCTGCCCTAAGGGCCATGATATCTTACCGCTGAAACCGAGGAGTGGTGTTGCGGCGGGAATCATCTTCTTCCTGATCTCTGGGCTAAGACGGTTGAAGAAGTGCTCATAGAGCACCTCTGAGGCGCTTCCGTTGTCCACGTACATCCGGTGTACGTGGTGCCCACCCACTTCAGCCTTTATCACCAGCGGATGGTCATCCCAGTCATCCTCCGCTATTGGAGGGAAAAATATCTCCATGTTTGGCTTTGCACAGGGGGATACCCTCTGCTTTACACTTCGCTGCCAAGTTTGCACCATGAATATGGCCGGAGCCTTATCCTTGGGCGCGGTTTCTTTCTTGCCACCTTTGGCAGCTCCGCCCTTCTAGCTCCCATTTTTGATCTCCTTTACCAGGTGTGCCAACTGGCCGGATCTGACTGCCTCCTCAATCTGCTTTTTTAACTGGAAACACTCATCAGTGTGGTGTCCCCTTTCTCTGTGGAAGTCACAGTACTTGTCTTTGTTTCTTGACTCCACCGGCCTTGCCATGGAAGGGGGGGGGGGGTGGAGCTGTGAATTTGACGGATTTCATTGCCAATATTTCTTTTAGTATTTTCGTGAGGGGTGTGAACCAGTCACTCCGCCTCCGATCGGCTCTGGAGCGTCCTTTGAACTCCGTCTTCCTTTCAAAGATCTGACTGTTGGCTATCCTGGATCTGCCTTCATGGGGTTTCCATGAGGAGCGGTCTTGCTTCTTCCTTGACAAGTTTGCTGCGGCTGTTTCACCGTGGAGAAAAGCTGCGGTTACCCACCACATTTCATCAACAGTCATTGGGATGTTGTCGTTGAGCCTTCTGATCAGCTCCGGATTATTGATTCCATGCATGAAGCTCGAAACTCTCATACACTCCGGAGCGCCCTTCACGTGCATGCTTTCAGCCTTGAAGCGGTCAACGAATGCTACTATCGGCTCCGCTTCCCTTTGATTGATGTGGTGGAGTTCTACTGGATCCTTAGTATACTTCTTCTGCTGGAGGAAGTACGACAAGAAACTCTTCCGAAGGTCTTCAAAGTTGTCAATGCTTTCTGACGGCAGTTCGTCGAACCACATTCGTGCATGACCCATGAGAGTGGAGTTGAACATGTGACACCAGGTGGGCATAGCCCACCGCTCCACCTTAGCTGCAGTACAGAAGTTCTTCAAGTGTTCCTCTGGGTCCCCGGTCCCGTCATAGGTTTTGACATTTGAGGGCATCTGGGTCCTCTTTGGGAACTCAAAGTTTCGGATCCGTTGTGTGAAGGGGTATGTATCCTTAATATCGTACGGACGATAGAGATCATCCGTATCACCTTCGTTTCTTCCGGATCTGGCCTTCCAATGCCCCCCAACACAGTCTTCGCTTTCCACAAGCGTCAGTTCCCTTCGCCGGCCGGGGTCAGAGTATACAGCTCTATCTTCGGCGCCTCTCTCCGTAGAGCGGGGGGCGCGGCTATGGGTCGGGCTGAGGGTTCTCCTTCTTTGTCTTCCCGGGCTCCTTTATGTTGAGTACTGACTGTCTCGCCTGTTGCGTCTGGCTTCAGCTCTCCGCTCTCTTCGAGCGCGACTTTTTGATCTAAGCCGGTAAAGCACGTCCGGTTTTCTCTCCCCTAGGCGTCACTTGACGTCTTCTCGTCTCTCCCCTAGGCGAGTAAAGACGGTCGACCGAGGGTATTTGGTCCTCTCACAATCGTCTTGGGGGAATCCCGTCTCTCTGCTGCTGAGTCTAGAAAAAAGCACTTCGGGAGTAGGAATACTCGAAGGGTCCGGACCTAACACTGGGGCTAGTCTTCCGCTTCCTCTCAACCTTTCTTTCCCCCAAGGATTTTGACTCAGAGTTTTTAGACTGCTCTCGAGATCGTGAGTTTCCTTGTGTCTCATCAGGGCAGAAGTTGGTCATAATGCTTATCGCAAAATTCCCTTATCGCCTTTTCCAGGAGAGGGCACGAATGATGTTCCTCTACTCCCTGGCTCTTCTCTTTCCCCAGAGTGTTTCGTACTGCCGAACGTTCCTGGGTAGGGGGAGAGCCATTCGCCTGATTACTCATGGTAAAGTTCTTTGGAAACGCAGTTGTGTAACGGCGTCCCACGTATGGCACCACTTGTTAGTACAAAACTTGGGCTCAATGCAAGGTCTAGTTTAAGCTAGCTCTTGATGGGACGAATTTCGGACTAATTATCTGTAAAAGCTGCTAAGAAAGAAAACACCGTTAGTCTCACCGCGGAAGGGGGTTTCTGAGGTCAACCTCCGGTGTGAGAGTAAGTGTATTGTTTAGAGAGAGAAAGTATATGGACAGATTGTGAGAATTAAGTTACCGTTTGAGAGTGGCGAATGCCCTCTATTTATACCATGGTCTTTCTTTTCGATTTCCTGGGTGGTCCCCTCTAGGGATGAGATCGGTACAGGAACTGTACCGAACCAACTAGTACCAATACCGAACTCGACCCAAAGTGAGAACCGAATACCGTACCGATTTCAAGGGTACGATACTGGTTCGGTACCGGTACCGGTATTTCGGTCTTGTACCGATTAGTACCAAAATTTCCATGTACCTGATTCGCCTTTTTGATCTACTTTTGTATTCAACTTTACAAAAATCTCTCACACTATAAGTATATCAATTAACAAACGACAGGATATATGGTATACAAGATTTGCCACAAAATGAAGAACAAAACATGGGAATGATACTGCTCAGTGACAAAAGGTAGCACGAGGAATATGGGCGAGGTCCATAATTCTATTTCATTCATGAATATATCAGATTTCAAACATCTGAAACATATGTAATGTAATGAGATACCAAATGCGACCAAATAAGATTAATTAAACCTCAAAGTTGTATTGCATTCCATTTTCACTTCTTCTATGATACTATCAATATGAGATGATCAGATGAGGGTTATTGCATGCCCGTTAATGTTATCAGGCCTGTATTTGGGGGTGTGCAACATGAGCATTGCACAGGGCCCACTTCCTTGCAGGGCACCAAAATTTTGTATACTTTTATTAAAGATATGCTCACTTCTCAAATTCTATTCAAGTCCAAGTTTTTTTACTCATTGGTAACATACAAACTGACAAAAATCACTTCCCAAATCGTCCTTGTGATAGTGAATGCATCTATAAACTTAAAAGATTGGTATTTTTTTATTACTTAATTATTTTATGCTTTTTATTCTTTACAAGTTACGTCTATCCTTTTGGCCTATAATTCCTTTTTCCGAAGCAGTTGTTTCCGAAGCAGTCTATTATTTACAGTATTACTTTTAAGGCCCTTGTTTTAGAAGTGCGGTTATGGGCTGGTTTTTCCTTTTAGAATTATGCATATGAAAAACCTAAGAGTCTATTATTTATCAAATGTCAATTAATTGTTTTAAAAGCAACTAATTTTAATTGTTAAGATGATGGGAAGATCCAAGATTGAATGTAAATAATATATATGCTACATTCATAGGTTTTGAGGAATTAAACCACAAATATACTAATTGAAAACATGAATTATTTAATCAACAAGTATATAATCTATTAACCAATTATTTTTCTTTTATTCTTTTTTTGAATGTGATGATTATAATATGCCGTAAGTTTTTTTATTTTTATTTTTCTGACATGTTTCAACATTATCAATTTAAAAAAAAATATATACTAATATTTAAAGTATTTGTGTTTAAGAGGCCCATTTTTTTAAAAACTGAACAGGGCACCCAAAATCCATGGGACGGTTATTCCCTGCCGTTAATGTTATCAAAGTTACTTGTATTGTCTAATCAGTTAGAGTAATAATAAGTTGTACTACATTCCATTTTCACTTCTTCTTTCATAAAACTAGCACATCTATTCAGACGGGCCATGAAACTAGTTATTATATATGTCTGTCGCGAACCCAGTTATTCTAGTTGCAAGTCTTTTTAGCGAAGCCAATTATTCTAGCTAGTTACATGACATTAACGTAACATTTATTCTAGTTACATGACTTCAACTTATAAAAGGCTATTTTACTACCTAATAATCTTTCAAGATAAGGAACAAATAAAAGAATAATGTTGTGTAGTGTAAATCACAAAATCTTAAAGTTAGGAACTTAAAAGTATCAACCATTCTGTATCTTAAATCGGTTTCTCGGTTCCGAACCGAACGGTACCGAAACCGATTATCCCAAATATCCAATACCGAAACCGATACCGAATCCCTATCGGTACGGTTTTTCGGTACGGGTACCGGTTCGGTTTTGGTTTTTCGGTAGCTATGCTCATCCCTAGTCCCCTCTCGTTCTTGTCTCCTTGCCATGAGTGGCGGGTCCTTCGGAAGAGGGCTGCTGCCTTTCCTATTTGGGGTCTGCTTTAGTCAGCTATATGATAGCTAATAATATTCCTTACTCTTTTTGGGTTGATCCGTGGTCCTGACCTTTGGATTGTCCCCGGACATAAAGTTCTTCCGCGGCCAAGATGCTGAGACGCGGCCTCCTATGATAGGGTGTTCTTGTCCGGCCCGGCTTGGCGAGACCGGGGTTTAACACGGTCCGGGTTGTCCTAGGTTCGGGGCTATTATGAGCGTGACCGGCTCGGTATATTGGGTTCGGGGGTGCTATACGTGATAAATGATAAAATACTTGTATTCTCATTTATATAGTTAAGATTAGTAGCTTGATTAGATTGTATCATGCGGTAAAATGGTTGTTTTTTTTTATTTTTTTTTTATTATTTTTTTTTAATGCCATAATTGTATTTATGGAAATATTAGAAATTAATTGGAGGAAAATGCTAATCTCCATTATAGGTTGTATAAATTTTGACTAACTTATTTGAGTGGCTTGAGCTTATTTACAAAAGAGTAAATTACAAAGATGGTCCATGTGGTTTGGGTTGACTAACACGCGTGGTCCCTTGACTTTTTTTTTGCACGTATGGCCACCAACTCTGAAACTGTTAACAAAGATGGTCCCTTGACCAAACGTCCGTTTGGTCAAGGCGTTAACTTATATCACGTGCGCAATGTGTGAGGGTATTTTCGTCCGAACAATATACTCCCTCTCTGCTATATTTCTTTCCCAATGCCACTAACAGTATACTCCCTCTCATTTCTTTCTTTAACCTAAATCCTCTCATTTTCTTTAACCTAAATCCCCAAATCTTAACTCTAATTCAAAAACAAAAAACTTAGAAGAACACTGGATATGGTTAGGTGCCATTGTTGAAGAGTTGTCATTGTTAAAACCTCTTGGACGAATGCTAACCCAGGCCGTCTATTTTACTCTTGCCCGATTCAAGTAAGTTTGTGTAAGATTGAATTAATTGAATCAAACTAACGTAAAGCAAATAATTGTTGGTGTAATGTTGTTCAACAGGGATCAAACTGTGGATGGATTGATTGGTATGACCCCCCCCCCCATGTGTAATCGTTCTCTTCAAATCATACCGGGTTTATTAATGTCAAGGAACAATCTTGAACGAGCATTAATGGAAGCCCAAACTGGTAGTGCAAAAATGAAGAAGTATCTTGTTTGGTCTTGGATCTTGTTTGTTGTTCTTTTTGCTATCAAGTAGGAAATGTATGAAGTTGGGTCTTTTGTTTATGTTTGAAGTAAGTGTTAGGTTAGTATGTTAAGTTTAGACATGTAACAATGTACCAAGTTGTATTTTGGCATTGATGATGAATGAAAACAAGCAGTTTTATCTTAACAGAAACAAGTAGCATTTCATTACATAGATGCATACATAGATTCATATTACATTACATAGATAGATGCATGCATAGATGCATACTTCATTTAGAAGATAAAGTGGTACATTCTTCACAAAAGACAGTGGTGGGAATGCTTCAAGTAAGTCTCCTTTTCCCTTTTCCTTTGGCTGTGATCTTTGCATAAGTCTCCTTGGTTGGAAGGCCTAGCACTTGAATCCTTTTTCTAGTGATTGAAAGAGCTTTAGTGGTAACAGGATGATTGATAGAGCTTGAAACCTTCTTGGAAGACCTAGCAGCTTTACTCTTTTTTGAGACAACATATGAGGTTGAATACCAGCTAGGAAAATAGCTAGACCATGGTGAAGAAATTTCATCGGAAGAGGTTGAATCATTTGAAGAAATTTCAATTATTTCTGGCTTTGAACCCATTTTTTAGAATTTTGGAAAGATTTTAGGTTTGTTAGTGGAAGTAATTTGTGTATTAGTGGGTGTAGTGATGTGAATTTAAAGCAAATCCTACCCATGTATTGAAGTAAAAGTTAATGCCATTAATTCCTAGGTTGGTGTACTGATTTATGTGCATGAAACAAGAGTTTGACTTTTACAAATTGACCAAAAAAAGCATAACTGAGAATATTTTGTGTACAGAAGATTTTGTGTAAATATTTTGGTGTAAACATGTTCCAGGACAAGGAAAACTGAGAAGCAAACAAGCATAACTACATTCTTCACTTGCGTCAGCTGACTTTAGTAAATGCAGACCCAAAAATGAATTCTAATAAAGTCAAACCCATACACAATTTAACCAAATGAATCTTTATGATGACTCTTTACTAAAGTCAAACCCATACAAAATGTACCAAATTCAAAGACAAGCATTACAAACCAATCCAATTATCATCCAAACGCATCTGTAAGGTGACTTTCTACTAAAGTCAAACCTATGCAAACAAAACCATCCATATATGACCAAAATGAAGCAGTCAAACACAACAAGGTTTTAGGGAAAATTTGCTGTCATTAGCAGCTATTAACTATTGGATTAAATGAGTCATCATCTTGTTCTGGTATCCAGAACACATACACAGAAGTCAAGGTTATGGTGCATACAAGCAACCACTGACATAAACACAAATATGACCAAAATGAAATATTGTTTATGGTGCATACAAGCAACCATTGAGATAAACTGACATAAACACAAACTAGCCAAGGTTAATCACTTTCTTCCTAGGTGTTTTCTTCTTGGAACCTGCTTCACCAACTGCAATACCCTTTCCCTTATCCACACTTCTTCCACTTACACCAGCTACATCACTTGCACCAGCAGCAACATTTGGGTCAGTTCTTCCACTTGCACCAGCAGCAACACCAGTTGCATCACTTGCACCAGCAGCAACATATGGCTCACATCTTCCACTTGCACCAGCTGCAACATTTGACTTTTTCTTCTTGGTCTTTTCAACTCTTGGACCTGTGCAACTTCTAGAATTGTGACCACGGCATCCACACTTGTCACATGTAACTGTCTTTAACCTTCTTGAAAGCTTGCAGTTCTTGACCATGCTGTCTTTCATCTCCAAGGTTGACCTCCTTCTCCTTTTCCTTGGCCTGCCAGGTTGATCCTTGTGAACTGATGGAATGATTGTTGATGGAACATCACACTTAGGCCACATTTTTTGTCCCTTTATTGGCATAATCTTGAATGAATAGACTTGCTTCCATGTCTCTAACCTGTAGCAAGGATGGACCCAGGTCTCTGGTATGCCTACTTTTTGCCTGTTTTGTACCATGTTGAAGTTTACAGCCACTACATGCTTGCATGGTAGCCCTGTTAATTCCCACCTCCTACATGAACAAGTTCTCTCAACAACATCCACAACACACTGATCTGCCCAAAGACCACTCACTTGGTAGTGTTCACCTCCATTCCATTGAACTGTGTACTGGGTAGCCTCTTTCTTGATAACATCAAACAACTTCTCTGCAGTAGGTGTGAGAGGACCACTAGAACTAGCAATCACTTTATTCACTGTCATAATCCTCCTCATCAGATATTCTCTTATGTATTCTAGTGTTCCTATGATAGGCTTGTCCCTTCTATCAACCAATTTACCATTAAAAATCTCACACATATTGTTCAACAATACATCTGACTTTGCCCTTCCTGTTAATATACTTGTAATTAGTTACTATCTAAACAAGTTTAACATCTACACAACAAGTTTATAAATTGTAAACAATTTTGTACCTGAAAAATGGGATCTGGCCCAATGTTGTTGAGGAATCTTCACTAACCAATCATAGCATGGCTTGCTGTAAGCCTTTAACTCCTCCATTGCTATCTTAAAGTATGGCACATGTGAAGCAGTAGCAGCTCAGCTTTGTTTCATGTTTTCATGGAGATGTCTAAGACAATATCTATGCTCCGCACATGGAAACAATTTAAAAATTACAGGTATAAGACCCTGTTTATTGAGTAAATTACACTAAATTAATATACAGTTAAATAATGATAAAAGTGAAGTTGGAGTTTCTGTAAAGAATTAAATGTACCTTTTGACGATCACTGATAAAAGTGAAGTTGGAGTTTCTGTAAAGATCAAGATCATCTCCAAGGCAAGTCAAAAACCATTTCCAAGACTGAAGGTTCTCTGTTTCAACTATCCTATAAGCCAATGGATAGATACCATTGTTTGGATCAATGCCTACAGCAATTAAGAGTTGACCTGGAAAAGGTCCTTTCATAAAGGCTCCATCTAACCCCAAATTGTCTCTCATACCAGCTTTGAATTCTTCCTTACAAGCCCCCAAGCAAACATAAATCCTTTCAAACTTTCTAGTATCTGAACATTCCTCCTCCCTAGCATATTGGATCTTCACAGTTGTGTTTGGATTTGTAGACATCAACTCCATGCAATAATCTCTCAGCATCACGTATTGCTTTGTGTAATCACCCCTCACTTGATTGCTTGCTTGTGCCTTAGCCCTCCTTGCTTTCATTTGAGAAACTGAAACCTCATGTGTCTTTTGTAATTGATCTTGAAGAGCTCTTATAGGTATGTCTGGGTTTTTTTCAATCTGATCTACTATATCTTCAGCAAAGAACCTTGATGTGGCATACAAGATTTGTCTTGATTGTAGACAATGGTAGGTAGCATCATATGTTTTAGTCTACCAAGTTTCTGTGCCCTGGACCTTTGACACATGCAATACCCATGGGCATTTACTTCCACCTACTTTCCTGTAACTAGGTTTACCTCCTTTAATAACCTTTATCTTATCCCTAGTCCACTTAGTTGACCCAGATGGTTGACTAGGCCCAGCTGCTACATTTGGCCCAACACTAGGCCCAGAAGTTTCAAATGAAGGTAATTGACCAAAACAAGTTGCTCTAACCCTTCCTTTATCATTCTTCACGATTTTAATTTCTCTTCTTGTTTCAATTGAGTCCCTTTTTATTAACTTCTTAACCTCTGCTGCACTACCAAAATCTTGCCCAACATAGAAATAAGTTTTGTAAATCCTACCTTTACTATTACACTTCGCTTGTTTCCTTAATTGTTTGAGTTTCGTTCTCCTAACCCTATCAAACTCATCTTCATTCTCAGACCCACTTACAAACTCTTCATTGTCAAACACATCATCAATATCAGCATCAAGATTTTGTACACCATTATCACTATCACAGCCAGTGAATTCTGCTTCCAAATCTACATTCAGTCTGAAATTCTCCATGTCCACATCAACTTCAGGTACATCATTTTCTAAATCTACAATGTACTTACTATCATCACTGTCATCCTCTGTCCCATCCTTTATCTCATCATTCTCAGACCCAGAACGATCAACATCTGGCCACTTCCTAATGTAATCTCTGGGCCACTTTCTACCCTAACCTCAGTCTCTGTTTCTACCCTAACCACAGTCTCTGGTGGAAGAATTTCATCTAGGCCATCAAAAGGGTTGAACTCAGCATCACCTAAGTAAGGGTCATAAGATGAGTAGAATTCATTGACAAACTGACTAGGTACATCAGTGGTTTGAGAAGGTAACTCATTAGCAACACCACTACCTTGACCCTGCTCTGGTATCTTAACTTGACTAGACTCACCAATTTCAGATGGTATTTCTTTAGCAATACCACTACAACTACCTTGACTCTGTTCTTGTATCCTAACTTGACTAGTGTCACCTGTTTGTGAGGGTATTTCATTAGCAACAACACTAACCTGAGTTTGGGATGGTATTTCAACAACAACACCACCACTTGATTGCCCATGTTCTTGTACTAAACCTTTTTTATTGTTAAGTTCAATCCTAAGTCTCTTAGTCACTCCAGTTGGTGATTATTTTGGTACATCTTCTTCTATTTCCTCTATAACACACCTCTTTTTCTTATTAGGTGAAACTAACAATGCATAATAGATATCACGGTTGGTCCTTTCATGTTCAACATACACATGCAACAACTTATTACCTAACCTAACATATTTACACATGTTAAGGACATCTTTATCATAAGCTAAAGTTTGTAGCCCATTTTCCAAACTCTCACCAGGTATAAGAAAGTGATAAAACATAACTGAGTGACCATCATTACCTAACTCTTCCACCATAGCATCCATTTCGTGAACAGAGAACTCATCCACATCTACTATATCCACAAAGTTAAAGTAACCACTTTCGTAGGTTCTATTTGGTCTATCAGTGAACTTCCCACCATAATGAACCTTGATTGAAAACAAATCAGGTTCATTTGCTGCAAAAAAATTAAAGAAAACCAAATTAAGGTTTTTCAGTCAAACCATGCAATAACAACAAGTAAATGATAATCGATACATACCATATAGTTCGTGAACATCACAATCATCTTTTGATTGCCGTATATTCCACATTTTTGTTCCAACCATTGTCGCATTAATGATAGTGAGATTTGTTAATGAGAGAGAAAATGAAGAGGGAAAATGATACGACGGGTATTAAATGCCTGCATATATTTAGAGGCTCAATGTATGAAAAGTTGAATGGACGAAAATACCCTCATCCATTGCGCACGTGATATAACTTAACGCCTTGACCAAATGGACGTTTGGTCAAGGGACCATCTTTGTTAACAGTTTCAGAGTTGGTGGCCATACGTGCAAAAAAAAAAGTCAAAGGACCATGCGTGTTAGTCAACCCAAACCACAGGGACCATCTTTGTAATTTACTCTTTACAAAATGAGTTTATGGGTTTATGTTGTTTGAAAACATAGTGTAGGAAGGAGTATGTTGATTAACTTATGCCGTTTTTCAACAGAGAAATGATAGGGGGACCTAAACTTAGGCCTAAAACCAATTGACATCATCCTGATGGCTGCAGACATGTACCCACTTATTTTACAACTCATCAAGGTGATGCAACTTGGTTTTAGGCCTAAAATTAGGCCTAAGTTTAGGCGCCCCTATCATTTCTCTTTTAAACAATGTAGGCTTATGCTGTAAAACTGTAAAAGGACAAAAAGAACATACTGACATATCGCTATAAATGAGCTATCGTCATTTTGTTTGACTATGAAGGACCCACAATGGTCAAGCATAAGTTACAGATATGACACATCACAAGTATCATGTTTCTTTAGATATATTGCTTTTTTAACAATCAAAATCAATAATATAAAGATTGTTTGAGTTACACATTGCTCGATTATATATTAACCATACGGATGCCTCCGTTTTGAGTGAAAAAAACAATGAAACAACGTCGTTTCATGCTTTAGCATGCCGTTTTATGATTTTGCGAATGTCGTTTTGGTTTATGGGCTAATTGGGCCATAATAACGGGTTTTTTTTCCCGACCCCATTTTATTTGTCCACTCCATTTATTTTTTAGTCATTAATAGCCTGTTTGGCAAGAGCTTTTTGAGGAGCAGTTAGCTTTTTGTTACAAAAACAATCTCCTCTAAAATAAGTAGCTTCGTTTGGATACATCAACTTCAAGCTTTTATTTTAAACAAATAGCTAATAAATGAAAAGCTGATTCATGAAGCTTTTTAAACATCTTGGAGCTGTTAAAACTTTAAATTACTGATATACCCTCCAAACATTTGTTTACAATTATAAATATGTCTTTTTATGTCATTTTACATCTTATAACTACATTTAACAGCTAACTTACCAAACACTTTTATTGAAAAAAAGATACAACTTGTAGCTCATGTTAATAGCTTTGAAGTTTACAGCTTACAGTTAACAACTTACAGCATAAAGCTTACAGCTAGTTTCGCCAAACATACCCTATATATCTTTCTTTTACTTACCTTCATACGCATTAATCTTTCTTTCACATACCTTGACCTACCTACATGCATAGTGGTGTTTGCTGTTACTTGATGATTGATTTATGTGTTATTACAATGGGTCAAGAATAATGTGCGATGATTTTGGGTGATTTTCAGAATAAGGGTTTTGTCATATATGGGTTATTACATGGGTCAAAAATATTGTGAAGTGATTTTGGGTGATTTTCGAAATAAGGCTTTTGTCGTTCGCACGCCAAATGTATAAATCGGTAATTTCTTAAATAAATCTGTGGGGGGGGGGGGTTTGAAGTTTTAGTGTCAGGTAAAAAGTTGGTTTCATTTAAAAAATTTTTTTTTTTTATTTTATTTTTTTATTTTTTTTTTTTTAGATTTAAGTATTATGAAGGATGTCAGTGTTAGCTTTATTTCTTTTTCTTTTTTGTTGCATTAACTATTTTACCTCATTGTTTTCACTGCTTACCTGAGAGGTTGTTTATATTGTATCTAGGGCATGTAAATCAAATGGAAGAGGAAGGGGAAGTCGACGTAAAGGTTTTCTATGATGCCTGCAAGTGGTTTGGTATATTGGCAGATATAGACTCAGAATTGTAGAATAGTATCTTGATGCTAACGGTACCAAAATTTTCTTTGTAGGGATCACTGAGAATCTTTATATCGATTTCTCTCATCCTCCTTAATGTGTGACTTTATACAATGGCTTGGATGAGTTATTGATATGGGTTAGGTGTATTTTTTGACACAAATGTCAAACTATATGTTTACTTTTTAGTCAGTTTATAGACCTAGGTTGATGATAGTGAAAATATAATAGGTAATGATGATAGAGTTTGAATGTGTCTGAATGGATTCAAATAAAGGTAAGATTATCCGTTGCATCATGGCAGGACAAGTGTGATAGATTTGCAGGGACAAGTTTTGTCACGAACAAGCTTCGCAAAAAGTTTTTGCTTAAGCTTATTCGTGACCAAACTTCTCCTTGCAGGTATCAGACAAAACCATCATATTTAGACATTCTTAATTAATGATGACAGATCTATATTCCCGGTAATGCAACCATAGCGTTTATTCCCTCTTTGTACTGACATATTCATACAAATATGAGCCTTCATAACCACTTAAGGGTGGCCTAGTGGCAAAAGAGCTTGTGACTATCAATCTAAAATGTGTGAGGTCTCAAGTTCAATTCCTGCTAGGTGCAAACAACCTTAAGTGGCCACGCCAACCTCCTGAAAAGGGAGGGCTTTACCTGGTTTGACTCAATGTGGCGGTGGGTTCAAACCCCGTGGATTAGTCGGCCAAAAGGTCGGAAATCATGGTTACTGATGCGCGTGATGTGTCGTTGCGGTTTAGCAGTTTTAATGCCTACTCAAGTTTTAAATTTATATTTAGCCGACTTATCAATAACACACACACTTAACGAGCAGTGTACCCGGTCAGTATGAATATAATGGTAAGTAGAGTGTCGATCACTAAGAGTGGAACGTATTATCTCGTTATTCTAATCAGTATTTTAATATCCTAACGCAAGGGGGTTTCAGCCTGAGAGACTGGCACGATTTGTTTGCAATTAAATAATAAAATAAACCAATAGGCACGAATCAGCAAGTAGCACACACGTACACAGATAAATACTTGAGACAATAAGAGGGCTGTCCTTATGATTAAGTAAATTGTCACTTGTTTTATTGATAGCCTTATATGAAGTGTATGTAGTTAACCCTTTCTCGTTGGTCCTATTCTTATCGGCGAGTAAACCCTTAATGATTACTTATGTCTAAAAGTTATTCCTAAGTGATCAATTTAGTAATAACCGTGGGAGCCACATTATGTCCCGCAGTCAAATGCCCGCAAGCCACTAATAAACACAGAGGTTATCAATGCACTAATAAGTAGTAACCAAAGACATCAACATATAAACTTTAATTGATGGGAAAGCAAGTATTAAAGGGAGTGCAATCTTTCGTTGTCACATTACACAAGCCACCAATCCTGATGAATTAAAGTTTGCTAACACAATAAAACAAAACTACTTAATGAATTAAACACATGCAGCACCTTCTTACAGCTCTTGTATCTTTGATTTGGGTGTGTCTTGTGCTGCCTCCTTGACTGAATTCGTCCTTCGGTTCTTCTGTTCGGACTTCGAAACTCTGATGATGCACACGAAATTCGTCTGGCCTTGGGGTATTTATAGTTTCTGTCTGAGGGAAGATGCGGCGCATCTAGTAAGTAGATGCGGCGCATGTACTTAACTTCGCGTGGGGTCCAAGATTATAATATTCAGGAATATTCGTACACCGCCAGAAGATGCGGCGTAACTCCATGATTAGATGCGGCGCATGTCCTCTTGTATCTTGGATCGTATCTGGTGATATCTTGATAGAGATGCGGCGCATGTCATGAGTGAGATGCGGCGCATCTGGAGCAGATTTAACTTGATCTTGTCCATTTCAGTAGACTCTTCACTTTATGCATGTTTTGCTCCATTATTAGTCCAAAATCGCCAAGTTTCACCAAATGCTTGTTTTTACCTGAGAATTACAAAAGTAAACGATTAAGTATCAATCCTCATACATAATAGAATAAAACAAGTCAAATTAATAGGATAAATGATAGTAATAAAATGTACTTATTTGAGTTCATCAAATATCCCCCCACTTGAACTTTACTTGTCCCCAAGTAAACCTTAGAATTTCTTTTATGAAAATGTATCCTAAAAGATGTTAGGATTTATTTTTATATTTAAGCATGTATTCGTTTATTTCATAATCACACAACTAAACACTTAACGAATTAGAAGTATAAATAAAATAAGTTGATAAAAGCAAATCTAATCGTTTAACTGTCCAGTCGTGACGAATATTCTATCATAAGCTTGGCAAGTATACACATCTCCTCCACTAAAGCTAAGGAATAACAAGTCTAAAGCGGTAAAAAGGGTTTTTAGGCTTAAGGGTTAATTATTCTCTTTTCACTATCGATTTCAAATTCCAGAAAAGGCGACAAAATCACAAATACATGATCGAATCCACGAACACGATACTTGCAATTGCTCAAATCCTTAACTCGAATAGGCTAAAGATAGGTCCAAACTTCACCAATAATAATATATCAAAAAGGGCGACAAAATCATAAATACATAGCCGAATCCACGACTACGATACTTAAGATTGCTCAAATCCCTAATCTCAATAAATCAAAGGTTCGGTTGGATAAAGAATAGTAAAGGGTATGGATAACATTTGGGATATAAATTGGTGTAAAAATAAAAATAAACAAAACAAAAAATTAAAATCCTAAGTGTGGTTAATCACTATCCCAACCATCCCATGAATAAGACTCATATCATTGAATAACTCACGCTTTAACACTTGAAACACACGCTTTAGGTAGACACGAATTATACTCAACAAGATCTTAATCAAAGAATAAACCTTAACTGGCGTTCCCATAACTGCCAGTTCCCATTCAATTCATAGATATAGTACAACAAATAGTGGTAATATCGACCACTTACATAACTTTACATAAGTTGGTTTAACAAACATCCAACTTCTTTTTTTTTTTTTTTTTTTTTTTTTTTTTTTTTTTTTTTTTTTTTTTTTTTTTTTTTAAACTTTAATCATAAACATAGATGTGTAAAATTTCACCACATCACTATAATGATAATTCTGGATAATTTTTCCATACTTCTCATACTTCAGAAATAACGGTAATAGTGAAAGTAGTAAACACACGAAAAATAAACTCAAAAATATACAATATTTACTTTCACTCCAATTGCATTGTGCAATTTCCCGACCTAACCAAAGATAATGAATTACGCACGCGAACACAGGTAATGTAAGGAAACACACTTTGCCTATAGCAATTAACCAACCACGGATTCTAATTTACAGGGTAGGCTAAGGTGTAAGGGTGTAACGAAACATTTTAAACATAGGTGTAAGAAACGAAAGGAATGGCTCTGAGTGTTTTTCTAGGGGTATCTTACTCTAAAAATGAGAGTAACAAAGGGTTTATACGGGGGTTAACTAACCAGTGTAGTTAGTTAATAACACATAACATAATAAAGGCTATTTGGGTGTAATCCTAGAATTTTACCAATTTAGACAAGTCATTCCAATTATATAATAATACTCATTATGGTGGTCTCGAATAGTATACAAGCCAAGTTCTAAAGTTTACAAGTCACCGGCACACTCATAGATTTGTGAATTTTGGAAAATCACAATTTTTGAAAATAACGTCATGTGTGCAGCTATGCAACTTAGATCTTAAACAAAAACATGCTAAAAATTTTAAGTTTGATATATTAAGCACATTTTAAGCATAATTTTTGAAAAAGTTTAGGACAAGTAAATGTTAAGTGTTCTAATTCTCCAATCCCCCCACTTAAGTTAAACAACGTCCTCGTTGTTTGTATAAAAGGTTAAAAACTGGAAAATAAAAGAATTAGAACAGAAAAACTCCCCTGAGATTTGCTCGGTATGATCCTCCATTAGTATAAGAGCAAAAATCAACTTCTTGTGGATTAGAACGTTAAAGCTTCATACTTGATGTATCCACAGGAAATCCAGGAAACTATAATACCACCAACACTTTAAAACACACCTAAGATAAGAAAGGTTCAAACTTGCATAATACATTAGTAGTTAGATAAAAATAAAACTTAAAAATTAAAACTGAAAATCATCAGGTCGGTCGATGCGCCGTATCTTATTGAAGAAGATACGCCGTATCGAGCCTGGAATAAATACGGATCAGAATAAAGATGCGCCGCATCCTTAACCAGGGATGCGCCACATTAAAATAAACTGATAAATAGTTTTAAAGTCGAAAATAAAAATGCAGAAAAATAAAATAAGATATGACCATTGCAGGAGATGCGTCGCATCTCAGGATTGAGATGCGCCGTATCTTCATACGGGCCTGACTGATTCGATACAAAATCAGAAAATTAAATAAAAGACAAGATAAGCATGGGTTGCCTCCCACGAAGCGCTTGTTTTTGTTCGAGTCACGAGCCTGACTCCACCCTTATTTACTGTGTAATAGGGTGTTGTTCCCCCCACTTGGGATCAAGTGCGGGTGATAGTAGCAATAAACACGAAAAGAGTGTAAATTTGCTAGTAAAGATGGAAGAAATAAATAAAGATCATACCTTGGCAATATATGTACATCTTTCCTATTCTTACCCGGTTTGGTTGATAAATTGGATGACTTGACCACTTCATCAGAAAGAGTAGTGTGTTGAGGAAAAATGAGTCTCCTTTCTTCTTGAGGTGAGAAAGGGTCTTTGGCAAGTAAAAGTTCGAGTTCCTCAACAACCTTCATAGGGTCGAAATCATCATCTTCATCAATCATAGCAATGTTTAAGAGCTCATCACCAAATTCTTCCTCGAGCTCCACCAAATACGGGTTGATCACAGGTGCTTCAATAGGTAGTGTAATAAATTTCACCTCATCATCCTTTTGTTTTGCAACCTGTTTAGGAAAACTAGCAAGATTATTAGTAACGGGATTAATAATATTAAATAAATTTGTACCACTTTGTGTTGTAAGTGACTCCAATTCATCTTGTGAATCTCCATCTTCAACTAGTGGTTTTGCAATTTCAGCATCGTCCCGAATTTCATCCTTAAATAAGTAATCCCAGATTTCTTCAAAATCCCTCGTTGGGTCAAAATCTGGTTGAGGTATGTCATCATAAACTATGGCGTCAATTGGTTCGAAATCAAAATTAGAATACTTTTCATCTTCATCCGTTGGATTGTCTAATGGTGGTAATACTATTGCAGAATATTCTTCATCGTAATGTTCCGTATACCCATCATCTTCGTGTGCAATCTCCGGAGAAAAAGTACTATCAATAACAATTGCCGGAATTGGTTTCATGATATATGATTCTTCCTCATCATCATTTGACATACACCAAGCGTGTTGAAACGGCAATTTGTTTCTTTCTTTCCTTGTTTTTTCTCGTCCTAAAATTAAGTATTCTTCCATAGTGATTTCTTCCGTCTCAATGACTTGTGCACCATATCTTGCTCTTTCCCAATCATAGATCCCATTATTTCTCAAGGCTCTTTTCTTTTCAAACCTAATATATTCTTCCATTGTAATATCCGGATCGTCCATCTTCCTGAAATAAAACTTACTCGTGCAAAAGAAGGGTGAAACGATCAAAGTAAAAAAAAAGCTTCTGATATCTGCTGTTGATGCGCCATATCCTATAAATGGGATACGCCGTATCTAATAATCGTTAAAATTAAATCAGACTTTTATTCAGAAAATAGATACGCCGCTTGCAAATTAGAATGCGCCGTATCAGTTTATTTATCAAAAATCGATATACTTATTAAAATTAAATGCGTCGTATTAACAAAAGTTAATGCGCCGTATTTTCGTTACGTTTCAAAATACAAGATTTTTGATTCAGAAGATACGCCGTATCGACAGAGATCGATGCGTCGTATCTGCTTAATAATTCGCAAACTGTTTTTAATTAAAATAATAGATACGCCGTATCTACGAAAGCAGATGCGTCGTATGGCGTTAACGTTTAGAATTTTTTTTTTTTTTTTTTTTTTTTATCAAAAACAGATACGCCGTATCTGCAAAAGCAGATGCGTCGTATTACTTTATCGCTTTTTAAAAAAAAATTCGTATTAAAAACAGATACGCTGTATCTTGGGGAAAAGATGCGTCGTATCGAATTAATTAAACGCGTTGTATTTTTAAAAATTAAACGCAATACGCCGTATCTGAGAGATCAGATGCGCCGTATCGTTTGATTTAGCACAGTACAACGATAGCAGAACAGAAAAAATACGAAAAATAAAAACAAAAAATAAAAACACACAAACAAAAATAAATGAAAACAAAAATAAAAGCAAACAAATAACACAAAACAAATAACACACAGTACAACAAATATGCAAAATAATACAATGATGCAATTAATCTAATAAAAAGAAAAACCTAATTAAAATACTAATCAAATTAACAGATAATAACAATTCACTCCCCGGCAACGGCGCCAAAAACTTGATGCGCGTGATGTGTCGTTGCGGTTTAGCAGTTTTAATGCCTACTCAAGTTTTAAATTTATATTTAGTCGACTTATCAATAACACACACACTTAACGAGCAGTGTACCCGGTCAGTATGAATATAATGGTAAGTAGAGTGTCGATCACTAAGAGTGGAACGTATTATCTCGTTATTCTAATCAGTATTTTAATATCCTAACGCAAGGGGGTTTCAGCCTGAGAGACTGGCACGATTTGTTTGCAATTAAATAATAAAATAAACCAATAGGCACGAATCAGCAAGTAGCACACACGTACACAGATAAATACTTGAGACAATAAGAGGGCTGTCCTTATGATTAAGTAGATTGTCACTTGTTTTATTGATAGCCTTATATGAAGTGTATGTAGTTAACCCTTTCTCGTTGGTCCTATTCTTATCGGCGAGTAAACCCTTAATGATTACTTATGTCTAAAAGTTATTCCTAAGTGATCAATTTAGTAATAACCGTGGGAGCCACATTATGTCCCGCAGTCAAATGCCCGCAAGCCACTAATAAACACAGAGGTTATCAATGCACTAATAAGTAGTAACCAAAGACATCAACATATAAACTTTAATTGATGGGAAAGCAAGTATTAAAGGGAGTGCAATCTTTCGTTGTCACATTACACAAGCCACCAATCCTGATGAATTAAAGTTTGCTAACACAATAAAACAAAACTACTTAATGAATTAAACACATGCAGCACCTTCTTACAGCTCTTGTATCTTTGATTTGGGTGTGTCTTGTGCTGCCTCCTTGACTGAATTCGTCCTTCGGTTCTTCTGTTCAGACTTCGAAACTCTGATGATGCACACGAAATTCGTCTGGCCTTGGGGTATTTATAGTTTCTGTCTGAGGGAAGATGCGGCGCATCTAGTAAGTAGATGCGGCGCATGTACTTAACTTCGCGTGGGGTCCAAGATTATAATATTCAGGAATATTCGTACACCGCCAGAAGATGCGGCGTAACTCCATGATTAGATGCGGCGCATGTCCTCTTGTATCTTGGATCGTATATGGTGATATCTTGATAGAGATGCGGCGCATGTCATGAGTGAGATGCGGCGCATCTGGAGCAGATTTAACTTGATCTTGTCCATTTCAGTAGACTCTTCACTTTATGCATGTTTTGCTCCATTATTAGTCCAAAATCGCCAAGTTTCACCAAATGCTTGTTTTTACCTGAGAATTACAAAAGTAAACGATTAAGTATCAATCCTCATACATAATAGAATAAAACAAGTCAAATTAATAGGATAAATGATAGTAATAAAATTTACTTATTTGAGTTCATCAGTTACCAAACAATATATATATATATATATATATATATATATATATATATATATATATATATATATATATATATATATATATATATATATATATATGAGCCTTCATTTATTTATTGCATTATGGCGGGGTAGGCTTACTAAGTTTGCAGCCATGCGTGCTCTCTCCTCTTTTTTCAACTTCTTACCTATCTGAACATATTTATGTTGAAAAAATCTTATTGTATAAGGTTATAGATTATTGTGTATGGAGGTTGGTGAAAGAAAGATCTGAAACACTCTTAAAAGGAAACATATGGACCTTAGTCCTGTGAAAGATGTCATTAGGGAGGATACTTTTTAAGGCTAATTCCATAAAAAAGCATTATAGTTGTCAAAAAATCAACTTTAGAGTAGCAAACTAAAACAAATGTACTTACTCATGAAAATGATGTTAATTACATAGTAGCATAAGTAGTTTAACATCTTTAGTAGCATAAGTATATACATGTTACTTATACAAGGTACATACATGTTACATACATTTACATTTACATTGTTTACATTTTTATTCTTAAAATAGAAATATGAACATGACATCATTGCATACATCATTTGGATATCTTTAGGATATCTTGAAGATTTAGAAAATATCTTTGAAAGATCTTCAAGCAAAGAATTGGATTTGCTAATACCTTGGCAAGATTTGAAAAGATTTTGAAAGATATTCTGTTAGGCTCTAGCGGAACCAAATCCCATAAGGGACGGACCCCTGGATTTGGATCCGCCAAATCCGTAGGCTGTTTGATCAGTTTGCTTATAAATAGCAAGCTGATCATTCATGTTCAATCATCACTTTAGCAAAAACATCACTTGAACACACATTCTCTCTACCCTTTAGCATACACTTAGATTAGTAGATAACCATGTAGTAACATACATTACTCACCCTTATCATCATGATCATAATGTTACTAACTTTCATTATGTTGTAAGCATACACTCGTAATGATCCTGTGAAGCAAGCTCAGAGATCATGAGTCATCATCCATTACAAGCATATCATACCTCCTGATCTACCAAAAGGCTTGGAGATCTTGAAGTCATCATCCATCAAAGCATATCAACATATGAAGATTCAAGGCCACTTGACATCCTCAATGTTTGAAGACTTCTTATTTAAGAAGTACATTTCACATACATACATATATGAAGATCCATCACAACAAGTTTAGGGAACTTGTGAACTTCATCCATTGAAGGCTTCCTATCAATGGAAGTTCATTTAGATTAGTCATTCATATCCATGACCCACTTATGTCATGGATCATCATTGTAAACATCATTGCATCACAATCTTAACACCAAACTAGATTAGATGGTTTATGTGTTTGTGCCATAAAACACAAGGTTTTTATGTTGGGCCATAAAACATAGTGGGAGTGGTTGTACCCTTGTAAAAGAACTCGACATCTAGCTTAGTGTCGGAAATTGTATAAGCGACGTTAGGTTGGTTCTACCTCGAACTACAACTCGACATCTAGCTTAGTGTCGGAAATTGTATAAGCGATGTCGGGAGTGGTTGTACCCTTGTAAAAGAACTCGACATCTAGCTTAGTTTCGGAAATTGTATAAGCGACGTCAGGTTGGTTCTACCTCGAACTAGAACCCGGTATTTAGCCTTGTACCAGAAAAAGTGTAAGCGACGATTGTAAGGTTTTCTCCGCCGAGATTGGAGCTTGTTGTTCTAGTGAAGTAACTCTCGATTTAGGTACTCGGGGAGTGGAGTAGGGCGGAGAGGAGCTCCGTGACCGAACCACTATAAATCATCGTGTTCGGTTTGCGCTTTCTTTTACTTACAACTTTACTTTTATTTTTGCATTATGTGATTGCTTGTTTTGTGACTTGTTGATTATACTTGTGTGACAACATGTTTTAGTTTGTGCTAGTCATAAACTACAATTGACATCTTTCATATTAGAATAAGCTTAAACGGGAATTTGATACAACAAGTTTTAAGATTTTAAAACGGTAACGTATTCACCCCCCCCCCCCCTCTACGTTTTCACAAGTTCCAATGCCTGTTTTACGTATATCGATAAGTACTTGAGCTTATCTTCTTGTGTAAGCTTCCCCCTTCTCGTTTTGAGGGTTAGGTTGTAATCAGAATCAAGTCTTCATAGTCACAGAGACATTTGTCAGATCTCAGTGACTCTGGTGTTGCCTTTAGCTCCTTGTAACTTCAC
This sequence comes from Artemisia tridentata subsp. tridentata, assembly GCA_021014915.2. Taxonomy (NCBI): domain Eukaryota; kingdom Viridiplantae; phylum Streptophyta; class Magnoliopsida; order Asterales; family Asteraceae; genus Artemisia; species Artemisia tridentata. Next base: position 212,534,160 of record CP139507.1, read on the forward strand.
TCCCTGACTCCGCATCAGGTTATGAGGTTGCCTTCTTCAGTTGGTCTTTGACTTCCCTGAAGCCATTCAGGCGTTTTGAGCTTTATACAACACTAACTGATTTCTTTATCAGTGAGTCATCTTCTGAATAATAATCAGAGAGACATGTTCTGTGATAACTCTCAGGGAGTATATCACTTCTGATAACCATCATGTTCACTTTGATAATTATGAAGTGACATGCTCTCTGATCGTTATCAAAGACTTGATATTCACTTACCTTGAGAAGATGAATTAGGCTATTTTATGTTTAAATACTTGTCGGAGACAATTGGGTTGATTTATCAGACCCAACACCAATTCATAAGATTCTTTTGAGCAGAGAAATGCCAAATAATGAATGTTTAAATTAAAATTTTATTAATTTCTATCTGTAGCGGAAAGCAGTAAACCTACTCCGCCTCCAAGGTTCAAAGAAAAAGAGTCCAGAGTTCGTTGGGTTAAAAGACCAAGGTCATTGTGATTTAATGGAAATGAACATATGTTCAACAAAAAGATAGTACATTTCAGACCAAATTAAAACAGATGACAACAAATATGGAAATAAAAGACGACATGGTCAAAGAATGTCATTTAACCACCTAAATCAAGAAACCTAAATAACTATATTTTTGGAATAAAATAAATTTCAGCACTAGTTTTCTTACCTGCACCCGTGAGTTTCTGTATAAAAAAACCAACAAATGAAACATCGATCCCTCATGTAACTTGTTCTAGAACTGATTATGGAATACAAATTTACAACTTGCAATGAACCCACAAACCTCTGATAATGGAAGACATGTGTAAAACATGCAATTAGCCAAAAAAATAAAATAAATGGAAGCTTAGAGGGAAACAACTAACAAATACAAAGTGAATGACTAAGTTTTTAATCCCTCTTAGCCAACAGCTCGGCGTGTGAACAGTGCCGGCTCGCTGCAGCTCCACAATACACCGAGCCACCATACTCCCTGCAGCCGACCTCCCGACTAGCGGTTTTGCAACAGTACCAGATCCCAAGTTACACTTCAACAAATGTTATATAGTATAATATGTAAAATAAAGTGTAAGTAAACTTTTGTGAAAGTTTAAAAAAGTATGCAGTGTTTTAAAATGATGCAAGTGTTTAATGCATTATATATGATAAAACATTCTTTGATCATTATGCAAGTTTTAACAATCCATATTCCTTAAGTGATTTTTCTCAAAGGAAAACTTAAGTCTAAAACTTGTTTACTTGAATTTTTACTTAATTAATGCGTTTTTATATATGCCATTAACAAAATGTAAAGAAATCGTTAAATAGAAATAACGTTTTTATGCGATTAATGTATTAACAATTCTTATTCAGGCTATCCGGCTATAAAATGTATTAACTTTTCATCATAGACTAGCAGGGTACCCGCGCGTTGCGGCGGCGGGTACCCTGAAATAATTTTTTTCGGTGAATAATTTATTTTAGTTTATTATGTTCTTTTTGACAATAAATTTACGAATATCAAGAATTTCGTTTAGCCTGTGCCCATTCGGGCTCGAGCCCATTTGGCCCGCCCCCGTTCGGGCTCAAACCCATTTTGCCCGTTGCCCGTTCGGGCTTGAATATTTGTATAATGTGCTTTATTATTTGTATTAGTGACATTTAATGCAGGGTACCCGCGTGTTGCGGCGACGGGTACCGTGAAATAAAATTTTCCGGTAAATCATGTATTTTAGTTTATTATGTTCTTTCTGACAATAAATTTACGGATATCAATAATTTCGTATAGCTCGTGCCCGTTCGGGCTCGAGCCCGTTGGCCCGTACCCGTACGGGCTCGAGCCCGTTTGGCCCGCGCCCGTTCGGGCTCAAGCCCATTTGGCCCGTTGCCCGTTCGGGCTTGAATATTTGTATAATGTGCTTTATTATTTTTATTAGTGACATTTAATGCAAGAATTGTGTTTAATTTGGTTGTACAATATGCTTGATAATTTGTATTTCTTATGTAAGTGGTGTTTTAATAACTGCATTAATTGTATTTATTGACCGGTTAATTAATTAACTATATTAAATAGCATTAATGTGGTGTTTTTTTTTTTTTTATATGTGCATTAAAGTGGTGTACATTATGCTTTTTGTCTTGTAAATCTGAAAATTATGTGTATTAAAGTGTTGTACAATATGCTTTCTTTCATGTAAGTCTTAAAATTTGGAGAGAGAGTCATCCCTCTATTATATGTAGTATAGATTTCCTTGATTTTAGACAAAATTTTCTCACTTTTCCTACTTTTTATCTTATCATTGGGCTTATTTGGGTGAACCGTACCCGACTAATCCAAACCCTTATTAAAGTCGAAGACTGACAATTTTCCTTCATATTCATAACTAGAATCAATATCCCAACTTGAATGGGACGGGTTAACCCGAATAATATTCTTATCCACGAATGTACAAAATATCTAAACTAAGTGTAGTATTTGTGAGATTACAACCTTAAACACATTTAGATAAAACTTCACTTTTTAATTGAAGAATGTGAAAAGTAAAGAGAAGTATAGAAAGTAGTGGGAGAGAAAAAAGGAAAGGTTGTTAAAAATTTGTTAGTGTTCTTGAGTTGTATGAAAGAGGGAGTAAAGTGATAAGAATAATGTTATTTGACAATTATATCCTTAATAATATATTTAATTGTGTCTCTAATTAAAGTAAATAAGGACAATTTGGTCATAAAAAAAATACATTACTTGAATTCCTCTCACTTTCACCCCAAAAGTGAGGTGAAAGTTCCATTTCCCCTCATTTTTAACACTTTCATTTCAATTTCCTTTTTTTTAAAGAAAAACTCAAGAACGCATTCATATTTTAGTTTCTTTCCTTTGCTTTCACTTTCTACTCAAAATAAAAACTTAAGAATAGAGTGTAAACAATGACTTGAGACATAAAACTAAAGTATACTAGCTACTTAGCTAGTTCATCAACAGATTTAATGGACTTCAGCCTTTCCCGCTCCATCTTCATTATAACATTATTCACATTCACTATTTTAATATGTAAATTGGCATAAATATAATAACACATTGTAATTTCTAACTTATGATGTTTTGATCGCCAAACAAATGAGAGTGACCACACCATGACAAAATTGCTTCACTTTTTATTCCTTTAAATGATTGACCAAGATGGCGCGCACTCAAACTGATGCCCAACAAAAAATGCATTTCTTTTCTAATAGCTTGTATATGCTCTTGATTATGTTAACCAACTCTAATCTTGCATGCCTTTTACAAAAAATCCCAATACTTAGAATACTTAATAACTCTCGACTTAAAGCTTTAATTATTGTATCAATATCTTGAACTTGACTAACTTAACTCTAATCTTTCATTCCTTTTACGATTGTTCAATCTTTTGAAGACTTTAAAGAATCATAATCATACTATGTTATTTGTTCTACAAACTCATGTCAAATGTCTCTTTAGACCTGTGTACGTTTAACTAGTCACAGTCACATCAAGGTTGTCAGGATCGGGATCCTATCTAGGATCGTTTCGGCTTTGCAAGATCGGGATCGTAGGATCGTAGGATCGGATCTTACCTAGGATCGTTTTCGGCTTTTCCTTTACATATGTATACTTAGCCTTTAGAATTATTTTACCCACTAAATAATGTTATAAAATACTTACGAAACTAAAGCAAAAATGTATAAGAACGTTACACTAAAATGTCATTTTATATAAATTATTATGCAGAGCAACTATTTTAAATTCTTTCACTTTTTTTTCTTTTCTTTTTTTTTAAATAAAATAAAATATCTTCCTTATTCATCTATATAAATATATACGTAGTATTCTAACTTTAAAATTTGGTTTTTATCAACCTTAACTTTGTCTTTACTTTTTTCGGAAGTAAAATTAATTTCTAACTCAGATGCCTCATACTTAAGCAATTTCTTTATTTACATAGAAAGCAAAAAAGAAAATAAAGCCACTTTATAATCTGATATGAGAAAGTCATGAATTTCAGTGGTCAACAGTCAATGTTTAAAGCTAAGAAACCCAGAAATCTCTAAACTAAATACATAATTTCCTAAACTAAACATATAAGAATTAAACACTAATACGAATTATAAACACCAAGTAGTTATATGCTTGACTAAGTAAAACAATAATAAGGTATGTTTGGCAAAAGTAACTGTTGCTGGAACTGGAGATGGTGCTGGAGATGATGCTGGAGATGGAGATTATAAAAAGAGATTATTTTTATAAGCTACATAAAGTAACTTTTGATTTTCAAAGATTATGGAAGATTATTTTTTTTAGAATCTCTTATAAGTTTTGTCTGCCAAACAAAGATTATTTTTTAAGTAGCTTATTTTTTTTAAAAATAAGCATAATCTCTCCACAATCTTTGATAATTTGGTGCGCCAAACACACCCTAAGTAAAGCAATAATAACTTATCTGATCATCAACTGCAACAATTCTAATACGTAAACCATTATCAATAGTGATTGACCATTGGGCTGGGCTTACTTAATGTTTAATATAGCAAAAAAAGTAAAAAAAAAAAAAAAAAAAAAAAAAAAAAAAAAAAAAAAAAAAAAAGGCCTACCTACAGGATCGGATCGTTCACGATCCTAACGAGCGATCTCACGATCCTGTAACGATCCTACCTGAATTACAATCCCGTAACGATCCTGCTCGTTTTGTGTGTGTAGGATCGTAGAATCCTACGAGCAGGATCGCGATCCTGACAACCTTGAGTCACATGTCATGAAAGTGTTCCATCTTTATTGTCCTATAATTTTTTAATGCATAGAAAAGACAAAGGACCTAGCTACCTCCCATTAGGCTATGTGTAATCATAAAGCCCCACCATGGGGCATTTTGCATCATGTGGCAGTCCAGTCAGCAACGGGGCTCCAAAGAAATAGGTGTGTAATGGTGGGTGGGGCTTTATGCGACACGTGTCAGTCCTTTTTTTTTTTTTTTTTTTTTTTTTTTTTTTTCTTTTTCTTTTTCCTTTTTTTTAAGTCAACCAAACAATACATTTTTATTTAAAACAATTTAATTTAAAACTAAAACACAATTTCATTCAAATAAAATAGAAACATTACATAATTTAAAAAAAAAAACGAAACATGACATAAAAAAAACGAAAGATTACATAACTTTATTTTTAAAACCCGAAACCATCACATAAATCCATATTTCTTTGCAATGTCTTGTTTGAGCGATTCGGCAAGTTGGCGTTCTACCCCCGAGAGGTGCGAAATGTCCGCCTAAATTCCTCCAAGTCTTTTTTCTTTGGTAAAAAAAGTGTTGTTTATATAGTGGTTTTGGGTGAAAAATGGTTAAAAAAAAAGATAGGAGCTTTTTTTTTTTTTTTAATTTTTTTTTGGGGAGTCACAAATATAGCCGTTGCTATATACATTCAACGTTCGATTTTTTTGAAAATACAAAGGGGCAAGGCGCTAGCATACTCACGCCCTTCGAATTTTTTGGGGCTTTAGCGCCCTTGTGTAGTGGTTTGGGGCGCGAGGGGGGCGCGAACGGGGCAAAAATGGGGTGCCTAGCGCCCCATTACACATAGCCTTAAGGAACCATAAATACACACTCAGCATCATCTCCCTCCCACATTAGCATATATACCAGCTCAACATCCAACCAAATCGAACTCGCTATCATTTCTTTTTTTCAAAAACTCACTTTTAACAAGCAAGCAAGAACAACCCTACTTTTTATTCAAGGTAACCCACCCTAGCAGTCTTCTTTCTTTCTTTGTTCTATGTTTTTATGCTTTTGTTTTGATCACATCTGGCAACATTGCTAGCTTCAAAAAAAAGTGTTTTAAACTGTTTGATCTTTTTTTTATATGGATAGTAGTTTTTTAGATAAATATTAGTAGTAGAAGAAGATTTTATGTCTCTAGCTATATATTAGAAGATCAACCTCAAGTCTTTAACTCACTTTTAAGCTTAGAGATCTATACATTTTAAAGATTTACAACATGTGTCCTTAAGAGTTTATGCAGCATTTTAATTTGCCCATCGTATTTCTTTTATCTTTAGTCATTTTACCTCACCTAGTCACCTTACTACTTTTAAAACACATATTAATCTATATTATTATACAACTAAACTTACATATTCAGTAACAATAAACCCTCACATCTATATATCTTAAAGCTTGACATGTATTTTAATTTTTTTTCTACAAGAATAGGAAAGGTTTGGCACGATAATCTAGTGCCAAATCACAAAGAAAAGTCGAGACAAACACTTTGTCTCGACAAAGTCGACCTTTTTTTGTCGTGCCAAAACATTCGTCCCAAGTCGTTTTGTCTTGACAAAATTACAAAGGGATGGGACGACAATATTATGGGACCCACAAACCAGTCAAAGTTTGGAAGTGCACTTTGGGTCGACATACCTTTTCAAATTTGGCACGATATTATCGTGCCAAATATTTTTATCCTTTTTTTATTTTTGTAAATCTTTTATTTAATTTCGTAAAATGTTTTTGGGAAATTATCTTTGGCACGACATTATCGTGCCAAAGTTTTTTTTATTTTGTTAAATCAGTTACATAATTACGAAAAATAAATTAAATATATTTTTTTTTAATTTTATAAAAGTATTTAATTTTAAATATAAAGTTTTTAATTTTAATTATATAGTAGAAAAGTTTTAATATTTATTTTAAAATAAAAACTGATTTAAAAAGTTTTTAAATTAAAAAAAAAAAAAAAAAAAAACCACGCAGTTTGGGTCGACATTGTCGACCCAATCTGCTTCTTAAAATGTTTTGATATTTATTTTAGAATAAAAAGCGATTTAAAAAGTTTTTAAATTAAAAAGAAAAAAAAGATACTCGCAGTTTGGGTCGACATTGTCGACCCAATCTGCTTCTTAAAAATGTTTTAATATTTCTTTTGGCGGGTTGTTTTAATTTTCGGGAAAATATTTTGGAGGTAAAATATGGCACGACATTGTCGTGCCATATTGCATCCTATATTTTTTTCCCCTAATTCTTTTCCCGTAAAAAGTTTTTAAATAAAAAAAAAATATACTTGCAGTTTGGGTCGACATTGTCGACCCATTCTGCATTTTAAAAATCCTTTTACCATAAAACCTTATTTAAAAAGTTTTTAAATTAAAAAGAAATATATACTTGCAGTTTGGGTCGACAATGTCGACCCATTCTGCACACTTCTTTGACTATTTTTTCGTTGAAAGTGAAAAAATATATACTTGCATTTTGGGTCGACATTGTCGACCCATTCTGCACACTTCTTTGACTGACTTTTTCTTTGAAAGTGATGTGGGCCATGGTCAATATTTGGGTCGACAATGTCGACCCAAATATTTTGCTGGTGCCAAAACCAAGCTTTTGGTGTAGCTTGACATGTATTTTAATTTTTTTTTAACACATCTTTGATCTGTTAATCATTTTCCCCCCTTTTAGTCTTTCCTATCCTGCATTACTACTTATGCAATATATGTATAATTTCAAGTAAATGGCTACCTTCATTCACATTTAGAGAAATAAGAAGATTTAATATGAACCGTTGTTCTAAAAAAAGTGTTTAGCTAGGAGTTTCTTTTGCAAAGTTTTGTTTTGCTAATTAGTTGTATCATTTCATATCTTAATAATGAAATCATTGTGGCACATGTAGAGACAAATGGAAGGCTCATGCAAACAACATACACTCGTAGTAACAAACCAGTTGTATGAAAGCCATTGTCACTTGTTGGCGATGGCGGATATGACTGGCACGGTACTCCGAATGACAGGAGATCCAGAGTATATATATCAATCTATACCTTTCATGCATGGCCATGGTGGATGGGTGTGTTAGTACGGTGGCCGGCCCAGTCAATAGCTTATTGTACCCGGAAAAATCTCGGGCTCGAAACCAAAGAGACCTATCCATACGAACGTACTGGACGGGGGATACCAAACTTTAATGAGAAAAGCTATCAGAGGGAAAACTGGAAACAACGTTACAGAATTTCGAGAATAGATATAATTCCCTTTTCAAAAAAGGAGCTTATCAAACCAAGGTTGATAACTAACTTTGGTCACGACGGCCCAAAACACCCATGTGTTGGGATTCTATGCATGGGTGAAGTTTTCCGAGATGGGGAGTACGCACGTCTGTGTGCAGTGAATAATGAACCTTATAAGCATCCTGATGAACCTTACTTACAAGTGTTAAGCATGCTATCGAGTTATACGGTCCAGAGCATTCGGTCTTGTTCGTGGGAGTGAATACCCTTTCTGATGGGAAGCACTACTGCGAGATAAAAAATACATATGGCGAAGAGTGGGGCGACGGTGGGTTTTCAAAAGTAGGGTTCGAGGTGTTTAATTCTGTACTATTCCCGGGCCTATAAAGAGAACTAAGAATTCTTGTTTCTCTTTTGTTGTCTAGTTCAACTCGTATTTGTAATCTTTAGTTTGTATTGTGATTGTAATCTTTAGTTTGTTGTGTCTTATATTAATTTCAGTATTAATATAATGTCGATCATTTGGTAGCACCATATATCAATGTATTAAGTTGTCACGAGAAATCATTGATAACTTGAGCAAAGCGCAGCTAGATTAACCATAAAAGATAATGTCGTAAGTGATGCTAATCAAAAGAAGTAAAGAACTAAACAAACAAAATTCAACAAATGAAGCACAAGTTTTATTCAAATTGCAAAACCAAATACAAAAACAAATTCAAAAATACCAAATAAAAAATTCTAACTCAAATATTTACTTCTAAAAGTACAAATATACCAATTTTAATTCTAAAAGTACAAAGAATTGTAAAGCTATAAATCCATATTTATAGACTTAACTAACTATCATAAAAATACTTTCCTAATTCTAAACAAACTTGTCCTACCAAACAAATCTTTCGTCTTCAAAATCTAATTTCCAAAAGCTAGAGATACTAGCATAAACCAAAAACAAACGTCGATAACTTAAAAACAAACAATGAGACGTTAAACGACAATTTTAAAACGGTTAACCAAAAAAAAAAAAAAAAAAAAAAAAAAAAACAACGGCTCAAACGATCTTCAATAAAGACAATCAAATTCATGTAACAAACTTTAAAAGCCCGACAAACGAGAATCCAAAATTATCAAAATGACAAATTCCCAAACGACCAAACAAAATCCAATGACTATAATCAAGTCTTCAAACACCAAAATCAATCTATGTTAGGAACCAAATTCAAATTCTAATGACTTACTTGTATAATAAGGATTACGGTCCAACTTCAAACTTATAATACAAATATCAAACACTTATAATACAAATATCAAACAAATTCAGGTTAATAAATAACTTGACAAATTGGCACTTACAATTCAAACGCCCCAAATATGATACGGATAATAATTCTAGTGACTCACCTATATAATAAAGATTACGGTCTAGATTCGAATACAAATATCCAAATAAACTTTTTTTTTAACGGCAAAATAAAATAATTGTAAGTTACTACCTCCTCCCATAATTATTGTCCAATGTTGAATTTTGAAGTCTTTATTTTGCAACTTTGACCTTAAATATTTTTAATTTTGTTAAATAATACTTGATGAAAATTATACCAATGAAAATACATTTAAAACTTAATCCATTCATATTTTTTGCATCAAGTAATATGTAACACAAATAAAATATTTAAGGTTAAAGTTGAAAACTAAAGAGTTTAAAATTCAACACTGAATATTAATTGTGAGACGGAGGGTGCAGTATTTTAACAAACGATTAATAAAAAAACCCAAACGAAAATATTCAAGTAGCAAATAAATCGAACAAACAAAATTCCAAACTCTTAAAAAACAAAGTCGAAGTCACCAAATTAACCCACAAAGATATGATTATGAGGCCCAATTCCAATACAAGCCCAAAAACAACACAAAGCCTAAGCAATGCAAAACGCAATCGTTACCCAATTTTCAAATAATCATGAAGAAACCACTTTTTTGAACTTCATGAAGAAACCACTTATTCAACCTATAAACAATTTTACCGAACAAACAAAATCTAAAAAAAAAAAATTGACCAACCCCTTTTTTGTTCTATTTCTTCTCCATAGCTCTAAACAAATCTAGCTCTGATATCACTTGTTGATAATCATAAAAACAAAACAAACAAAATTCAACAAATGAATTGAAAGTTTTATTCAAATTGTGAAACCAAATACAAAAACAAATTCAAATATATCAAATACAAAATTATAATCTAAAGGTTAATTCCAAAGGTGCAAAGAATTCCAAAGCTATAAATCACTATTTATAAACTAAACTAATCGTTGTAAAATATTTTCTTAATTCTAAACAAACTTGTAGAACAAACAACACAAATTACCAAATTTATCAAATAATTCTTAAAGTTTAAATCATTTTTCTGACAGCAAGTTATTACGATAATCTTTTGTGTGAAATTAGTATACATTTCACCTTATATTTATCACCCTGTCTACCATCAATCATATGACCTGATAAACTTGTCGACATGAAAATGAAATTTTACCCTTGTAGAATTGTCGACATGAACATGAAATTTATCACAATATTTATACTTTCAATCGGAGATTAAATATATATAAACTGGAATTTCAGCATGATTAATAGAAGAATTAGTCCCTTTCCATAAACCACCATAATAAATACCAGCTCTTAAATTCCTAGGTTCAACCGGTATCAAATCTTTGTGACACCATCAAAACTGTTAATCAAATGGTAACTACTAACAATTTCAGTCACTTTTATGGTTCATTCCAGTTGCCATCAAACCATCTGGTTAAAAAACAAGTGGTTCATTTCTTCATTCCGTATAGGCTGCCAATGGGTTTCAGGTTGTCCAGTTTTCACAACCGCGCCTACAACAAAGAGAAACCGACAGAAGCCAGCACATTATTACCTGGGAACTGTATAACTCTATAGACACATCAGCTAAACTGCCTCGGTTGATTATTTCATCTGGCCATGTTATACTTATAGCATTTCATGACTTCAGTTGCTGATTATTTGTTTTTCATTTTTTTTGGTCATGTTATACTTGTAGCATTTTCTATTTGTTAACCACTAGTCTCAAGTGATTAAAGACATGCAAACAGGGATGAAATATGTGTCCCCAAGTAATGCATCAAAAAGAGAATCTATGTTTCCTCTAAGGGCCGCTAAGCTAGCCACTAGTTAGTTTTGTATCATATTGACATTTAAACAGCCAACAAAAGATCAATCGCCATAGAGTATAGATATAATTTTAGAGGAAATGGTATTGGCTGGCTGTACTTCACCATGGCCATTAGTATATCAAAAAGCCCTGAAAATTGAATATCACAAGCGTCATCAAAATACATGATAAACAACCCACCTCCCTTTTGAACATGTACTGTATTTACCATAGAAAAATAACTAACCTGTCGACGCCCCATGGTTTATGGAAGTCATAACCACCCTTGGTCTTCCGACGCACCATCCCACTAGTCACATAGTCTTTAAGATCAGATGAAGAACCATCTGCAGGTTCAGATTAATTTAAAACATACTGATACTGTTAAGAACCATTTGCAAGTTGCTAAAGTATCTAATGAATGGGGTGTACCTCTTAAATGGGAGGCTGCTAGTAAACTAGACTGCCAGGAGTAGAATGTATGTGCAGTTTAGATTGCAGTGTTAATAGCTGCTGTATTAGAATTTGTATGTCATGTTATTAAGTCCTAATGTTCATTGCATTTGCATGCTGAGACTGTCCTCAGGCTACAAATGAACTTGACTCTACTGTACTACTTTTTGGGATTAATATATATCTTCACCATTTTCACAAAAAAAAACCTCAGGTAGTCGTTCGATGTGGACCAATGGGACCAAACGTGTCACATACCTAAAGCTTAGATGCATATTGTAATAAAAGAAAATACAGAAGACTAACAAAAAGGTTGAGGTTCATATTTCAGACATCATTGTTGATAACTAACACATCCAGACTCTAATTTTAATGTGCAAACACCTATAGCTCATTTATGGCATGTGATGAACACAAAAACTTTAATAATCCTTGATACCTAATCATGTTTGTATAGAGTAGGATCTGTAGAAATAAATGGAAGACTAACCTTCCAAAGTTTCATATGTGGATCTCACGTGGGGTATGGCTTTCGCTCCCTTAGATCTCCTAACTGCAGTATAGTGATCAAACACCAAAAAAAGCAGTAACGCATATGACCACAAGCAAACCAAAATGCAATATGGGAATTATCTATAATCTACAACCCTTTATAAAGCATGCATACCCCCAACCGAAACCCAGCCCTCAATCCAAGCCTCAACTTTAAGATTTAGACAATGGACCCCACAATCTTTCAATTTCAATTTCAAAAAAAAAAAAAAAAAAAAAAAAAAAAATTAGATTTGTTTTTCCTCCTATTTACTCATACTTTACACATAACCTAAACACTCTTTTTCCCAAAACTACAAAATTAAAATTGACATTTATTACCAAGCGAAAACTATTTATTACCGCCGCTTTGAGCGGGTACAAGGCTAGTTGAAAGTAACAGGTGCACCTTTCAATAAAGGTCAGGGATGACAAACACTTTGTGTTGAAATAAATATTGTAAGCATATTGGCGACTTTCAATCCATCTAACCATTTTCATTATTTAGCTAGGTTTTATAAAAGTTACCCATTTTGGCCTGTCGGAGATGAAATCTCCACCATTTATACATAAGGTGTCTAAATTTGTCACGTGTATGAACTGTTTGAACATTATTGGAAGGGGAAAAACTACAATTGATACGCAACTGTTGCATATTATATAGTGATGCATCTCTGTAGCAGTAAATCGGGACATACCAATTGGTTTACGATCTGTAAGTTCAAACTTGCACAGTGTTCTTGAACCATCATGAAAATCACATTCGACTTTGGTCTCATAGATTCCAAGGATCCCTTGTTCAATGGCCAATATGGTCATGTAGAAGACATACTCCGTGGTCAGTTTATGGTATTTGCACGTCCTAATTTCAGCCTTGCGGATGTAGTTGTCTTCATTTTTGTTAACATACTAACAACAAAATAAGTTTGTTTACACGTTAAACAGTTGATAATAGAAATTCAGCATCAAATGTTGACATCAGGTGAAATGTAACCATACCATCTGACAGCACTTGTTGAAGGCATCAATGGCAAAATCACTAATAAATTTAATAATGATATCATCCTTCTTAACTGTCGTTAAATCCTTCTCTTGAATTGGGTAACTTATAAATTCAAGTGCAGTCTGCCACACGCATGAAATATGTGACACAAACAGTGTATATGAGTCATGCATGTGTCAATAGATAAATAGAAAGAAAAGATGGATATCTTTTACATACAATTGCTTCATCGCGCTTCTTAAACTTCATCCAGGTTTCCTGATCCTCTTTATCCAACGGAACATCATAGACTGGAGGGAAAATTCCTGAAAGAGCAGACTTACCAAATTAATTACTATCCATGTGTTAATTATGCGAGAGACTACACACCAACTACATAACTACATTATCCTTTATTAGGAGATTGCATCTACAACAAAAACTTGAATCCCCTTACATGCATTTGTTGGATAAAAAATAGCTGATCAAACTTACAACAATACATGCAGACTCATTCTGACCTAGCAACATTTTTAGTATTTACCAATTTTAGTATAAACTTCACAATAAATAATTCATATATAATGGTCAAATGTATGGAAATGCGTACTAGGTCCCTCCTTAATCTTTTCCGTTTTGGCTTGGAACGGTTTACACTTTTTGACCACAAGGGTGCTGGCGGTGGCGGGGTTGCTGCAAGAAAACAGTAGTGCTGTATGAGTACAAAAAGAAAATTTTGATGTTCAAAGGAGAAAACTTACTTTGATACAAAAATAAATAGACTTAATTAAGTGGTGGCTTCATAAAAGTTGCAGAAAAGATATCATACTAATATAAAGGCTTGGAACATACTATTTCCAGTCAGATGGCAGATTATCAATCATCTTGTGGTACCTAGTACACGTGCGAATCATGCCTTCAGCACGGCGCAAATCCCTTTTAGCATCCTCGTCGTTCTTGTTCGTTTTCAAACGCTTCATCAGTGCAAGTGCTTGCTGAGCGTAATAATATATATCCCCTGGAACTTCAGATGCAAGCCCTACCAAACCGATGACAAAGACAAGTTAATAAAGTTGCCAATTTGTTGTTTTTTAACATACAAAAGAAAAATGGCTAAAAGAACAGGAATGCATACCATGTTTCTTCACGGTATTGCTTCCAGCTATGCTATTCTCCTTGTCAACCCCATGAGCATCTAGACGTATCTTCGCAAACTTGCGTATCTGGTCCTCAACCTGAAGAATTGACCAAATAAATTAATAAAAAATCTACAAATAACAATTAAACTACTCTGATTCTTTTCGCAAAAACCAACCAACAGTTCGGTCTAAAAAGGATTTTAAAGCATTAAAACTGTCTGTTTAAATATCGACATTATCAAAGACGCAATTCACATACTCTAAAAAGCATATAGTCTTTGTGCTTGCTATGTTTAATATCAGAAGACTGGAAGAAACAATATCCTTGATTTCGTAAATTTTGAATCATTTCAAGTCAGCGAAGTCCATAGTTCTATTTCTATGCACATGCCTATGCATCAATTCTAATTGCGACAATGCTCACAAATTCAGAAGTTATATATATTGCAAAGTATGTGCTTTTGTGTTGCTTTTTTTAAACAAACCCATAGTTGAACATACCATACAGGATTATATTAAATAGTTGTTTTAACTTTAGGTTTAAAACTGATATTGATTTCAGAAGAAAAGTTGTTTTCAGCTCAGTAAACCTGTACTCGTACAACTTTTGGCGAATTTCTGACTCTAAATTTCTTTTTTATAGGTCCTAATAATTTGATTAAGAGAAACAGATAAATGGTTGATCCAACAAAACCAAATTATTAGGGTAAAGTGACAAACAATCCTAAGAAAAGCCCTTGTGATTGGGATTGCTTATTTTTTATGTGTATGCTTCTGCTTATAGATTTCATCAAATCCATCTAAAAAAAGGTCTTAGGTGAGTTAGGTCAAATACAGGGGGTATCTGTCTAAACTTATATTTTGGGTTTAGGCTTCCAATTCATAAGCTGCTTATGGCTTATGTAGCTCATAAGCCCATATCGAGTCTTGTATCAGCTTATAAAAGTAAGCTCATAAACTCAAGTGCTGGCACTAGAGATGGTAATATGACATATAATATATTATCGGGGTTAGCAGTATGGGTACTAAAGTACAATACCCGTCAAATAAGCCACAAATTTTGGGCTTATGAAAACCACCTTATACAAGCTCGAGCACTTGAATTGGCTTATTTCTATTAAATAAGCCAAAAAAAGCTAAAACAAACACCCCAATAGTTTCATAACAAATAGGCATTTTGAAGTAAGGAGATGAAGTAAATAAATAAAATAAACAAGGAATCCAAACACCCCTTATTCTTGATCTTTAATAAAGCATATCCAAACACCCGTTTAAGCTTATTAGCAGGCTTATGAAAAGTTCAGTTTGGGTTCAATAGTTACAAATGTTTAAGCTTATTAGCAGGCTTATGGCTATAGAAGCTTAGACAAACACCCTATAGCTACAAATGTTTGGGTTTTTCAGTTCAGTTTGGTTTGGTTTCAATCCATAAACCAAAGCAAACACTGATTAAATGCAACACAAACTATAAACAATTAAAAATACATGTTTGGTTTTATCGAACCTCACAAAAAAGAGCTTAATATTTAGCAAAACCCATAATCTTTTAAAAGTAAACTGATAAATTCAAGTGCTGGCACTAGCGATGGTAATATGACATATAAATGCATTAGCAGGGTTAACTAAATAGGTGCTATAATACCCGTCAAATAAGCCACAAATTTTGGACTTATGAAAACCACCTTATAGAAGCTCAAAAACTTGAATTGGCTTCTTCGATTAAATAAGCCCCTTAAAAAGCTAAAACAAAGACCCCAATAGTTTCATAACAAATAGGCAGTTTGAAGTAAGGAGATGGAGAAGTAAAAAAATAAAATAAACAAGGAATCAAAACACCCCGTATTCATGATCTTTAATACAGCATATCCAAACACCCCTTTAAATTATTCTTCAATAGTAATTTAAATATCCATACCAATAACAAAGCTTTGTTCATTTGTAAGGTTTTCGAGTTTA
Source organism: Artemisia tridentata subsp. tridentata (assembly GCA_021014915.2). Classification (NCBI taxonomy): domain Eukaryota; kingdom Viridiplantae; phylum Streptophyta; class Magnoliopsida; order Asterales; family Asteraceae; genus Artemisia; species Artemisia tridentata. The sequence continues at coordinate 212,550,396 of CP139507.1, forward strand.
TTGAACAGTTCAGTTTGGGTTCAATTCAATAGTTAATATCATTGTATGTAAGTATTTGTTTAAGCTTATATTAGCAGGCTTATGGCTATATAAGCTTAAACAACACCCGAGAGCTACAAATTAATAGGTTTTTCAGTTCGGTTTGGTTTGGTTAAAATTTTGTCAATCCATAAACCAAAGCAAACCCATAATTTTCTAAAATAATTATGGGTTATCGAACCTCACAAAGAAGAGCTTAATATTTAGCAAAACCCATAATTTTCTAAAATAATTTAACAGCGTTCAAAAAATATAAGAAGTAGTAAAATAAGAAGCATAATTCTTACATTGTAATTGGTGGTGTGTGATGAAGTAAATTCTTTACTGTTCAACAAACAAATATCACAAATCAAACACCAATAAACAAACAAATTAATAAGCACAAAGATAGACAGAATTATGATAATTACCGGCTCCTCCGACTCATGCCTGCGAAACCCTACAGTGATGCTTTGGGATATTCTGCTTTTGGTGTTATGACGCAACACCAATTATAATGCTTAGAGTAAATTACACAGTTCAGTCCCTGTGGTTTAGCCCAAATCACTATCATAGTCCCTGATTTTTTTTTTTTTTTTTTTTATTTTTTTTAATCTTATCTTGAAACTAACAGTGTTGATCCTTATCTGTAACCCTAACCTAACGTAACTCGGATAAGAGAGTTGATTATTTAAATCAAGTCATAACCTAACATAGAGACTCGATTATAATAAAAAAGGGTATAAGAAGAAGACCCTCGACATAATTCATGAGAGTGGATTAGATTCTTATGAATCTTCCCTTGCGGAGAATGTGTTCTTACAAGAATGGTAAGAGAGAAGATTATAACACAAGAAGTGTAGTAGACTTTAGAGGGTTGAGAGAAAAGAAGTTAGAGAGAAAGAATGAATTTTAAGGGGTGAGGAACGCCCAAGACACGAGGAACTATTTATAGACCAAGTACTTGGACTTCAGTTCCTGGCGCACTACTGGCGTGCTGGAGCGCCAGCGACGCGCCAGACTCTATTTGTCTGGTGCTTGGTTTATCTTTGTCCCGCCTTGTAAAACCCCCTATTGCACTTCACATTTTACCTTTACAATATCATTTAAACACTCAAAGTGTGATAAGGTCAACCAATTCAAATAACCATTTTAGTAAATATTTATTTGTGAAGTGATTAAAAGAATGTTTGGGGTGTTTGTCCAATAAGAGATAGAAAGAGAGAAAGTATTGGACAAATGGTATATTGGGAATTCCACACATGCAAGGGAATATGCCAAATGAATATTTCTTTGTTTGTAGAGAGAGTGTGGATGTTGAGAGAGGGAAGATTTAAATTTCAAATTCAAATTATGGTAACCATGGTTGAATTAAGTGAGTTGGCATGGTTAGGATAACAGAATATGCCATGAAATATTCAATTTAAAGAGAAGAGGTGAGTTGGATGTGAGTTGGAATGGTGTGATGGTGATGTGATGGTTTGGAGCCTAAAGTTTCAACATCAAATTTCAAATTTGAAATTTGAATGTTGAGGATAAGGTAGTGAGTTGGCAAAGTGTGTAAGAGAAGGTTTGTGAGAGTTTGTTAGTGTAATTTGAATTTCAAATGTCACTACAAGAAAAAGGGGGTTTTGGGATGAAACGTTTTGGAACGGTCAAAGAATCGTGCCAAATACATGTATTTGGCACTTGTTGGGTCACCGTGACAAAAAAGTAGGTATTTGAGACGACTATTAAGAAACTGTTCCAAATACGTATGTGTTTGGAACGTTTTCTAATAATGGTGCCAAATACATGTGTATTTGGAACGGTTTCAGTTACCAGTGCCATATATTTATGTATTTAGGACAGTTGGTACCACCGGTGCCAAATTTGTATATGTATTTAGAGCGCTATCTATTGTTGGTGCCAAATACTCATGTATTTGGAATGGTTGGTACGAATGGTGCCAAATACCTATATGTATTTGGAACATTATTTAATGTTGGTGCCAAATACTTATGTATTTGGAACGGTTTTTATAGGTTGAGAAAAATACAAATGTATTTGTGGCAATTTTTATAGACTGTTTTTATCTCTTATGTGTTTGGAACATCTTTAAAAAAACTTACCCAATTTACTCTAATATTCAATAGCCATTCATCATTAACTTTTAATCTCTATAATCAATCGATATATCGAATTAGCATCTATGATTGTTGGGTCCATTCAGTACCCAAGCGGCCTGACAACAAGGATTTGAATACAAATTAGCCCAAGTGTTAATCAACCGTGAACACTCTCAGGTCACAGAGTGAACAGTCACTCAGTGAGTTACCTTCAGGATGCTTAGGACGTGTCTAAGAAGAAAGATTCACCATTCAGTGAGGCGGAACTCCCTGAGTGTTACTTAAGCCAAAGAAGAAGGTAATGGGTTCAGTGAGTGATGACAATAACTCACTGAACCCCAGTCTCCTCAACAACTATAATGATTTAAGACTGAAGACTGAAGACCAAGCCTAAAGAATCTGAAGTCTGAAAGAAAGGCGGGACAAGGCGGGAAAAGTTTGAAAAGATAAGGAGAAGTCCTTATCAGGCCAAAGTCAAACTTTCCCTGAAAGGCTTGAGAACAAGAGCAGTGTCATCACTGATATTCGGAAAGCAGTATTAACCTATTCCCAAAATAGATTCTTGTAACTAAGTCAAAATATTGTTGTATTTTGTCCAGACTAGCTAGGTCATTCTTTTTGTATTTTTAGTCACGGGTGCTCTTTTATACATTTGTATAAATAGGATCACAAGGGAGAAAAGTGGACAAGTTTTGTGCATTAAAAGCTTAGACTTTCACAAAACCACTTTTCTCCCCCAAAGAGCAACCTAGTCCCTGAGATAGCTCAGTGGTTCATTCATTGTTGCCACTCAAGTATAACTTGAGTTTAGTGAGGAGAACATACCATACTTTGTCGTTTCAATCCCAAGTGTTATTTCCGCTAACACTTGGGTATAGATTCTTTTGATTAATTTCTAATAAGAATTTAAACTTTGAAAAACTTGTGTTTTATCTTTTACGTTTTACTTATTTGTTTAAATTAATCAATACATTAAATCAGTCATAGGACACAATTAGATTAACTTTGTAGTTATTTCTACTTGTGTAACGAGAACAACAAGTGGTATCAGAGCCTCTGGTTTGTAAAATCTTTTCAAAAACTAAAGAGTGCTCAAAGGTTTTTAAAACCAAGATCCTACTATGGTTGATATTAATGTCCCCCAGCTCGTCGACAAAAAGGGAGGAAGCTATTCAGCTGTTGCTCCCAGACTTGAAGCTGGAAAATTTAGCAAGTGGAAAAAGTGTATGCTTTGCTACTTGACTGGTATGGAACCATACTACATCACTTGTATCAATGAAGGTCCTTATGTCCCTAAGACTGCTGAAGGGTTACCTAAACCTGAAGCTCAGTGAACCATTGATGAGAGAAGGGTGGTCAATCAAGACCAGCGCCTGAAAAGCATCATTGTATCTTGTCTTCCTGATGATACAATGGAATTAGTCATTAACTGTACAACAGCCAAACAAACTTGGCTTGACTTGGTTCACAACTTTGAAGGTCCCTCATATACCAAGGAAAACAGGATCATGGACCTGAAACTTGAGTATAACACTTTTAGAGCCAAGGACTCTGAAAGTCTCTCTCAGACCTATACCAGATACAAGACCCTGATAAATGAATTATCAAATGATGGTGTTGTATTGTCTAAGCATAAGATCAATGTTGGCTTTGTCAACAGTCTCCCTGAGAAGTGGTTAAACTTCTCTCAGGGCCTCAGGAATGCTAATCACATCTAGACCCTTGAGCTCCCTGAGATCTATGGGAAGTTTGTCTATGAGAACAACTTAATCTCTAGGAGATACCCTGACTCAAAGAAAGCTCTTGAGACCAAAAAGGCCCTGACTACCTCACCCATATCAACTGCCTTTTATTCTAATGGTGTTGTGCAGGATTTCCAAGAGGATTCTGATGATGAGGTTGATGAAAGAACTAGTGAGGAGTACCTAAATGATTTACATTTAGAATTTCAAGAAAGGGCACTCCTTGCTAATTCAAAACGCTTTATCAAAAGAAATCAGTCAAACTTTTCAAAAGCTAAAGCAAATGAAACCACTGAATGTTTCAAATGTGGTAAAAGGGTCATTTTGCTAAAGACTGTTTTTCAAAAACCATCTCAGAACCCTCTTACAAATTTTCTGGAAACAGTTCTTCTTCAGGAACTGGCAAGTTTCAACCTAAAATGCTTCAGTCTTCCCAACATTTTCAAAACAATACTGTTCAAAAGGGTCAAAAAGATTTTGAAGCAAAATATAGAAAAGCCAAGACTAAACTTGTTCTCCTTGAGGCCAATCCCTCAATGTCTCAGGCTGCTCAAACTTCTAAACCTGTTCAGACAAATAACAAGGTTCTTGTAGCTGAAGCCTATGACTGGGATAAAGAAGAGGTCTCATCAGATGATGAAGAAGTTAGAGTGAGTGCACTGATGGCACTTTCAGATGGTGATCAACTGGCTATTGGAAAAAGCCATGCAAGAAATGGAGAATGGGTCAACATAACCATGAAAAAGGTAAATATTTTACTTTCAATGGATGATGATTCTGATTGGCAGTCTTATATGAATTACATTAATGTTGATCTTAAGTTTATTGAAGAGCAGAGGCTCAATTTGTTTTCAAAATATAATAATCTTGTGTTAGAATTAAATAAATGTAGAGATGAATTACTTGTTTTAAAACAAGCCAAACTAGAAGCTGTTACACTTCAAATTCAAAACACTGAAATTTTGAAACAAAATCAAGCTCTCCAAGCTGAGCTTAACAAAGAAAAAGCTGTCATAGAAAGTTGGACTAAAAAGAATCCTAAAGTCTATGAAACTGTGAGTCTTATTCCTAGTGAAAACAAGAAAGTCATAGGAGAAGACCAACTCACTGAATCCCCCAGTGAGAGTCACAGTGAAAAGGCCTTTATTCCAGCTGGCATATCTTTTGAGCAAGAGATGGAACCCAAGTCTAGTGACTAGGTTATAAGAAACAATTCCGGTCAGTAAGTTGCTTAGCTTTGAGACTGGAAAAATCTTGCAACCTGAAAGTCAGCCTTTGAAAGATATGTTTGGACTCACTGATAAACCCAGTAGTACTGAGTCTGTCAATGAGTCTGAATCAGAATCACTTGCACCACTCCCACCTCTGAAAGTCCTTCAGGGAGCTGCACCAAGCTCAGACCTCACACCATTAGTCTATTCTCAACATTCTCCAAAGGAGAAATCAGTAGTGGGAAAAACCATCCTGAAAAGGCAAACACCTGAAGTCTCAGTTCCCACTGATGACTCAAAAACTTCAGTCCCTTCTGAAGTAAAAACAGAAAGCCTTGATTCAAAACTTGATCAGTTGGCTGAGCTTGTCAGGAAGCTAAGTGAGAAGATTGAATCTTCTGAGAAACCTTCTCAATCTAAGATGAAGGAACCCAAATTAACTTCCTCAAGCACCACCAAACCAAAACCCTCCAAACCTCAGCAGAGATGTGAGCTGTGTAACTATACCAATCATTCCACTGATGATTGCTATAGAATCCTCTTTTGCATGGTATGCAAAAAGGAAGATCACAGAACTTCTGATCACTTGTCATACACAACCACATCCAAAGCTGCAAACTTTAAAGTACAAGCTTTTAAGTATCCCTCTGATTCTAAGCAGAAGCAGAAACAAAAGGCCAAGCCTTTTTCACCTTGCCCACATTGTGGCTTCAATGACCACCTTCCTGAGGATTGCCTAATGGACACTAGTTGTGACATATGTGGAGATCCCACTCATGACACCTCAGGACATGAGAAGGTCATTCAGACCAGAAGAGGAACCACAAAGTCATCCTCTCAGTCTACTGAGTCCACATCTGCTATCGAATGCAAAATTTATGGAAGCTCAGTCCATTCAACCACTGACCATGCATTAATTGTTACTTTTAAAAAGGCTATTAAAGCCAAGCCCTCCAAAAAGAGGGGTCTTAGAAAGAACTGACACAGTTTACTATTTGTGTAGAGACATGCCAGGGAGCCAATTCGACATCTAGATAGTGGATGTTCAAGGAGCATGACTGGTGTGAAAAAGTATCTGTACAAGTATGTAGAAGAACCAGGACCTCAGGTGTAACAAACCGTAAAAATTCTCTATAATTAACAACGGTTAATTTTATATTAATCTCTGTCAATATTTTAATCACCATTTTTACGAGGAAATTTGAAATTTTTCTTATTATCTTATTTGGTTGTGATTACGAAATCACAAAATTCACCAAATGACGTAACAAGTTCTCGACATGTTTTTCGAAACATAAATATTTCATTTAGTTTAATTACTCACTAATTAAACTAAATGGGCCTAATTATTTTCAGCCCAACCTCATTTCCATCGTGCACTATTCATAACCCAAGTCTTAAAAGCCCAAAAATCATATTTGTGTTTTATGTATAAATCGATTAGAAACTAGCTCCAAAAAGCCTTTCGTTCTCTCGATTATTAAACACGACACACATATATTTTTATGCCGTATCATTTCTCACCTAGCCAACTCTAAACGTACCAAGTTTCAGAATATAAAGTTGAGTATTAACGTGGTTTCGAATGGCAATCCGTTTGGCCAAAAACAACCCACTCGACATAAGTTAAAATATTCAAAACTTAACCGTTTTGACTTCGGTTTGTTCCTACATGATCCCAATATTATTTCTATCATAGTTCCATGTTAAAAGTTGAGTTTTATCATCAGAAACCATGAGTTATAAGATTTATATAAATCGTATACATGATTAATGTCTAGTCGACATTATGTTGACTCAACAAAACATATACCATATTTTAAGCTCTCACACATTCTTCTTAAGGTCATGAAATGTTAGAGTTCTATCTAAAAGTCATCTCATTCACTGACATAGCAAAGTATAGAATGTTTCTTGAATTATTGTACCTTACGTGTTCAAAGACAATTCATGCATCTACTTATAGCTCACCACCTTTCTTCCTACATTATATAAACTCCTAGCAACTCCCATTCTTCCATAAAATAGCCTTTGAAAAGCCAAAAGCATTCAGTCGAGCGTTTAGAAGCTATCCAAAGAAATCGGGTTTAATATTAAAACGTGTACATGGGTATTAAATCAAGCGTAGGTATTTCCTTGTGTTCGTATCATTTAACGTGAGTCTCTATCATCTTTAGAAGCTTTGTAAGTCATCTCAACCTCGATCATTTACTTTTTCACATGCATCGTTTTTCTTTTAATATACTCGAACGTATATATTGTATGTTTGCTTATTTATTTTCGTTCACATATACACGAACGTGACACGCCTCCATCTTGGAAGGCATAGAAGTCACCATGCACACTCCTTTCACGTTTATTTCCATGTTACATGCATCATTCGACTTTATTTTTGAACCATGTTCTATCGCTAAAATCTGTCAACTACTTAGAAAATATTCTAAGTCATTTACTAATAATTACTCGTTCCAAGTCGCCTAGAAAACAGCCTCGTATCTTACAATCTAACTTAACAACCATGCAATATTTTACGTGACCTAATAGACGACCTAGCTAGCTACAACTTTCATAAAAACAACTCGTAAAAATAAGCTCATTTCAACACTCTAAATTAGCCAAAGTGAATCGCACAAAACTGAACTTCAAAACAACTAAATATGCGACATGGGCTTTTCAGCCCATTAAGCTTTTTTAAGCTATAAAAATAAGCTAGCTTATCTAGCCTTTTTGATATGAATTTAGATCATGAAAAATGATAATTTTGATGAGCTCAACTCGTCTCACGATGTACGGATTTTAAAACGTTAACGGGCCACTATTTGACTCGTTAAAGCCCATTAGACAAGAAAATAAGCTATAGACAATATAAGCTGTTAAAATAAGCTTTTTACAACTTAAATAAGCTTCGGAAATTTTAATATAATTTTTCCCATTATTTTTGTATAAATGGACTAAAAATGTAACGCGACAACACCTAGAGGGACTAAAACTGTCAAATGTGTAAAACAAGGACTGAAAGTGTAAAAACAGGATCATTAGGGTATAAAATGATATATTATCATATTCCAAGCTCGGAATGATATATTGGACAAGTAGAGGACTATAATTGTAAATTATATAAAATAAAGGACTAACGGTGCAACGCTAACGCCGTTAGGGTAAAAATTGTAAAAACTGGAAAAGGACAAGGACCAACATATTATATTTGACATTCTTGATTTATTTTTCATTTTAACGAATTTCCTTCACGTCATTTGCATTTTTGTATATATTTCAATTGTTTATTTATAACGTTACGTTAATTATATATATAACGAGATTTTTAAACGATTTAATTATACGTTTCGAGAAAATGATATTTTGGAATAATAGACATAAAAACAAGATAATATTTTATGTAATTTTATTTTTTAACTTGAAGCATTTTAAGCATATCACATTCTCACTCTAACGATCAAATCGTTATTCGTTTGCGTTATCATTCCATCTTTCGTATTTAGGTCAAGTTCTTAGAAATCCCTATTTATTCAGGTTGTATTTCGAAGCCGTTACCATAATCTCATCCGAACTTACTTATTTCCATTCTCAGTATCATATAAGGTGAGTTATAGCCTCACCTTTACTTATTTATCAACTTTAAACTCCGTGAGGGGGATACATGTTATAAACAGATCGCAAGTATTTTTATGTATGCTTATCTGACTTGATATATGACTAAGTACCTTTATTGCCAAAAGACCCTCTATCATGAGCCATTAGTCACTAGTAGTGAACGCGAATATAGTAAATAGATCTATTAAGGTTTGACAGCATATCCCATTAATACTGGACGGAATGCCTTTTGGTTAGTCGTATTAGTCGCGATATTATTATATTTGAGTAAAAATAGGAATTGTAAAATCACCTATTACATGAGGGCAATATTTCCATCATTGACTTGATGTGACACCTCCGTTTTACGGTATTTTGTTAACGTTTGCGTGTCATGAGACTTAGGGCAATATATACTGAAATATCAACTTTTCAAACTGATTGTATTTCAAATACAATCTTACTTGTGTATCGAACAAATTATTAAATTCAATCTCTATGATATCACTCAACATTTTTGTTGACTTTTAAGCATGTTATCTCAGGTAATTAGCGGAGCAGCAAGGGCATGGAGCGGGCTGTGACTTATCTTTAATATGGTGTAAAATAAAATGTGTAATTCAGTTTAAAACAATGTTTCCTTTATGGATTATATCTACTCTGATATGAAACTTTTGTAAAACTGAAATTATATGAAGGACCTATGTTTCAAAACGTCTCTTTCGAGCCGTTTTCTATAATTTTGACTTCGATCCTCACAGTAATACCCCGATTAGTCTTCCGCTGTTATCTCGTAAATTAGGGGGTGTTACAGATTGGTATCAGAGCTAGAGTTATAGAGAACCAAATGTTTTCAAACATTGAACTATAACTACACTTTCAAATGAATAAATTTTACACCATACTATTTTAAAGCCCTCCGTGCCTGCTTGCTACCGCGCTCAGTACATTACTTATTAAGGTTATGTTATCTTAATCTTCGTATATTAGAATCTTACTCATTTAATGATAATGATTTCTTACTTTTACTATTTACGGGTTAGTACAGTACCATGTCGTTAACCCCTCATATGAGCATATCATCGGATTCAAAATCCGAGAACTCCTTAGCATCAGTTATTTCACCACTAGTTCCGAATACCTTAGCAGCCTTAGCACCAGATACCTCATCAGACGGGACGGAGCCCTTCGAGGAGGGTAAAGTTGTCATTACTCCACCCCTGACACCTACCGCATTACTAGATTTTCCTTTATCTGAGGACATTCCGACAGTGCCTAATATCGCTCCATTTCCTCGATGATCCGTATATGTTAGCCAGAAAGAGGTCTCACACTTTTGCAGATGCAGAGCCGTCTGAGCCAGACTCTCCTTCATCTACGAAGTCACTACCATCCTTATCATCATTTACTCACTCTCCTCCACGTCAGAAACTTAGGAGAGCTACTAAATCTTATTCAGATAAAGAGTTGATTGGTTGTCCGACAACATTCGAGGTTGGACAGAATTTACACCAAGAAACGATTTGGAAAGATGTTGAGCCAAATTCTCCATTTCCTGACGCTTCAGATTTCTCAATACCATACATCTCAGACGATATATCTTTACCTAATCCCTCTAACTATAATTTAAACCCTCGTGATTCATTATGGAATCTTCTTTATCAATAAGCCAGCACTTTAGACATTCACACTGAACAACTGGAAGAGTTACAACCATTACGTTTTGAATGGTACGACCGTAACGTTGACATTCTGTTCAGAAGAACCAATGCCAAGAGATGAGCATGTGCCAGGAACGCTTCTCAGACATGAAAGCTGCACAACTAGAACTTGAGGCAGAAGTTAAACGCCTACGTCAAGGACATAACTGATCTTAAATTCATATGTATCGTTGTTATACCCACTAAACCAAATAGTTTTTGGTTAGTGTTGACGTATTTTCCAATAATCCTGAAACTCTCAGAACTTGTAACCAACCTTTAATCAATAACAACCTCCTGTTGTATATCTCAATGTGGTGAATAAATTCTTTCTATCATACTCTATCATGATGCTGTGCATGCATGTAATGATTCCTCATCCCCTCATTCAAAATCTCACCATTTGTTACTCTCGTTGGTATACAAATGACTTCACACAAATCAATGGAGTATTAATAAAAGACCTTGTATCATTTGTTTTGCAAAAACAATCAATCAAGTTGTTAATACTATATTGTTTACAGTGATTATATTCAGACTTACAATGATATTACCTATAATTATCATGATTCCTTAAGCATAACATAACCAGGCCAAAACCATAGAATTTCTAAGACAAATTTCGGAAGAAAACTTGATGAATGAAGAGAAAGTTGCTGAACTTCAGCTTTTGTAGATGAATTAGTTTGTTCCTTAAACAGTTCCATATCTAAGAGTTGATCATTTATCTACGATACTACCCAGACACATCTTGAAATTAGATTACAGTAGGGATTCAATTCAGTCTATCATCAATGAAATAATTAGCTCCGTTCTTTTCACTAAAGAGCCTAACGAAGTACTGAAGATATCCAGAAGTTAGTAACCAACATCATTGCAGTAATACTCGAAGTAACCATAGTTCCTCCGATTAGCAACGACATGGCAAGAGGAGAAAAGAAGAAGGCTATACCTTGTAAGCATAACCATGAAAGTTTCATGGAATATAGACCAATTCACCTTAAGGCTCCAGAAGAAGTGACTGAACCTACCATCACCAATACCAAAGGAATTTAGACCAAAAAGTTAAAAGGGACACTTCAAGAATAAGTGCTCAACTCAGAATACCAATTAGGACAAAAAGATCAGTGAAAGAGAATGGAAGATCTTTAGAACCCTCAGAAATGTCAAGGGATAACGCCTAGGTTTGAACAAAAGAGAAATTCTTGTTGTAGATAAATAAACCATAAGTTCAAAACTTTCTAAGTTGTATTTCCTTTTATACCTTACCTTAGGTATGATGGATGTAACCTAAGTGTAATAACTATCTTTCCACCATATGAAAGCCTTGTCTTGTAATATCTCCGTAATAATCATAACCTACGTCTATTTCCAGTTTCTATTCCATTTACCTTAGTCATAATCGTTAAGTAGCAATACATCTGATATCACCTTAGAAATTTTGTTAAACATCAGTTTTGACCAAACAATAGACTGTTAGCAACTAGTAAGAATTCTCACATGAACTCTAAGTTTATATAAAAGGTATCCTAGTATCACCCTAGAAATTCCTGACTCATCATTAGAGAATGAACAAAAATTTTCTACTTTCTTTTGAAAAATAATTATGTTGTCATTTTACAAAAACAACGCGTTGTACACATCTAAAACTTTTTGAAAAATATAAACACCACTTTTACTGAACCAATCATCACATCATTTGGTCCTCAATTATACATAGCCTGATCAACTATGTCTAATTTAGGAAGAATCATGTCATAAATGGAACAGTTATCTTTTCAAAATTTTAATAACAATTTTCATTCAAAAAGAAAATCTTGAGATAAAATAAACTGTTCATAAACATTTCTTTTGACAAACCACAATAGTTATCTACCACATATTACCCATCACCTTTATGATAGGAAGTAGACAAAAGTACAAACATTTAAACCTTAAGAATTCACAAAGACTTATGGAAAACACAAATAGCGTGAATTTTATTAGAAACCACGAAAGTTAATACATAGTGACATAATTAGCATCGGAAATGCTAATAATACAATGAATACAATAAAAGGCATAGAATCTGTGGAAAACTAGAAGGGGGGTTGAATAGTTTTTACCGTTTTTCAAGTTTTATTTGCTTTGTTACTATATGTTAATTTCAAAGGAAACAATCACAAATAAATAATCACACAATGTAAACAAAAGATAAAGAGAGGAAAGATCAAACCACACGACACTGTTGTTTATAGTGGTTCGGCTACAAGGACTCTCTTCCTTGCCCTACTCCCCTCCCCGAGTTTCCTACTCGAGAGTTTATCTTTCACTAAGAAACAAACTCCTTTTCTAGGCGGAGAAAACCTTTACACGTCGCTTACTTCCTTTTCCGGTACTAAGCTAAACACCGGGTTCTTTCACAAGGTAGAACCAACCTGAGGTCGCCTATTTACTTTACCGACACTAAGCTAGATGTCGAGTTCTTTACAAGGGTACAACCACTCCCTACACTCTTTGTGCTTTAAGGACTAAAGCACTAACCACACTCACTGATTACAAATGATAGATATGATGTGAAAAACAAACTACAATATCACACAGTAATGCAACTAAAGGATTACGGTTCTGTAGATCCTTGAATGCTTGATCTCTCTTCTACAAAATGAAAGATCAAAGTGAAATGCAACTATGAATGATGTTAGTAAGATATGTACTGAATGAATATGTGTGTTAAAGCTATATGAGTGATGAGAAAGCCAAATGATCAGCTTGCTATTTATAGGCAAGCTGATCTTCAGCTCACGGATCCCACGAATCCCTCAGAAGGGATCCGTCCTTCATTGGACTTGGATCCGTGGGAGGATGACAGCTAAGGATTTGTTGTATCTTACCAAATCTTCCATATCTTACCAAATCATCCAAGATCCTCAAATGTCAACTATGTAACTTGCAAATCTAAACAAGATATATCAAAGATATTGTATGTGATGTATGCAATGATGTCATGGAATGATTTTAGAATTAAAGTTTCCTTTTAAGGAAACAAGTTACTAAATAAGCAAACTTGTAATTCTTGGTTATTATGTGAAGTGTAAAATGTGTTCTTAAGAGACTTAAGCTAGTATTTATTATTTGCTAAAAGATATTCCTTTTATTTGTCATTAACAAAACTAAGAAAAGATCAAAGAATATAAATAACGTTTTTGAGACGCTATTTGTATTAACAATCTCCCCCTTTTTGTTGATGACAAAACATAAGGTATATTTTTGAGCAAGAGAATAAATATAGCATGAGTTCTTAAAAATATATATTAAGTTTGTTTATTAAAGAAAAGTTTTGTAAAAATGTATGTACTGTGATGAATCACAGTTAATGCAAACTTAGTCCTTTCTCCCCCTTTTTGTCGAAACAAAAAGAGTAGCGTAGCGGAATGCGATTTTGAGAACTTTAAAGCTCCCCCTTGTTTTATACTCCCCCTAGATGGAGTAATCAAGGAAATTATGCATGAATCTACAAAACAAACGGTTAGTATATGAAATGCTTATGAGATGCTCCCCCTCGATGTATACTCCTCACTTCTCGAGTACCAACGTATACTATGAAGGGTATGATATGCTGCAAATGAAGTGTTAGTAATGAATGACTTCAATGAAGAAGTAGAATGCTTGTGAAGTGTTCTTCCAAACAATCCTTTCAATATGTTTTGACTTTAAAAAAAAAAAAGTCAAAGTAAGTGTCTGATCATTATTTGTACCTAAAGTAATCATAATCAAGGTATAATATATGCAATATTAGGATGTTAGTTCACAATGAGAATGATAATATGCAATATGTTGATCACTCATAAGCATAAAACATCACATTCATAGATATTGAAAATTTTGTGACAAAATTCACAATAATGAAATGATGTTACAAGTAGAATAAAAAGACATCCTAGGAAGAAATAAAAAGTTCTAAACAAACAACTTAAAAGGTCCTAACAACTAGTCTAGAGAGCTCCTATTGAGGAGGATGAGAGATGGCGTTTAAACGTTCAAGAACATGGTTCAAGATGAACCTCATCTCATTTTGAAGCTCATGGACCAAGATGTTGGTCCTTTGGGCCAAGTGAGCCATTCTCTCACAGTGTGCACAATCATGACTTGAAAAGTCGGAGGAAGACTAGGCTCCAAGTTTTGTGGTGGTGGTGGTGATGGTTGTTGGTTGTTGTTGTTGTTGGATGGTGGTTGTGGTGTTTGGAGGGAGTTCATAAGGATGTTTTGAATGTCCATGGTTTCATGAAGGCGATGGTCAACCATACTCGAGAGAGTATAGAGTTGTGTTAACTCCGCACTTATCTCCTCTTGTGTTTGAGGAATGTTGCTCCACATCGCTTCATCTATGGCGATGAGTGTTGAAGTTGGTGATAGTGGTGGTATTTGTGGATGAGGTTGTGGTGCTTCACGGTATAGAGGACCATGAATCTCCGGATGGAGAGGATGGAATAGCATAGGTTCTAAGTTTTCAAGACTTATTGGTGGAGGATTGGTTGATGTGGGTGGAAGATCTTCTAACTCATCAAGATATGGTTGTGGAGATGTTGGTGGTGTCCTAAAGAGTTCCATTGGTTTAAGTTTTGGCGAGGATGGTGATGATGCAGACTTCTCAGACTGTGATGGAGCGGGGAGCGGAGGTGGTGGTGTGGTTGCTACAGGAGTAATGGTAGGAGGTGGTGTTTTTATGACTACATGTGAGGGAGTTGGAGTGGATAAAGTAAGGAAGTTTTCACTAGCAATGGGTGAGGATATGTTTGTGGCGATGATTCTTCAGAGGATGAGTTGTGAATGTTGATGAAACAACAAGGTTTGACACTAATACGGGCTGTCCTTTTTGGTGGCTTAGATGTGGAGGAGTTGTTTGACTTTGTCATTGAGACTTTTTGGTGAAGTATAATAGCTAAAATGTACAGGAGAAGAAATGGTTGTGATGTAATTGAAGATCCTAAAGTGCTAATTTATAGACAGAAGGTTTGTGAGTCTGTGTGTTTGGATTTGATGTGAATCCAATAGAGAATGTTGGTTTCTAATGATTTGGAACAAAAATTTGTGCAGGTCATATCAATGAAGTCAATCCAATGAGCTTTAGTTGAGTAATGTGTTGTGGATTTGCAGTAAATACAAGGAGATAGTGGAAAATCTTATGATTTGATAATTCCACGGATTTGACGGATCCCTAAAAAGGGTTCCTTCTTTGTATCAGTTTGGTAACTCACACCTAAAATTCAAAAATTTAAATTTTGGTGGGAAATTTTGTTCCTAAGTTTTTAAGAATTCCTAAATGATTCTAAGATGAATTATGATCAGTGAATGAATCCTAAATGATACTAAACACTAAGATTTAAGAATCGGGATAAGTCGAAAAAGTTTTAGAATTTTACTGGGGAACCTGCGGATCCAAGTTGAATCAAAGGCGGAACCAAAGTTAGGGATCCGCCTAATCCGTAAGTGGGCGGATGGTGGATCCAACGATAAGCCTTGGCGGAGCCCAGGTTTGGGATCCGCCGGATCCGTATGCCTAAAACTAAAAAACTAAACAGAACATATGTCATATTTCGCGTTTTTCGATGAAAACCTGAAAAGTCACCTAGACCTTACTTAACATCTAATATGTATAGCAAAACAACTAAATATGATAATATTAACACACGATTGTACATAGTTTAATCCGTTCTTAGAAACTTACCGTTTTAGGTGTTATGCCAAACATAGGCTATAACCCGGAAAATTGATAACCATGATGGTTATCTACCTGCAAATGTTAGTTATTACACATACATAACAAGTATTATCAGATAAATTCGAGACACATAGAAGTTTAACATCACAATATCCAACATTGTTCAAAACCAAACACTCCATCAACTAAGCTTCTTCTTCAACTTCTTCATACCCTTGTGCAATTTCATCATCCAACGACCAAGATTCTTCACCATTCCTTTGATGTTTCGGTACTCAACGGATTCATTTTGAATTGGAGGAAGATGGCTCAAGTATTCGGGTGGAGGAATCCTAGAATTTGGCAAACCATCATCTTCACTCATTGAAGATGATGAGGATGATGTTGGTACACGAGGACGTTTACCTTTATCAACACTAACCCTAAGGTCACTCAAAGGAACGAAGGTATGTTCAATTTCATTGTATTCAGGAACAAAACCTAATGGGTTTGGACGGGCGGGTGCAAAGGCTCTATAAAGGCGGGTTAAGAGCATTCCATAAGGCATTGCCATCTTGCTTTGAACCGAAATGTCAGACATTCTTTTGGCAACATAATAAGCAAGATTGAAGGGTTGATGAGTAGAGATGTTGTACATCATATGACACAAACAAGCATTGATGTGATCACGGTTTCCTATGGTGCACATCACATTAGCCCTTAAGACGTCTTCCATTTTCTTGAATTCGGGTTTGAGTTCATTTAGCTCCATTGCAAATGGATCTCTAGCAACTTCACGGCCACGATACATCCTTGTGGGGTTGTTCTTAGGAATGAAGAGATGTTCCCTAATCTCTTCTTTTGATGCGAGAGGAGTGACATATGGTGCCGTCCTATCGAGATTAGATTCTAAGATTGTTAAGGACCATTTGTCCGAGTAAACACATGTTCCTTGACTTGGAATGCCCAAGACCTCACCAAATTGATCAATAGGGATGTTGACAAAATTTCCATTTAAAGTAAACTGAAGACTTAAGAAACCTTGGTCACATGAACTAAGACCTACACTAGCATAGAACTCAAGAATGAACCTAGGGACGATTGGTTCATCTATATCCAAAAGAGTATCAAATCGAATGGCGGCTAATTGTTCCCTAAGTTGTGTTCCTTCATAGAACGATGAATCTACGACTCTACCCTCATGGACATACTTTTTCTCTAAGGCTTTGAAAATTTCGATTTGGGCATTGGTTAGACCTTTGGTTTTGTGGACTTTGGGTAAGTAGTTAACGGTTCTTTTGTGATCGTAGTTGGTTGCGGGAGGCATGTTTTTCCTAAGTACAAAAGTTACATAGTTTTAGTTAAAATGATCAAAGTAAGTGTAAAATTCCTAGTGTGTGCCTACATGGGGACAATGTGGAGGTGCGGTTATCTCGACTTCTTTTGATGCAAGAAAAATTAGTTTATGCAAGTTTTGTTTATAAACGAGAGATAACCCAAACGCTCCTATTTCAATGTAGCTACGGTTGAATGTACCCGAAAATACATATTAATTATGTATTCCCTTTAGCATTCAAGAGACATTATGCAAGTGAAGTCTAAAAGATAACGTTTTTGCATTTGTATGAACAATGTTCAAAAAGATCATTTTACCTAGTCGTTAGAAGAGTTTAGTAAAAAAAAATTCATGGGGTTTTTGTTAAATTAAGACAATGTGCTATGTGATGCAATTCCTAACTAAAAAAAAACATGTTTTTAAGTATAATGCAGTAAATATGCTTCATGATTTTTCAAGAATTATGCATATACCCCAAGTTTTGGTTTTGTGCATGAAATGGAAATCCTAGACGCAGATCAGGAGTATAAATATGATAAGAATACTTACAGTGGTGTTAGAAGCACAAATTTGTGTAAGAAAATGGTCTAAATTGTGATGGAGATTAAGTGTGTGTCGAATACAGTAAGGTGATATGTTTTGGAGTGAGGAATGAATAGTACTTGTTCTTGTTTATTTAATAATAAACTGGACTCTGCATGCGACGGATCCGGCGGATCCAAAACAAAGGATCCGTCCTTGTTATCGATTGGATCCGCGGATCAGAACACATGTTTTGGTTTAGTGTCGTGTGTGGCTAAACTAATGTTTATACTAATGTTTCACCTAGGGGTGTAAACGAGCCGATACAACTCGCGAGCAACTCGAGATCGACTCGAAAAATACTCGATTCGACTCGATTTTAAACGAGCCGAGACAACTCGCGAGCTACTCGACTCGACTCGATTACACATTTACACCCCTATATATATATATATATATATATATATATATATATATAATATATATATATATATATATATATATATATATATATATATATATGTAAATAGGGGTGTAATCGAGCCGAGACAACTCGCGAACAACTCGAGATCGACTCGAAAAATACTCGACTCGACTCGATTTTAAACGAGCGGAGCTCGAGCATGTCAATACTCGACTCGACTCGGCTCGATTACACCCCTACCTTTCACCTAATCACTAGGTTCCATTAATCCTAATCCAAGTCTAAGATAGTTGAAAGGTTCTCGTTTAAGTGGTTTTGTGAGAATATTGGCAATGTTGTCCTCTGAGGAAACTTTCTCAATTGAGATGATTCCCTTCTGTACATTGTCACGAAGGAAGTGATGGCGTATTTCAATATGTTTGGTTCTAGCGTGTTGGACTGGATTTTTGCTTAGATCGATAGCACCTTTGTTGTCGCAAAGAATGGGAATGTTGTTGAGTTCAATTCCATAGTCGACGAGAGCTTGTTTCATCCATAGTGCTTGTTGACACGCCTTTCCTGCAGACACATACTCTGCCTCTGTTGTTGAGATTGCGAGGGCAGTTTGTTTCTTAGCGAACCATGGTGTGAGACAATATCCTACAAAAGTACAAATACCGCTAGTACTTTTCCTATCAACATAGTCACCTGCATGATCTGAGTCAGTATACACTATGGTTTCTACACCCGTTCCTTTGGGATACCATAATCCTAAGTATGTAGTACCTTTGATGTACCTAAATATCCTTTTAACGGCTTCAAGATGGGACGTTTTTGGATCTTCTTGAAAACGTGCACATAGACAAACACTAAACATAATGTCAGGCCTACTAGCCGTAAGATAGAGTAAACTACCAATCATTCCTCTATATTTAGTGCTATCTACGGATTCATTTTCTTCATCCTTAGTGAGTTTGGTTTCGGAGGACATGGGTGTTCTCATGGGTTTTGAGTCTTCAAGACCAAACTTCTTAAGCATATCTTTGATATACTTTGATTGGTTGAAGAATATCCCATCTTCTAATTGTTTAATTTGGAGACCTAAGAAAAAGTTTAGTTCCCCCATCATACTCATTTCAAACTCGTCATGCATGATTTTTAAGAAATCGTCGCATAACTCTTGACAAGTTGAACCGAATATAATGTCATCCACATATATCTGGACTATGATAATATGTGATCCCTTTTTCTTGGTGAAGAGAGTATTATCTACTAGGCCCATGGTATACTTATGGTCAACTAGGAAAGTCTTAAGTCGATCATACCAAGCCTTTGGTGCTTGCTTAAGTCCGTATAAAGCTTTCTTAAGTTTGAAAACATAATTTGGTTTTTCAAAGTCGGCAAAGCCGGGAGGTTGTGCAACATATACTTCTTCATTTATAAAACCATTTAAGAAAGCACTTTTGACATCCATTTGAAATAACTTAAAATCATGTGCACATGCATATGCAAGTAATATTCTAATAGAATCAAGTCTAGCTACGGGTGCAAAGGTTTCATCGTAATCTATACCTTCTTGTTGATTGTAACCTTGAGCTACTAGCCTAGCTTTATTTCTAGATACTATACCATTTTCATCCATTTTATTTCTAAAGACCCATTTGGTGCCGATTATGGTTTGGTTTTTAGGTGGAGGGACCAATGTCCAAACATCATTTCTAATAAATTGATTTAGTTCTTCTTGCATAGCAATTACCCAAGATTCATCTTTTATTGCCTCGTCTATATTTTTAGGTTCAACAGTTGAAATAAAACAAAAATAATTACTTTCATTTTGAGCTTTGGATCTTAATGTTCTTTCATTAAGTTTTCCTATGACGTTTTCTAATGAATGACTTTTAGTTTCTTTAATATTGACTATTTCTCCTTTTACGGGTTCATTGTCATTTTCAATGTTTTCTATATCATTAACCATTTGACTTTCAACTAAGTCATCATCTACCAAAGGTGATGTCTTAGAGGGAGGTGGACTTTCGTTGAATGTTACGTTCAACGATTCCTCGACTCTTGATGTTTCCTTGTTTAATACTATGTATGCTTTACTGTTTTGTGAGTACCCAAGAAATACACCTTCATACGACTTTGGGTCGAACTTAGTGAGATAATCCTTTGTGTTTAAAATGAAGCACTTGCTTCCAAAAACTCTAAAATATCCTAATGTAGGCTTTTTGCCTCGATAAATTTCATAAGGAGTTTTATTTAAAAATTGTCTAATTAAAACTCTATTTAGGATATATGTGGAAGTATCTACAGCGTAACACCAAAACTTTTGTGGTATGTTTTGTTCATTTAACATAGTTCTACTCATTTCTTGAATTGTTCTATTTTTACGTTCTACTACACCATTAGATTGAGGTGTACGGGAGCCGAGAAATTATGAGTTATTCCATTATTATCACAAAAATTTCCAAATTGGATTTCATTGTCAAATTCTTGACCATGGTCAGTTCTAATAGATACTATATTACTTCCTATTTGATTTTGAATTTTCTTGCTTAGAATTTCAAATTTATCGAATGCTTCATTTTTATTTTTCAAAAACTTTGTCCATGTATATCTAGAGTAATCATCTACTATGACTAAAGTGTAAAAATTTCCTCCATAACTTTGTATAGCCGACGGGCCAAACAAATCCATATGTAATAATTCTAGGCATCTAGATGTAGATACCATGTTTTTAGCCTTATGGCTGTTATGTACTTGTTTCCCAATTTTGCAAGCATCACAAAAGTGTTGGTCATATTTCAACTTGGGTAGGTTCCTAACGAGTTCTTTGGATGACAAAGATTGAATAAGCCTCATATTAGCATGACCTAAGCGTCGATGCCATAGAGTTGAGTTTTCATCCAAGGAGGTAAGACATAACTTATCTTTAGGTGTTTTATCTAATTTCATAACATAGACATTATTCTTTAAAACACCTTTTCCTACGGTTATGCCATCTTTAAGTATTTTACTTCCATTTTCACTGAAAATGACGTTATCCTTTTTGCGGCACAATTGACTTATACTAAGTAAATTAAATCCTAAATTATCTACATGAGCAACATCATCAATAGATAGAGAGTCATGAGAGATTGTACCTTTTCCGATGATTTTACTTTTAAGCTTGCTACCGAATGTGACATTACCTCCGTCATACACTTGGTAGGTTGAGAAAAGATTTTTGTTTCCCGTCATGTGTCTTGAGCACCCACTATCTTTGATCCACTCATCAAGTTCAAGATCAACTTTCAAGCATACCTAAATTCATAAAAGACTCAAGCATTTGGTCCCCAATATCTCATGGGTCCGTTTAGGTTAAACATGACATTATCATGGTTTATGTATGTAAATGGTGGACAATTGTTCCACGACATATAACTAGGACCATGAAAGTTTCTAGGCATGTTTTGGTTCCAATTATTTTGATAAGTGTGTTGTGGATTAACTATACTCTTTGGAAAGGGGTGTTTGGGAAAACTCATTTGAGGTCTCTGTTGATCCGTTTTAACTCTATCTTCATTTCTAGCTTGTCCTCTTCCTAAAGATACTGCTGGTTTGTGTTTATTATTGGTTATACTACTGTTAGGTTTCTTAGTAACTTTAATAAACTCGGAACGGTCGACTTTGTGAACCTTCTGTTCAACTTCTGTACTCGCGGATCCTTTAGATACACCTGGCGGATCCAAATTTTTGGATCCGTCAGATCCGTGAGTGTCCAACTTGGTTGAATCAGTTTTATTCACAGTCTGTTCCTTATGATCACTTAAGGTTCCTAGTTTCATAAAGCCTAGTCCTGTTTTATCATGAGGTAGTTTTTGCATTTTCATTATTTCATCTGCACAACTTATGTTTTTATCAAACCTTTTAAACTTTGAATTTTGTTTGATTAAATCTTCCTGTGTGGTTCTTAAGGTTTCTAGTTCAAGTTTTAGTTCTTGACAAGACACACACGTTTCTTTACTATCTTTACCTTTTTCAATTTGTATTGCTTTTTCATTAAGCCAAAATACTTCATTTTCTAAAAGTGTTGTCTTTGTTTTCAAAAATTTGTTTTTGTTTATGATTTTTAAAGTGACGTCACACAGTTTATTATATTCTACTTCTAAGGTTTCGTCATCTATAGAGGAGTATGAATCAGAATGTACCTCTTCTGTGTCATTAGCCATAAGTGCAATTTCGTTGTTCTTAGGCTCATCATCATCATCTCCTTCACTATCGCTCCAAGCTCCACTAACGAAGGCTCTTTGAGACTTGGTCTTTGGAGGCTTTGGACATTCTCCTATTAAGTGACTGGAGTCACCACACCTATAGCATTTCCTATCAACCTTACCTTTCTTATCGTCACGATCTTTTCGAGAGGATTTCTTTTCATCACGAGGTGGTTTTACAAACTTTCCTCGTCTCCTGAAGAATTTCTTGAAATCCCTCACGGCCATGGCATACTCTTCATCATCATATTCTTTCTTAGGTAAGGCATTATAAAGCATCATTTTGGCTTCATTATTTTTGGCAATTAGTTTCTTTTGCTCATCACTGTGACGAGTAAGAGAAGCTCCTTCATCCCGACCACCCGAAATATTATTACTAATAGGTTTGTAATCACCATCAACTATAATATACCATAGATCTATATCCTTTGACTTTACATAAGTCTCAAAGCGATTTTTCCAATAAATAAAACAATTTGGTTCAAATAGAGGTGGTCTCTGCATAGATTGCCCTTCTTTAAAGTTTTCAAAATCCATGGATCGTTTTAAGTTTTAAAATACAATATATTTTAAAGATCTTAAGTAACGTAGCTCCTGATGCCAATTGTGGAAAACTAGAAGGGGGGTTGAATAGTTTTTACCGTTTTTCAAGTTTTATTTGCTTTGTTACTATATGTTAATTTCAAAGGAAACAATCACAAATAAATAATCACACAATGTAAACAAAAGATAAAGAGAGGAAAGATCAAACCACACGACACTGTTGTTTATAGTGGTTCGGCTACAAGGACTCTCTTCCTTGCCCTACTCCACTCCCCGAGTTTCCTACTCGAGAGTTTATCTTTCACTAAGAAACAAACTCCTTTTCTAGGCGGAGAAAACCTTTACACGTCGCTTACTCCCTTTTCCGGTACTAAGCTAAACACCGGGTTCTTTCACAAGGTAGAACCAACCTGACGTCGCCTATTTACTTTACCGACACTAAGCTAGATGTCGAGTTCTTTACAAGGGTACAACCACTCCCTACACTCTTTGTGCTTTAAGGACTAAAGCACTAACCACACTCACTGATTACAAATGATAGATATGATGTGAAAAACAAACTACAATATCACACAGTAATGCAACTAAAGGATTACGGTTCTGTAGATCCTTGAATGCTTGATCTCTCTTCTACAAAATGAAAGATCAAAGTGAAATGCAACTATGAATGATGTTAGTAAGATATGTACTGAATGAATATGTGTGTTAAAGCTATATGAGTGATGAGAAAGCCAAATGATCAGCTTGCTATTTATAGGCAAGCTGATCTTCAGCTCACGGATCCCACGG
Organism: Artemisia tridentata subsp. tridentata; assembly: GCA_021014915.2. Taxonomy (NCBI): domain Eukaryota; kingdom Viridiplantae; phylum Streptophyta; class Magnoliopsida; order Asterales; family Asteraceae; genus Artemisia; species Artemisia tridentata. Next base: position 212,574,292 of record CP139507.1, read on the forward strand.
ATCCCTCAGAAGGGATCCGTCCTTCATTGGACTTGGATCCGTGGGAGGATGACAGCTAAGGATTTGTTGTATCTTACCAAATCTTCCATATCTTACCAAATCATCCAAGATCCTCAAATGTCAACTATGTAACTTGCAAATCTAAACAAGATATATCAAAGATATTGTATGTGATGTATGCAATGATGTCATGGAATGATTTTAGAATTAAAGTTTCATTTTAAGGAAACAAGTTACTAAATAAGCAAACTTGTAATTCTTGGTTATTATGTGAAGTGTAAAATGTGTTCTTAAGAGACTTAAGCTAGTATTTATTATTTGCTAAAAGATATTCCTTTTATTTGTTATTAACAAAACTAAGAAAAGATCAAAGAATATAAATAACGTTTTTGAGACGGTATTTGTATTAACAGAATCTTCAATAGGTTGACCAGCCATAGCAGCAAAGACTACCACCAACCCAGCTATAGCAAGAGCCACCACAGGATGAACCCTCTTAATTATTCTGTATCATAAATACAAACAAAATAATTTAAAAACCATAACGAGACTAGTTCACAAACATAAAGACAAATAAGTTTTATTTCACGTGTATTGAGGATTACATAGAAACATAACAAGGATACATTTTAAGACAACCCTAGCTCGAGACTATTACCCCCAAAACTTATCCACGACAATAGCTAAGACCGTGAGGGGCACGACAAACCATAAAGGAGCGACCAAAACTCTGAAGTCTTCCTCCGGAGCATAAGCCGAATAAACGGCGACAACAACGATGTACGCAATCGCTAGCATAGTGATGAGATGCGGCATGTTTGAGATGTGGAATGAGAGAAAAATGGTTGGTGGAAGAATGGAAATTAAAATGGGGTATTTATAGGCTAAAACTAGCCGTTAAATCACTATTCGCTGATCGTTATTCACTAACCGTTAAATCACTATTCGCTGATCGTTATTCATAGCCGTTATTTTACTGTTCACTGGCCGTTAAAATTCCACTATTCCTGATCGTTATTCACAGCCCTTAGATTCATTAGTTGCAACATTTAAGTTTACTTCATCTAGTTCGGATAAATCTAACGAGAATTCGTTTCCGAAATTTTCAAATGGAAAATTTTAGACAACTGATGAGTATCTAAATACTCATCATTTTTGTCGTATCTGAACTGCCAAAACATTCAAAAACACTCAGAAATGCATCAAAATACTGAAAATATCCCAGGGATTGTGTTTTATATGTTTCAAATGCAAAATGTTTAAAAACAGTTGAAAAACGAACAAAGTTTGCAAAATTGGCAGTTTCAGTCCCTCAAGTTTCAAAACTTGTCAAAATTAGTCCCTATGTAATTGTTTTGAAAGATAAGTCAACCCAAGGCATTTAAAAGTCATAAGTAATCAAATATGGTCCCTGGGATTAAAACTTTGGAAATTATCAAAAATGATCCTTGTGTTAGTGAACTTTGGCAGAAATGGTCCTTAGGTGAAAAGTTTGGAGATTGTACATGTTTGGTCCCTGCAGTTTGGAAATTGGCAATATTGGTCCCCGGGAATTCTGTTTGAAGAAAAATGATCAAAAGGACCTTGGGAAATTATGGAGTAACAAAATTGGCCCTTGGAGTGAGTTTGAAAAGTTGGCAGGATTGGCCCCTCGGATTTCAGAATTTACACAAATGATCCTTGCTTATATTTATCTAACCCCAATGGACCCTTTATGAACAACCCATGACCTAATCCAAAAATCCACTAAGCTGATAAACCATTCCCATTGGCCCAAGTTACAACAAAGCCCAAAATAAAACAAACCCACACCCGGTTTTATTAATTAACACCAAATTAGTTTGACCCGGTCAAACCCACAAACCTTACTCCTTCCCCACCCCGCTCAATATCCACTGGATAAAAACCCACCACCCAACACCATCACTGCAACACACTACCTCCCATCAAAAGCACCACCAATCCCATCTCCCAATCCCACTATCATCCTCAAAACCCTACCTAACCCCAATCCACCCTGGCAATCCATAAATCCCCTCAAATCATTTTCCCGCCAAAATTCAACACACGGCTAGGATCAATCTTAGAGCAATTGGATGGTTGGGATTAGTTCGCGAAGGTTCAAGGAACATTTTACAGCTCAAGTCTCTCAGTAAACAAGCACAAGAGGCCATTCTCCTACCTACCACTTATTTAGTATAAATAGGGATTGCTTGTAAGCCAATTGGGGCAGTTAGCTTTTAGTTTAAATCGTTTTCATAGTTAATTTAATTCTCAGTGTAATCTCAAGCTTTCCTGTTATCAATGCAAGTTGTTTTAAGTTAATTGTTCAATCTTATTTCAGTATTGTATCTTTTTCAAGTTTAATTAAAAGTTAAAGGTTCTCATTTAATTCGAGTTTAGTTAATTGGTTGTTAAAACCTCAACTCAGCTTACCTTACCCTTTGTATAAGCCCATTGAAGCTTCTTATAGCTTATGGTGAGCTTATAATAGTTCAATTCAGTTTAAATAAAAAAGATCAAGAAAAAGTCAATGCAGGTCAACTGATTCATAGTGGTGAAGATTCTGGGTTAAATCGATAGTTCAAACAAGTAAACTGGAAGTGTTTGGCCTATCTAAAGATAGGCTAGCTTAAGGAGTACCCTCTGTTGAGCTGAGGGGATTCAAGTAAGTTTTCCATTTAAGTTTTAGCCTTAATTGCATTCTAGTTAGTTGTTTTCTAATTGCACTGTTTAACTGCTTATTTGTTTACTTATTGTCATTTTGTTTACTTATCTGTTTTAATTAAAGTACAATAGGTCAGTTTTCATAGCTAGCTTAAGTTTAAATAACATTTTCATTAGAAACTTAAAAACAGTCAACAAGTAGTCAATATAGATATTAGCTTAATTATTGCTTAATCCTAGGCATAAGTTACTTATCTCAGCTGCATTAAGTTAGTGAAACATTAATCAATAAGAGTCTAAGGTTAATTTGTAGGTTTCTAGCTTTAATTTTCATTCAGTAACAATAAAAGGGTGTTTGGGTTAACCCAGTCAAACGGGTTGTTGTGGGTTTGTCACTGTAGATTTGCACCTTATCTAAGTTCAATCTTCATTAATATAACTTATGTAAGTTGTAAGTGGAAGTCCTTTAATTGTTTTTGAGGTTTTACAAGTTTTGCACCCCCGAGTGCCTTATTGGTATCCCAACTGATCTAAACAAGCCCCTACAAGCTTAAGCCCCTTCAAGGTCTTACTTTTGGTATTTTCATAATCCACTAGGTCAGTTTAGACTAGCCTAAGTATCTGGACATAAGCCTCTTAGCCTAGACCAAGTCTGCACACACCATGGGCATGGCAGACTTGGAAATACTAGTTTTTCAGGTTTTTGACCATTTTGTGGAATTTCTATTGCCTTCATTTTAAGCTGAAATCATTTGGTCTTTTGGATTCTAGTAGTTCACCAGCCCATCTCTTTGTGTTTTTTTTTATAAGATTTTTACATAAGTCTTTGATTACTTTTTTAGCCCTTGAAATTGACCAGTTTTGCCCTGAACCTAAGATAGCAGCAGACTTGTGTGATTTTTAGCAGATTGCAGGGCTTATTTTGAGCTTATTTCGGGTTAGCAGAAGCAATCTTTAAGTTAATACGGCTTATTTGATCTAGTGGTTAGTAGTTTTTAAGAGAAAAGTAAAAGAAAAAAATAGTTTTAAATATTTGTAGTTAACCAGGGTCGAACCTGGGTTGTTTTCCAATTTAAAACGTTTTATGATTTCCCGTTTTTACAAATCAGCCCACTAGTTTCATTTTAGTTCAATTAGGTCCCTGTCTTTCTTTTAAACTCGTTTTTAATTATAATTAAGTTTCAGATAAGTACCATTTGGCCCCTGTCTTTGTTTTAGTTTATTTAAAGTTTTAATTTTTACACTTTTGGCCCCTAAACTTTTGTAGATTTTTATTTTCTTTTATAAAATTAGTTTTTATTACTTTTGTACCCCTAGGCTTTGTATTTCATTTATTTTACATTTTTAGTTGCGCGTATTTTATTTCACGTTTTTAGCTTCGTGTGTTTACCGTATTTATTTGCGTTTTCATTTATTTCAATTTCTGTTCTTATTTATTTAATTTCTGTTTCCAAGCAACAAATCAAAATCTCATTCAAATCATCAAGCATTTTAATTCCGAACCTAAAACGAAATCCTCGATTCACACCTCGTTGGGACACGACCCGGGTGATCACTTGCCCGGTATCACACACATCACGGGTTTTGCAAGTTTGACTTTTCCTAAGGTTTGACTTGTCATCTCCCAAAGTATCTCGTGTGCACGATACTATATTTATTTATATATATACTACACACGGATCAAATTTTGGCGCCGCTGCCGGGGAGGTTGTGTTGCGACAATATTGTTTAAGGTTTAAACGATTAGTGACTTGAGATCCTTCTTCACGAAGTTATCACTTCCAAAAAAAAAAAAATTATAAAACACAAAAATATTTTTCTTTTCTTTTGTATATATATTATCATATAAAAACAAAAAAAATACAAAAAGATTTTCCGTTTTTCTTGTTAAATTAATAAAACAATAAAAAAAATTACCGTCGAAAACCAAGACAGAATACTACCTAACTGGGGGTATGACCATTAATAAGTTCCCAAACTAAAGATTAAAACTTGCCTTTATGTCGCTTGCGAATTCGGCTCACCTTTGATTGATAAACAACCTAATCAAGTGGTTTAAGGTAGGTCTTGACATTAAATTGCAGACCGAAGAGAGATCCATTCTTCTCTCCCGCCACTCTGCGCGTTTATCTTTTGAAGAGCTACCGTACGCTTGTTTGATTTAAGGTTTAAGTTCACTTGTGTTTTGCCTCGGTCTTGTTTTAATTGAAATTGTTTTTGTTAGTGCATGCGCACTCGTTCGTCTCCGTCAACAAGTCCTTTACGTGAACTCGTGCATACCTCGAGAAGACGTAATCGAAGACGTAATCGTGGGCATTCCGCCCCAATAGCCGGACCCGAGATTCGTGCTATTCCCGTTCCTCCCATTGTCACAATGGCGGAGGAACGTACCATGTGTGAGCTTCTCCAAGCACCCACCGAGGGTTACGGAGATGCTATTGTTGTTCCGGCAATCGTTGCCGATAGCTTTGAGCTTAAGACCGGGTTGCTATCCTTGGTAACTTCGAGTCAATATTTCGGATTTGAGAGGGACGATCCTCATTCCCACATTCGATGGTTTAACAAGATCACCTCTACCATCAAATACCGAAATGTACCACAAGATGCAATCAAATTGCTTCTTTTCCCTTTCTCTCTCGAGGGGTCGGCCCGAACTTGGCTAGAAAAACAACCTCCTCGTTCTATTTTAACATGGGAAGATTTGGTGTCGAAATTTGTAAATGAATTCTTTCCTCCATCAAAAACCACAGCCCTTAAAAATGAAATCACCAAATTCACTCAAAAATTTGATGAATCCTTTAGTGAAGCGTGGGACCGTTTTAAAGAATTACTTCGCAAATGTCCTCACCATGGTTTCTCCGAGTTACATCAACTCGATACCTTCTATAATGGTTTGAACCATTCCGATCAAGACTCTCTAAATGCCGCCGCCGGTGGTAATCTCTTGTATCGGACGACTAAAGATGCTTTAGCCATCATCGAAAATAAGTCTAAGGTTCGTACTTCACGAAGCAAGCAAGTTGTTTCTCAAGTGAATGCTTCACCTTCTACTTCATCTCCCGTGAGTTCTTCTAGCACCGATGCTAAGATTGACAAACTCACGGAGGCTATTCAAGCTTTGGTTCTTTCCAAGCATAAGAAACAATCTTCCCCACAAACTTCTTCGCCCACTCAAGTCAAAGCGGTGGAAGAAACTTGTGTCACTTGTGGTGGTCCTCATGCATATTACAATTGTACTGCCACCGATGGTAGTCATTGTGATGTTAATGCGGTATCCGGGTCTTTCAACCAAGGAGGTAATCAATACCGTCCTCAAGTTGACCCGAACTATCGTGTTAGCAATCATAATGGACCACCCGGATTTTCTCAACCCAACAATCCAAATAGATTCAATCAAAACCAACCGAGAGGGCAAAATGTTCAAAATCAATTTCAAGCCCCAATCAATCAATACCCAAATCAAGGTAGTAATTTTAATCAAGGCTTTCAAGCTTCGAATTACCAAGCCCCAATTGCTTCCTCAAACGAACTTGCTAATTACATCAAAGCAAATGAAGCAAATATGAGGTCAATGCAAAATCAAATCACCACCTTGAAAAATGATTTTCAAACTTCAATTTCAAAACAAGGTCATGAACTTAAAAATGAGCTTAAAAATACAAATCAAAAGATTGATCAATCTCAAAATAAAATTGAGAACATGTTTGCTAGTCTCATGTGTCAATTGAATCAACCTTCAACTTCGGGAACCCTTCCGGGAAATACCATTCCAAACCCGAAGGGTGAGTTGAAAGCTATTACCACTCGTAGTGGTAAGACAATCGATGGACCCTCGATTTCTACTCCTTCTCCGGTGAAGGAAGTGGAACGAGAAACCAAGGTGACAAAGGACAAAGTGCAAATTACTAGCCCACAAAGTACCGCAAATGTCCAACCTTCGGTAGTCCAACCTCCAATTCCGGAACCCGATGTTCCGAAGACAAATTCTAAGCCCTCGATTCCTTATCCTTCGAGGCTTAATGAACAAAAGCTCCGTGACAAAACTAATAGTCAAATGATGAAGTTTCTTGAAATCTTTCAAAAGATACACTTCGATATTAGTTTTGCGGATGCTCTTCTCTACATGCCAAAGTTTGCTTCAACATTCAAGAGTCTCCTTAGCAATAAGGAAAAATTGTTGGAATTGGCAAAAACTCCATTGAATGAGAATTGTTCGGCGGTGATTCTTAAGAAGTTACCCGAAAAACTAGGAGACCCCGGCAAATTTCTCATTCCTTGTGACTTCCAAAAGCTTGATGAATGCTTAGCCTTGGCCGATCTTGGCGCAAGCATCAATCTAATGCCTCTTTCCGTATGGGCAAAGCTTTCTCTACCGGAACTTACTGATACACGAATGACTCTCGAGCTTGCAAACCGATCGGTTACTGTTCCGAAAGGTATTTCCGAAGATGTCTTCGTGAAGGTTGGCAAGTTCCATTTTCCTGCTGACTTCGTAGTAGTCGATTTTGATGCCGATCCCCGTGTCCCCCTTATTTTGGGAAGACCATTCTTGAAAACGGCTCGTGCATTAATCGACGTCTACGAAGGTGAAATGACTCTTAGAGTCGGTGATGAAAAATTGGTCTTAAATATTGAGAGTACTTCAAAATATCCTCTCAAGCATGATAGCGAGTCAATTAACCAAATTGATATCATTGATACTACATGCGAGGAATATTTTCATGAAGTGCTAAGTGGCAATCCCACTTCTTCGGACCATACCAATGCTCTCTCTTCCCCTTCTCTCACTCCATTTGAGGGAAGTGACTTCATTTTGGAGGAGATTGAAGCTTGTTTAGCTTGTGATGTAACTCAATCGGAAATGGATGAAGGTGTGTTTGACATGGAGGGAGACCTTCGTCTAATTGAGAAGTTACTTAATGAAGATCCATCATCTCTCCCTCCGAAAGAACTTCATAATGAGGAAATCACATCTAGTGAAAATCCTATTGATCCATCGGAGGTCGAACTTAAGGACTTACCGCCTCATCTCGAATATGCATTTTTGGAGGGTACCGATAAATTACCCGTCATAATTGCTAAAGATTTAAATGATGAGGAGAAAACCGCTCTCATAAAGGTTTTAAAGTCACACAAGCGAGCCATCGCTTGGAAACTTTCCGACATTAAGGGTGTTAACCCGGAATTTTGTACACACAAGATTTTAATGGAAGATGACTTTAAACCAGCGGTTCAACATCAAAGAAGGGTTAATCCAAAAATTCACGAGGTTATCAAAAAGGAAGTTCTTAAACTCCTTGATGCCGACTTGATTTACCCTATCTCGGATAGTCCTTGGGTGAGCCCCGTTCACTGCGTGCCTAAAAAAGGTGGCATTACCGTTGTTACAAATGATGAGAACGAGTTGATTCCTACTTGATTGGTGACGGGATGGCGTGTATGCATTGACTACCGAAAGTTAAATGACGCCACCCGTAAAGACCACTTCCCTCTTCCATTCATGGACCAAATGCTCGAAAGACTTGCGGGAAACGAGTACTATTGTTTTCTCGACGGTTTCTCGGGTTACTTCCAAATTCCCATTGACCCGCAAGATCAAGAAAAGACCACTTTCACTTGCCCTTATGGAACGTTTGCCTACCGACGCATGCCTTTTGGCTTATGTAATGCTCCGGGCACGTTCCAAAGGTGTATGTTGGCCATTTTTCACGACATGGTCGAGAAAACTATGGAAGTCTTTATGGATGATTTCTCGGTCTTTGGGGATTCTTTCACGACATGTCTCTCCCATTTGGACAAAATGCTTCAACGTTGTGAAGACACTAATCTTTGTCTAAATTGGGAGAAAAGTCATTTCATGGTCAAAGAGGGCATTGTCCTCGGCCATAAGATTTCTAAGAGTGGGATTGAGGTCGATAAGGCTAAAGTTGATGTTATCGCTAAGCTACCTCATCCCACTACCGTAAAGGGTATTCGGAGTTTCCTTGGTCACGCCGGTTTCTATCGTAGATTCATTCAAGATTTTTCGAAAATCGCCCGGCCGATGACCCGTCTCCTTGAAAAGGAAACTCCGTTCGTTTTCTCACAAGAGTGCATTGAAGCTTTTCAAACTCTAAAGAAAAAGCTTACTGAAGCACCGATCTTAGTTGCCCCCGATTGGGACCTACCTTTTGAACTCATGTGTGATGCAAGTGATTTTGCCATAGGTGCGGTCTTGGGGCAACGAAAAGCAAAACATTTTCAGCCTATACACTATGCTAGCAAAACTATGACCGAAGCTCAAGCACATTACACCACGACGGAAAAAGAATTATTAGCCGTGGTGTATGCTTTCGAAAAGTTTCGGCCATACTTAATCTTGTCTAAAAGCATAGTGTATACGGATCACTCGGCTCTCAAATATCTCTTTGCAAAACAAGATGCAAAGCCGAGATTGCTCCGTTGGGTTCTCCTCCTACAAGAATTTGATATCACCATCCGTGATAAAAAAGGAGCCGAGAACCTTGCTGCTGATCATTTGTCCCGATTAGAAAATCCTCATCAAAGTGTGCTCGAGAAAAAGGAAATAAATGAAACATTTCCTCTCGAGACACTTAACGTGGTATCTTTTCGTGGTGATTCTAGTACCCCATGGTTTGCCGATTTTGCAAACTACCATGCGGGAAACTTTGTTGTGAAAGGGATGTCGTCCCAACAAAAGAACAAATTCTTCAAAGATGTGAAGCATTACTTTTGGGACGATCCCTACTTGTTTAAAGTGTGTGCGGATCAAGTCATCCGGCGGTGTGTTCACGGCCAAGAAGCCATTGAAATTCTTAAGGCTTGCCACAATGGACCCACGGGGGGACATCATGGTGCCAACTACATCGCCAAGAAAGTGTTTGATTCCGGTTTCTTTTGGCCTACAATCTACCGTGATGCCCATGACTTGGTCAAATCTTGCGACTCTTGTCAACGTCACGGGAAGATTTCTCAAAAAGATGAAATGCCACAAAACGTCGTTCAAGTTTGTGAAATCTTCGACGTTTGGGGCATTGACTTTATGGGCCCGTTCCCGTCTTCACGAGGGAACAAGTATATACTCGTGGCCGTCGATTATTTGTCTAAATGGGTTGAAGCGAAAGCACTCCCCACCAACGACGCCCGAGTAGTGTGCAAATTTTTGAAAACTCTCTTTGCTCGGTTTGGAACTCCACGTGCTATCATTAGTGATCGTGGTACGCACTTTTGCAATGATCAATTTGCAAAAGTCATGCTTAAATACGGTATCACTCACCGTCTTTCTACCGCGTATCACCCACAAACAAGTGGACAAGTGGAGGTTTCAAACCGTGGTCTCAAGAGAATCTTGGAAAGGACCGTAGGTGAAAACCGTGCGTCTTGGTCGGATAAACTAGATGATGCACTTTGGGCCTTCCGTACAGCTTACAAAACACCCATCGGGTGCACTCCTTACAAGCTTGTGTACGGAAAGGCGTGCCATCTACCGATCGAGCTTGAGCACAAAGCTTATTGGGCCTTGAAGCATGCAAACTTCGACCTTCAGTCCGCGGGTGATCACCGCAAAGTTCAACTCAATGAATTAAATGAACTTCGTGATCAAGCCTACGAGAACTCTTTGATCTACAAAGAAAAGACAAAGAAGATCCACGACTCCAAGATCAAAAACCGCGTTTTTAACGTTGGTGATCGAGTCCTTCTTTTTAACTCTAGATTGAAGATTTTCTCGGGCAAGTTAAAAACCCGATGGACTGGACCATTCACCGTTGCCAAAGTTTTTCCTTATGGTACTGTCGAGTTATCTCAAAATGACGGACCAAACTTCAAGGTGAACGGTCATAGGTTGAAGCATTATTTTGGAGGGGACATACCATCCATGGTTGTCCCGGATCTCCAAACTTTCCCCATGGACCAATGAATTCGGGGTCGAGTCAAGCTAGTGACTCGGTTATCAAAAACATTAGCAAAACATGGGTTCTCACCCTTGTCTCTGTTTTCTTTCTCTTTTCTACCACTAAGTGTGGGGGAGATGGTCTCTTCCACTCACTTCCCCGTAGACTTTTTAATTGATTTTTCTCCCGGGATGTTCAGGAACCCTTTGTTACAGTTGGCCGTTCACAAGCGGTTAGCTTGCGTGACAAACCTGATTGTTCGGGAGAAATCAACTCAATTCGGGGTCGAGTCAAGCTAGTGACTCGGTGATCAAAAACTCAGAGCACCATATGGGTTTTCACCCATATTTTTGACTTCTTTCTATTTTCTACCACCTAAGTGTGGGGGAGATGCCCCACATGTTGTATATATGAAAAAATTTCAAAAAAAAAAAAAAAAAAAAAAAAAAAAAAAAAAAAAAAGTGTATATAAAATAAAATGGCTATTCATATTTCCCTTTCACGTTCTAAGTGTTGGTTTAACAACCGGTACTTTGAATATTGAGGGCAATATTCAGTTCTAAGTGTGGGGGGGAATTCTAGCGAATTTAATCAAATGTACCATCTAGCACCCCCATTTTAGCCAAAATTTAAAAAAAAAAAAATTTCTCACTTAGAACGAAATAAAATGGTTATCAGTCCGCCATGTCTAACCCACAAAAGGATTGGCTAATCCAAGAGCAAACGGCTCTTGGTAAAGATGTCTCAAATCCGTTGATGGCTTGCAATTTGCCAAAAATTGTATGGTTTTCGACTCACCATATCCTAAAAAGATGAAGAGTGGCTAGCCCGCAAGATTATGGCTTGTGGTAAAGGCAGTGGAAAAACCATAATTGGTAATCAGCTCACCAAAGATAATAGTGATAATTTATCTAAGAGTTGGCTAGTCCAGAAGCAAACGGCTTCTGGTAAAGACAAATCAAAACCGTTGACAGCTGATGGTTTGCTCAAAATCATTTGGTTATCATTGTACCAAGGTTCTTACTTGAACTAAAACAATTGGCTACTCCAGAAATGATGGATATCTGGTAAAGAGAAAAATCCATTAAAACTTCATAAAAGATTGCTAGGGACTAGCAATAGTTTAGTGTGGGGGATTGATGAGTGTCTAAATACTCATCATTTTTGTCGTATCTGAACTGCCAAAACATTCAAAAACACTCAGAAATGCATCAAAATACTGAAAATATCCCAGGGATTGTGTTTTATATGTTTCAAATGCAAAATGTTTAAAAACAGTTGAAAAACGAACAAAGTTTGCAAAATTGGCAGTTTCAGTCCCTCAAGTTTCAAAACTTGTCAAAATTAGTCCCTATGTAATTGTTTTGAAAGATAAGTCAACCCAAGGCATTTAAAAGTCATAAGTAATCAAATATGGTCCCTGGGATTAAAACTTTGGAAATTATCAAAAATGATCCTTGTGTTAGTGAACTTTGGCAGAAATGGTCCTTAGGTGAAAAGTTTGGAGATTGTACATGTTTGGTCCCTGCAGTTTGGAAATTGGCAATATTGGTCCCCGGGAATTCTGTTTGAAGAAAAATGATCAAAAGGACTTTGGGAAATTATGGAGTAACAAAATTGGCCCTTGGAGTGAGTTTGAAAAGTTGGCAGGATTGGCCCCTCGGATTTCAGAATTTACACAAATGATCCTTGCTTATATTTATCTAACCCCAATGGACCCTTTATGAACAACCCATGACCTAATCCAAAAATCCACTAAGCTGATAAACCATTCCCATTGGCCCAAGTTACAACAAAGCCCAAAATAAAACAAAGCCACACCCGGTTTTATTAATTAACACCAAATTAGTTTGACCCGGTCAAACCCACAAACCTTACTCCTTCCCCACCCCGCTCAATATCCACTGGATAAAAACCCACCACCCAACACCATCACTGCAACACACTACCTCCCATCAAAAGCACCACCAATCCCATCTCCCAATCCCACTATCATCCTCAAAACCCTACCTAACCCCAATCCACCCTGGCAATCCATAAATCCCCTCAAATCATTTTCCCGCCAAAATTCAACACACGGCTAGGATCAATCTTAGAGCAATTGGATGGTTGGGATTAGTTCGCGAAGGTTCAAGGAACATTTTACAGCTCAAGTCTCTCAGTAAACAAGCACAAGAGGCCATTCTCCTACCTACCACTTATTTAGTATAAATAGGGATTGCTTGTAAGCCAATTGGGGCAGTTAGCTTTTAGTTTAAATCGTTTTCATAGTTAATTTAATTCTCAGTGTAATCTCAAGCTTTCCTGTTATCAATGCAAGTTGTTTTAAGTTAATTGTTCAATCTTATTTCAGTATTGTATCTTTTTCAAGTTTAATTAAAAGTTAAAGGTTCTCATTTAATTCGAGTTTAGTTAATTGGTTGTTAAAACCTCAACTCAGCTTACCTTACCCTTTGTATAAGCCCATTGAAGCTTCTTATAGCTTATGGTGAGCTTATAATAGTTCAATTCAGTTTAAATAAAAAAGATCAAGAAAAAGTCAATGCAGGTCAACTGATTCATAGTGGTGAAGATTCTGGGTTAAATCGATAGTTCAAACAAGTAAACTGGAAGTGTTTGGCCTATCTAAAGATAGGCTAGCTTAAGGAGTACCCTCTGTTGAGCTGAGGGGATTCAAGTGAGTTTTCCATTTAAGTTTTAGCCTTAATTGCATTTTAGTTAGTTGTTTTCTAATTGCACTGTTTAACTGCTTATTTGTTTACTTATTGTCATTTTGTTTACTTATCTGTTTTAATTAAAGTACAATAGGTCAGTTTTCATAGCTAGCTTAAGTTTAAATAACATTTTCATTAGAAACTTAAAAACAGTCAACAAGTAGTCAATATAGATATTAGCTTAATTATTTCTTAATCCTAGGCATAAGTTACTTATCTCAGCTGCATTAAGTTAGTGAAACATTAATCAATAAGAGTCTAAGGTTAATTTGTAGGTTTCTAGCTTTAATTTTCATTCAGTAACAATAAAAGGGTGTTTGGGTTAACCCAGTCAAACGGATTGTTGTGGGTTTGTCACTGTAGATTTGCACCTTATCTAAGTTCAATCTTCATTAATATAACTTATGTAAGTTGTAAGTGGAAGTCCTTTAATTGTTTTTGAGGTTTTACAAGTTTTGCACCCCCGAGTGCCTTATTGGTATCCCAACTGATCTAAACAAGCCCCTACAAGCTTAAGCCCCTTCAAGGTCTTACTTTTGGTATTTTCATAATCCACTAGGTCAGTTTAGACTAGCCTAAGTATCTGGACATAAGCCTCTTAGCCTAGACCAAGTCTGCACACACCATGGGCATGGCAGACTTGGAAATACTAGTTTTTCAGGTTTTTGACCATTTTGTGGAATTTCTATTGCCTTCATTTTAAGCTGAAATCATTTGGTCTTTTGGATTCTAGTAGTTCACCAGCCCATCTCTTTGTGTTTTTTTTTATAAGATTTTTACATAAGTCTTTGATTACTTTTTTAGCCCTTGAAATTGACCAGTTTTGCCCTGAACCTAAGATAGCAGCAGACTTGTGTGATTTTTAGCAGATTGCAGGGCTTATTTTGAGCTTATTTCGGGTTAGCAGAAGCAATCTTTAAGTTAATACGGCTTATTTGATCTAGTGGTTAGTAGTTTTTAAGAGAAAAGTAAAAGAAAAAAATAGTTTTAAATATTTGTAGTTAACCAGGGTCGAACCTGGGTTGTTTTCCAATTTAAAACGTTTTATGATTTCCCGTTTTTACAAATCAGCCCACTAGTTTCATTTTAGTTCAATTAGGTCCCTGTCTTTCTTTTAAACTCGTTTTTAATTATAATTAAGTTTCAGATAAGTACCATTTGGCCCCTGTCTTTGTTTTAGTTTATTTAAAGTTTTAATTTTTACACTTTTGGCCCCTAAACTTTTGTAGATTTTTATTTTCTTTTATAAAATTAGTTTTTATTACTTTTGTACCCCTAGGCTTTGTATTTCATTTATTTTACATTTTTAGTTGCGCGTATTTTATTTCACGTTTTTAGCTTCGTGTGTTTACCGTATTTATTTGCGTTTTCATTTATTTCAATTTCTGTTCTTATTTATTTAATTTCTGTTTCCAAGCAACAAATCAAAATCTCATTCAAATCATCAAGCATTTTAATTCCGAACCTAAAACGAAATCCTCGATTCACACCTCGTTGGGACACGACCCGGGTGATCACTTGCCCGGTATCACACACATCACGGGTTTTGCAAGTTTGACTTTTCCTAAGGTTTGACTTGTCATCTCCCAAAGTATCTCGTGTGCACGATACTATATTTATTTATATATATACTACACACGGATCAACAACCCTTTTCCATAACCTCTTATCCTAGTAATCACTTTAAACTCGAATTTCGGGACGAAATTCAAAAGTTAGAGGTGGATACTGTAACAAACCGCAAAAATTCTCTATAATTAACAACGGTTAATTTTATATTAATCTCTGTCAATATTTTAATCACCATTTTTACGGGGAAATTTGAAATTTTTCTTATTATCTTATTTGGTTGTGATTACGAAATCACAAAATTCACCAAATGACGTAACAAGTTCTCGACATGTTTTTCGAAACATAAATATTTCATTTAGTTTAATTACTCACTAATTAAACTAAACGGGCCTAATTATTTTCAGCCCAACTTCATTTCCATCGTGCACTATTCATAACCCAAGTCTTAAAAGCCCAAAAATCATATTTGTGTTTTATGTATAAATCGATTAGAAACTAGCTCCAAAAAGCCTTTCGTTCTCTCGATTATTAAACACGACACATATATATTTTTATGCCGTGTCATTTCTCACCTAGCCAACTCTAAACGTACCAAGTTTCAGAATATAAAGTTGAGTATTAACGTGGTTTTGAAAGGCAATCCGTTTGGCCAAAAACAACCCACTCGACATAAGTTAAAATATTCAAAACTTAACCGTTTTGACTTCTGTTTGTTCCTACATGATCCCAATATTATTTCTATCATAGTTCCATGTTAAAAGTTGAGTTTTATCATCAGAAACCATGAGTTATACGATTTATATAAATCGTATACATGATTAATGTCTAGTCGACATTATGTTGACTCAACAAAACATATACCATATTTTAAGCTCTCACACATTCTTCTTAAGGTCATGAAATGTCAGAGTTCTATCTAAAAGTCATCTCATTCACTGACATAGCAAAGTATATAATGTTTCTTGAATTATTGGACCTTACGTTTTCAAAGACAATTCATGCATCTACTTATAGCTCACCACCTTTCTTCCTACATTATATAAACTCCTAGCAACTCCCATTCTTCCATAAAATAGCCTTTGAAAAGCCAGAAACATTCAGTCGAGTGTTTAGAAGCTATCCATGTTCTATCGCTAAAATCTGTCAACTACTTAGAAAATATTCTAAGTCATTTACTAATAATTACTTGTTCCAAGTCGCCTAGAAAACAGCCTCATATCTTACAATCTAACTTAACAACCATGCAATATTTTTACGTGACCTAATAGACGACCTAGATAGCTACAACTTTCATAAAAAAAACTTGTAAAAATAAGCTCGTTTCGACACTCTAAATTAGCCAAAGTGAATCGCACAAAACTGAACTTCAAAACAACTAAATATGCGACATGGGCTTTTCAGCCCATTAAGCTGTTTTTAAGCTATAAAAATAAGCTAGCTTATCTAGCCTTTTTGATATGAATTTAGATCATGAAAAATGATAATTTTGATGAGCTTAACTCGTCTCACGATGTACGGATTTTAAAACGTTAACGGGCCACTATTTGACTCGTTAAAGCCCATTAGACAAGAAAATAAGCTATAGACAATATAAGCTGTTAAAATAAGCTTTTTACATCTTAAATAAGCTTTGGAAATTTTAATGTAATTTTTCCAATTATTTTTGTATAAATGGACTAAAAATGTAACGCGACAACACCTAGAGGGACTAAAACTGTCAAACATGTGAAACAAGGACTGAAAGTGTAAAAATAGGATCATTAGGGTATAAATTGATATATTATCATATTCCAAGCTCGAAATGATATATTGGACAAGTAGAGGACTATAATTGTAAATTATTTAAAATAAAGGACTAACGGTGCAATGCTAACGCCGTTAGGGTAAAGATTGTAAAAACTGAAAAAGGACAAGGACCAACATATTATATTTGACATTCTTGATTTATTTTTCATTTTACGAATTTCCTTCACGTCATTTGCATTTTTGTATATATTTCAATTGTTTATTTATAACGTTACGTTAATTATATATATAACGAGATTTTTAAACGATTTAATTATACGTTTCGAGGAAATGATATTTTAGAATAATAGACATAAAAACAAGATAATATTTTATGTAATTTTATTTTTTAACTTGAAGCATTTTAAGCATATCACATTCTCACTCTAACGATCAAATCGTTATTCGTTCGCGTTATCATTCCATCTTTCGTATTTAGGTCAAGTTCTTAGAAATCCCTATTTATTCAGGTTGTATTTCGAAGCCGTTACCATAATCTCATCCGAACTTACTTATTTCCATTCTCAGTATCATATAAGGTGAGTCATAGCCTCACCTTTACTTATTTATCAACTTTAAACTCTGTGAGGGGGATACATGTTATAAACAGATCGCAAGTATTTTTATGTATGCTTATCTGACTTGATATATGACTAAGTACCTTTATTGCCAAAAGACCCTCTATCATGAGCCATTAGTCACTAGTAGTGAACGCGAATATAGTAAATAGATCTATTAAGGTTTGAGAGCCTATCCCATTAATACTAGACGGAATGTCTTTTGGTTAGTCGTATTAGTCGCGATATTATTATATTTGAGTAAAAATAGGAATTGGCAAATCACCTATTACATGAGGGCAATATTTCCATCATTGACTTGATGTGACACCTCCGTTTTACGGTATTTTGTTAACGTTTGCGTGTCATGAGACTTAGGGCAATATATACTGAAATATCAACTTTTCAAACTGATTGTATTTCAAATACAATCTTACTTGTGTATCGAACAAATTATTAAATTCAATCTCTATGATATCACTCAACATTTTTGTTGACTTTTAAGCATGTTATCTCAGGTAATTAGCGGAGCAGCAAGGGCATGGAGCGGGCTGTGACTTATCTTTAATATGGTGTAAAATAAAACGTGTAATTCAGTTTAAAACAATGTTTCCTTTATGGATTATATCTACTCTGATATGAAACTTTTGTAAAACTGAAATTATATGAAGGACCTATGTTTCAAAACGTCTCTTTCGAGCCGTTTTCTATAATTTTGACTTCGATCCTCACAGTAATACCCCGATAAGTCTTCCGCTGTTATCTCGTAAATTAGGGGGGGTGTTACATCAGGTGGTATTTGCTGATAACTCATCATGTCTCACTGAAGGTTATGGTTCAGTAAACTGTAGTGGTATAGTCTTTACTAGGATAGCTTATGTCAATGGTCTTAAGTACAATTTAATCAGTGTCAGTCAACTATGTGATGCAAAATACATAGTTCAGTTTGATGATAAGCAAGGTACCATCTTCAATGCAAATAAGGAAGTTGTCCTTATTGCACCAAGAAGACAAGATGTTTATGTGTTAGACATGAGTACTCTAACTCAGAATGGAACTTGTCTCTTTGCTAAAGCCACTGAAACTCTCAACTGGCTTTGGCATAAGAGACTCTCCCATCTGAACTTCAAAAACATAAACTATCTTGCCAAACAAAACAAGGTCCTTGGCTTACCATCACTTGTGTTTTCAAAGGATAAACCATGCTCTGCCTGTGAAAAAGGTAAACATCATAGAGCATCCTTTAAAACCAAGCAAAACTTTTCCATCAAAAGCTGCCTACATCTTCTCCATATGGATCTCTTTGGGCCCATCAGTCCTAGGTCCATTAACCATGAGAAGTATACTCTGGTCATTGTGGATGAATACTCAAGATACACTTGGGTTTACTTCCTGACCAAAAAGAGTCAGGCAGCTGAAACAATAATGTCCTTTGTCAGGAACATTGAAAATCAGAATGACATAAAAGTCAAACAGATTAGGACTGACAATGGGACTGAGTTCAGAAACCATGAACTTGAATGTTTCTGTGATGAGAAAGGAATTTCCTAAAAATTTTCCTCTCCTTACACACCTGAACAAAATGGTATTGCTGAAAGGAAAAATAGAACACTCATTGAAGCTGCTAGGACAATGCTAAATGGATCAGTCCTATCCAAACACTTTTGGACTGAAGCAGTCAAAACTGCCTGTTATACACAAAACAGATCCATCATTGTCAAGAGACATAGCAAAACCCCATATGAGTTATTCAAGGGAAGAATACCTGACATCAGCTACTTTCATGTCTTTAGGTGTCCTGTGTTTATTCATAATCACAAGGATCACCTAGGGAAATTTGATGCTAAGGCTGATGGTTGATACTTCTTAGGATACTCTCTTGTCTCTAAAGCCTTTAGAGTGTTCAATACAATGAGGCAGCAAACTAAGGAAACATTCCATGTTACCTTTGATGAGAGTTCTGAAGCAATCAGATTCTCAAACAACTCAGTGGAAGAGATAGGTATTGATGATTCATCAAGATATCCTCCTAATGAATATCATCCTGATAGTAATCCTTCAACTCAGTATCAAGCAAATGCTGATATCTCCTACTACATTGTCCCTCAGAATCTTCCTTACCCAACAATTACTGAGTTTGTTGAAGCACAGACAAGTACTGATGCAATCAATCAGTCTGAACAAAGTGCTCAGGAACCAATCAATCTCAGTGATCAGCCAAGTCAGTCAGACACTCAAGATCATGAAAATCATCAAGTGTCTGCACCAGAACCTACACCTCCACCCAATCAGGCCTCCACAAGTTCCAATCAGTATCCAAGACCTCAGGACAGTTGGACTAGGTCTAAAGATATAGAACTTGTCAATATAATTGGAGAGCCTACTGAAGGCATGCTTACTAGAAGCATGGCTGCTAACTAAAAGCAGCCTCAGCCAATGAATGCCTATTTGTGGATTTCATTTCCACCATTGAACCTAAAAGTGTCAAAGAAGCACTGACACATCCAAGTTGGGTTTAGGCTATGCATGATGAACTGGAACAGTTTGACAGAAACAAGGTAATGACCTTGGTCAAGTATCCTCATGATGTTTCAATCATTGGCATGAAATGGGTGTTCAAAAACAAAACTGATGAAAATGGCATAGTCATTAAAAACAAGGCCAGACTTGTAGCCAAAGGCTATAATCAACAAGAAGGCATTCACTATGAAGAGACATTTGCACCAGTGGCAAGGATGGAAGCCATCAGGATCTTCCTTGCATTTGCAACCTACATGAACTTCAAAGTGTACCAAATGGATGTAAAAAGTGCATTCTTAAATGGGTCACTGAAAGAAGAAGTTTATGTTCAACAACCTCCTGGATTTGAAAGCAGTGAGTTTCCTGACTATGTCTGCAAGCTTGATAAAGCTCTTTATGGACTGAAACAAGCTCCTAGGGCATGGTATGAAACTCTTTCAGCTTTCCTCATCCAAAACAAATTTGTCAGAGGCAAGATAGACAACACATTGTTTATCTATAGAAAAAATGGAGATGTCATTCTTGTTCAAGTATATGTAGATGACACCATATTTGGCTCAACAAGTTATAAACTTTGCAAACAGTTAGAAAAACTGATGGCAAAGAAATTTGAAATGAGCATGATGGGAGAACTGACTTACTTCCTAGGACTGCAAATCAAGCAGACTGATAAGGGAACTTCTATCAGTCAAGAGAAGTACACTAGAAGTGTGACAAATCGTAATTTCAGGTCAATACTACTCAACAAACTTGAATTTATTTTCTTGACATTTATTTGAGAACTATTTTACATATACTTTTTACCTGAACCAATGTGAAAATTAGAATATCTTATAAGAACACTAGGACTTCGGCTATATTTAGTCCACAACGCTCCAGTATCTTGCCCCTACTCTAGTTCACAATTTTAAATCCTAAAACAATTTCTTTATATCCTACGTTTAATTACGTATAACTTTCGTTAATCACCGAACCAACAACCAATACTTATTTTTAACACCCAATACATACAATATATACACTTTTACATCAAAACAACACATCTAATCCTATTTTACACCTAGTGCCGCCCCCTCCTCTTGGTTTGAAAATAATACTAGACAAAAGTACAAGCCATTAATTAACACCATACTTCCAAAATTTCAAAGTATGGCAAGTTAAGACTTTCAAGTCTTGACCAAGAAAGTCTTGTCCCCCCTCCCCTTTGTCTATTCGGCCATGCCCTCCCCCATACCCAAACCATAATTAATTTGACTACTACTTGGACCTTACAAATCTCTTGATATATATATATCTCAAGTAACCTCATTCTTGCACTAGTTAGTTCAAAAAAAAAAATGTCACCTCCCATTCTATACTATAATTCGACACACACTCTTGGAGCCAAGAGAAGGAGAAATCTTGTTGTGGCCAAGATCAAGCATACTTAGGGTATTCTAACAAGTATTTGGAACAATAATCTTGGGGTTAATCAAGTGTCTTGCACTCATATCTCACTAATCACTTTTGTAAGTAATCTTATACTACAAAAACTTCATGTTTACTTTATGTCATAATGCTAGACAAGTATATACTTAGTTATCACTTGGTACATGTTGATAAAGATTTACATTCACAAAGATCCTTTAACAAAAGATTATGTTTTAAACAAGTTTTTATTTCAAGAAAACTAATTAGTAAAACTCTTCACAAGAAAGTGGTAATAAACCTTATAAACATATATGTTAGTAAACTTGTATATTTAAACATTCTTGAGGATTATTTACATGGACTTTGAATATTGTTAAGATTATAGTCGGATCACTATTGATATGTTGAGAAGTTGATGGATGAACTAGGACTATATTTGAAGTGGTTGTCAAGAGGTTATAATAGCTAGAAGGTTTGGAAAAATAGTTTGGCATTATAAAATGTGATTCTGTCCCATTTTGATTAATACAGAAAAATCAGTAACTTAGGGGCAATTTTAGACTAGAAATATAGAAAATAGACTTAATAACGAAAACATATCCGCTTGAATGAATTAAAACGGGCTTATAACGAAAAAGATACGCTAGTTTCAATTTTTACGACGAAAACTATATTTTCAGAAAATAGTTGAATCTGTCCAGAATTTTAAGAGGTGAAAACTGAGGGTAAATGATATCTTGA
Source organism: Artemisia tridentata subsp. tridentata (assembly GCA_021014915.2). Lineage (NCBI taxonomy): Eukaryota > Viridiplantae > Streptophyta > Magnoliopsida > Asterales > Asteraceae > Artemisia > Artemisia tridentata. The sequence goes on from CP139507.1 coordinate 212,596,150, forward strand.
CTAGCCGAGACCTTTGAAATCCGATAGTACACTTAAATACCTTCGCGGGGATAGGTAAAACTCTGAATGTTTTATGAAATCAAACGATGTACTTTTAAAACGACACTTTAGGTCGTTCAATATAACTGTAACTGTGATGCTATGGTAGTCACGCCCTAGGTATTCCATTCCGCTGCAAATCAGGTATTTGGGGGTGTGACAGATTGGCATCAGAGCTAAGGTTATAGCGAATTAGGTTGTCCATGATACCCTAGACTATAACCACATCATCATAGCATTTCATCATTTTATCATAAGTGCATATTCACTAAACATGCGGTTTCATACACACATTATGTGGGTTATTTACTTTCATTTCACTTCGATTGTCACAGAGATGTCTTTAGATACCCATCCCATCATCATTACACCAGACTCATCACTCGTATCATCCGATGCTGAGACTGAACCCTTTGAGGAGGGCGAAGTTGCACCTGCACCACCCTTATCACCACTGATTCGCTGTAGGGCTAGAGCTATCCCCATCATTCGGCCAGGACAGCCGATACCTTTTCGTCGGGCATACCGACTGCATCTGAATGGACCTCTTAGGATGCTCACTGCTAGGAAGAGAGTACGTTCTTTTACTCTCACTCCTAGAACACCTGTTGCTCATGTATCACCACCATCATCACCATCATCCTCATCATCATCTGGAACACCACCAGCACCATCACATCTCAGAGACCCTACACCCATATCTGACTTGCCGCTCAGGAAGCGTGCACGATTTGACACACCATCACCATCTACTACTGAGACTACAGAGACTACACCACCTAGTAGGTTTGAGGTCGGTGAGAGTTCCAGAGCTGCTGCAGCTAGACAACCTACTGCTCCTACACTTGAGACACGATTAGACCATCAACAGGAGCAGATTGACAGGGCCTTAGGTCAGTTAGAGAAGATTCCTCTGAGCCGAGTTAAGGCGATGGAAGAGGAGATAGAGGGCTTGGTTTTAGGCAGGGTTTCCATTGATTTTTCCTATCAGGGTTTGGAGACTAGACAGCAGGAGGATCGTGAGCGCATCACTGAGCTGAGGCAGGAGATGCCAGAGCTGTTTGACAGAGCCCAGATGTCGCAGGAGGAGCAGCAGTGACAGGCAGGTGAGTTAGTTTCAGCACGTGTGAGGATTGCTACATTGGAGAGCAGGGATGTTGCTACTCAGCTTCAGATTCGTGATCTGACGGACATGGGTGTCAGTTTAGCTGCACAGGTCTGAGAGCTTCAGAGTCGATCAGGCGGAGCACCAGGATATGCCTAGATTAGACTTATATCATGTTAGCTTTTACTATTATTATTCTAGTCACGGGTTGTGCGACATAGTTTAAAGAACTTGTAGTCTTTTGGTTGTTGTACAAACAAAATGTATCAAGTGTCGACTCTACTATGTAGGAATGGTTGTGCTATCTATGATATCGGTCCATGTAGGCCGAAATTTTCATGTATTATATTCATGTGTGTTGTGATTATATTTATGATATTCCGTGGTTGTTCCTCGTTGTGATTTCATTGTATTCATACATATTGTGGTTGTATATATTTGTGTGTGATGATCGTTTCTATTTGTGAGTTCTCATTATTGTTATCTTTTGTGGTTATGAAGAATTATGCCGCCAAAGAGAGCTACTCCAGCAATGACACCAACTGCTATCAGAAAACTTGTTGCGGATAGTATAGCGGCAGCACTAGAAACTGAACGAGAGGCCGTGGCTGCTCGGGCTGCTGAAGCCGCTTCTCAGGCAGAAACAGCCGAAGTTGCCAGACTGGCTGCTAATGGTATTAGAGTATCTGATGTTCGCAAATGTACATACAAGGATTTTAAGAACGGCGATCCCACAAAGTTCAAAGGCACAGAAGGAGCCACTGCTATGATCCGTTGGTTTGAGAAGACAGAATCTGTATTTCTTCTATGCAATTGTCCAGATGACTGCAAGGTAAAGTTCACTACCAGTACACTCATTGATGAAGCTATGTCATGGTGGAATTCTTATGCACAGCCTATTGGTATGGAAAACGCTTACAAGCTCACGTGGGAACAATTCAAAAAGCTATTGGCTAAGAAGTTTTGTCCACACACTAAAGTGAAGAAGCTAGAAACAGAATTTTATGAGTTGGTGACCATAGGTAATGATATCGAAACCTACATCAGGAGATTTCAAGAGTTGGCCGCGCTATGTCCAACTATGGTTCCAGATAATGAGAAGTTGTTGGAAAACTTTTTTGTGGGCTACCACACAGCATCCGAGGGGATGTAACTTCTTTTGATCCACTCACACTTGACGAAGCTATCAGGATGACTCAAAAGCTTATGGCTCAAGTGATAAAGAAGGGAACTACTGTCAACAACAATAACCGTAACAACAACAACTACAACAACAACCGAAACAATACCAACTATAACAACAACAAGAGAAGGTGGGACAACAATCAGGGTGGCAATGCTACTCAACAACCACCAAAGAGATAAGAAGTTGCTAAGGCCTATGCTGCAGGCCCAACTGAAAAGAAAGGTTACAATGGTACCTTACCCAAATGCAACAAGTGTCAAAGTCATCATAACCCTGGGCATTGTCCTAATCCTTGTGGTAACTGTAAGAAGATTGGTCACTATACCAGAGATTGCAAGCTTCCAATTGTGGCTGAAAATCAAAGACTCCCAGTAACATGTTATGGCTGTGGAGAGATGGAAGAGTGATTGTCCAAAAGGGAAGAATCAGAGAAATGGGAACCAAGGTGGAACAGCTCGAGGAAGAGTTTATGTTATGGGAGGAGAAGAAGTCAAAGAGGACCCGAAGGTTGTCACGGGTACGTTCCTCATCAATAATCGTTATGCATCCGTTTTATTTGATTCAGGAGCCGATAGAAGTTTTGTTTCCACTATATTTGCACCTTTACTCAACATCAAACCAACCACACTAGACACTCCTTACCACATCGAATTAGCTAACGGTAACTTAGTTGGCACCCACACCATTGTCCATGGTTGCACTCTCAATTTCCTAAATCATCCATTCGATATAGACCTTATGCCCGTAGAACTTGGAAGTTTTGACGTCATTATCGGTATGGATTGGTTATCCAGACATCATGCCAGAATCATTTGTGATGAAAAAGTTGTTCATCTTCCTTGCAACGGTGAAACCTTGATCATTCGTGGTGAACGAAGTGGAACTAGACTCAGTATCATATCATGTATCAAGACCGAAAAGTATATAAAGAAGGGATGTCATGCTTTTCTAGCAAACATAACTGAAAAGAAGCCGGATGAGAAACGATTGGAAGATGTACCGATTGTCCGAGATTTTCCAAAGGTCTTTCCCGAAGACTTGCCTGGATTACCGCCTACCCGTCAAGTAGAGTTCCAGATAGATTTGGTGCCTGGAGCGGCACCAATAGCAAGAGCACCCTATCGACTAGCACCATCAGAGTTGCAAGAATTGGCTAATCAGTTGCAAGAACTACTGGACAAGGGGTTCATTAGACCAAGTTCCTCGCCTTGGGGAGCACCGGTCTTGTTCGTAAAGAAAAAGGATGGATCATTCCGAATGTGCATAGATTATCGCGAGCTGAACAAGTTAACGGTAAAGAACCGTTACCCTCTCCCAAGAATTGACGATTTATTCGATCAGTTGCAGGGTTCCAGTTTTTACTCGAAGATCGATTTGAGATCGGGTTATCATCAACTAAGGGTTCGGGAAGAAGATATCCCTAAAACGGCTTTTAGGACTCGATATGGTCATTACGAGTTTCAAGTGATGCCATTTGGATTAACTAATGCACTGGCAGTATTTATGGATCTCATGAATCGTGTGTGCAAACCGTACCTGGACAAATTTGTAATCGTGTTCATTGATGATATTCTAATCTACTCTAAGAGCAAAGGAGAGCATGAAGAACACCTCAAGACGATCCTAGAATTACTCAAGAACGAGAAGTTGTACACCAAGTTTTCTAAGTGTGATTTTTAGATCCGAAAAGTACAATTTCTTGGGCACGTAATTGACAGTCAGGGATTGCATGTTGACCCAGCTAAGATCGAGGCCATTAAAGATTGGGAAACACCTAAGACTCCTACAGAGATTCATCAATTTCTAGGTCTTGCCGGGTATTACAGAAGATTCAATGAGGGTTTCTCTAAGATAGCGAAGCCTTTGACCAAGCTAACGTAGAAGAAACAGAAGTACGAATGGGGAGAGAAACAAGAATCCGCCTTTCGGTTGTTGAAGCAAAAACTTTGCAGTGCGCCGATTTTGGATTTGTCCGAAGGAATGGAAAACTTTGTGGTTTATTGTGATGCTTCGCATAAAGGACTTGGAGTTATGTTGATGCAGAAGGAAAAGTTCATAGCCTACGCTTCTCGCCAACTCAAAGTTCATGAGAAGAATTACACAACTCATGACTTAGAGTTAGGAGCAGTTGTCTTTGCATTAAAGATTTGGAGACATTACATCTACGGTACTAAGTGTACAGTGTACACCGACCACAAAAGTCTTCAGCATATTTTGGACCAGAAAGAGCTTAATATGAGACAACGTCGTTGGCTTGAACTACTCAGTGATTATGATTGCGAGATCCGATATCATCCTGGCAAAGCGAACGTAGTAGCAGATGCTCTTAGCAGGAAAGATCGACTAAAACCTCTACGAGTAAGATCATTAGGTATGACCATTAGTTCACCGCTTTCATCCAAAATTTTAGAAGCTCAGGCCAAAGTACTTAATATAGAGAACCGACCTAAGGAGAATCTTCATGGCATGCCAGAAAGTAAGAATGGTTTTGTAAAAAGATCCGATGGAATGTTATGCTTCAAAGATAGGAGTTGGATACCATATTTTGGTGGCCTACGCGAGTTGATCATGCACGAATCACACAAGTCCAAATATTCCATACACCCAGGTTCCGATAAAATGTATCAAGATCTCAAAAAGCTGTATTGGTGGCCGAATATGAAGGCCGACATTGCTACTTATGTCAGCAAATGTCTTACTTGCTCCAAAGTAAAAGCCGAATACCAGAAACCATCAAGATTACTTCAGCAACCAAAAATTACTCAGTGGAAATGGGAACGCATTACAATGGATTTCGTCACTAAATTCCTAAGACAACAGGCGGTTACGACGCTATTTGGGTAATCGTTGATCGTCTCACCAAATCAGCCCATTTCATACCAATCAGAGAGACTTATTCTATGGAACAACTTACCAGACTTTACGTTAAGGAAATAGTCTCAAAGCACGGTGCACCGATTTCCATCATTTCCGACAGAGATAGTCGATTTACTTCAAACTTTTGGCTGTCACTACAAGATGCATTTGGAAACCAATTAGACATGAGCACTGCCTATCATCCTCAGACCGATGGTCATAGTGAGAGAACGATTCAAACATTGGAAGATATGCTCAGGGCATGTGTGATTGACTTTGGGAATGGTTAAAGCAGAGTCGAATTCCTATCGTGAAAGTTCGCTGGAATTCTCGAAGAGGTCCCGAGTTTACTTGGGAGCGGGAAGACCATATGCGACTCAAATATCCACACCTTTTCACCAATACCACTCCAGAGACCAACACTAACTGAATTCAGGGACTGAATTCCTTTTAGGGTGGAAGACTGTGATAAATCGTAATTTCAGGTCAATACTACTCAACAAACTCGAATTTATTTCTTGACATTTATTTGAGAACTATTTTACATATACTTTTTACCTGAACCAATGTGAAAATTAGAATATCTTATAAGAACACTAGGACTTAGGCTATATTTAGTCCACAACGCTCCAGTATCTTGCTCTTACTCCAGTTCACAATTTTAAATCCTAAAATAATTTCTTTATATCCTACGTTTAATTACGTATAACTTTCGTTAATCACCGAAACAACAACCAATAATTATTTTTAACACCCAATACATACAATATATACACTTTTACATCAAAACAACACATCTAATCCTATTTTACACCTAGTGCCCCCCTCCAATTGGTTTGAAAATAATACTAGACAAAAGTACAAGCCATTAATTAACACCATACTTCCAAATTTTCAAAGTATGGCAAGTTAAGACTTTCAAGTCTTGACCAAGAAAGTCTTGTCCCCCCCCCCTCCCCTTTGTCTATTCGGCCATGCCCTCCCCCATACCCAAACCATAATTAATTTGACTACTACTTGGACCTTACAAATCTCTTGATATATATATATATATATATATATATATATATATATATATATATATATATATATATATATATATCAAGTAACCTCATTCTTGCACTAGTTAGTTCAAAAAAAAAAATATATCACCTCCCATTCTATACTATAATTCGACACACACTCTTGGAGCCAAGAGAAGGAGAAATCTTGTTGTGGCTAAGATCAAGCATACTTAGGGTATTCTAACAAGTATTTGGAACAATAATCTTGGGGTTAATCAAGTGTCTTGCACTCATATCTCACTAATCACTTTTGTAAGTAATCTTACACTACAAAAACTTCATGTTTACTTTATGTCATAATGCTAGACAAGTATATACTTAGTTATCACTTGGTACATGTTGATAAAGATTTACATTCACAAAGATCCTTTAACAAAAGATTATGTTTTAAACAAGTTTTTATTTCAAGAAAACTAATTAGTAAAACTCTTCACAAGAAAGTGGTAATAAACCTTATAAACATGTATGTTAGTAAACTTGTATATTTAAATATTCTTGAGGATTATTTACATGGACTTTGAATATTGTTAAGATTATAGTTAGATCACTATTGATATGTTGAGAAGTTGATGGATGAACTAGGACTAGATTTGAAGTGGTTGTCAAGAGGTTATAATAGCTAGAAGGTTTGGAAAAATAGTTTGGCCTTATAAAATGTGATTCTGTCCCATTTTGATTAATACAGAAAAATCAGTAACTCAGGGGCAATTTTAGACTAGAAATATAGAAAATATACTTAAGAACGAAAACATAGCCGGTTGAATGAATTAAAACGGGCTTATAACGAAAAAGATACGCTAGTTTCAATTTTTACGACGAAAACTATATTTTCAGAAAATAGTTGAATCTGTCCAGAATTTTAAGATGTGAAAACTGAGGTTAAATGATATCTTGACTAGCCGAGACCTTAGAAATCTGATAGTACACTTAAATACCTTCGCGGAGATATGTAAAACTTAAGAAACGGAGCTACGACGCAAAAGTTATGGTTAAAAGAAAGTTTACGACGGTATATAGGTTGGCAGCCTATTATTTGACTATTAGAAAAGCTGATGGAACAATAAAATGTGAATTTTAGACCTTATGGAGTATATTTTGGCTAAAATGGCGTAAACGGAAATGGTAGAGCATTATACATACTTTTTAGGTGCGTTAGAGACTTTTGAAATACTTATTAACTTGACGACTAAAAATTTGATCGTGTGATAAACAAGTTACGTTTTCTAAAGTGGTGATTTTCTAAATAAATGATCAAATTGACACAACTATATTTTGACGATAAATATTACAACAACATGTACAAGTGATAAAGTAGAGTATGAACTTGCGTGCTTGACCTTCCTCTCGGAGCCTAAGACATATGCATTATTTAGGTCGCGGTTAGGGTATCGGACCTATATTTCCAGTTTACCATAACACCAATCGGGAATTGCTTTTGCTAAAGGTGAGTTTTCATAGCCCCGTTTTCAATTTACAATTTCATTTCTAAACTTGCGGGGGAGAATACATTGCACCATTTTCATACGGGCCAAAGTATCAAATTCATATACATTGCTTAAGTTACCTCATTGTCATATTAAAGTCCCCAGTTTATCATGAACCGTTAATTACGAGTAAGCGAGGGTGAGTGAATAGATCTATTGAGGGTGACTCCTCCGTTCGGGTTGGTAGCACCAACTAGTCTACGAACGCATTTCATTTGAAGCATATCAGAGTGACTGGCAAAACACTCAGTTGGGGCGTTCATTTTCAGTCTAGCTTCGGGGTCATGAGCTTAAGAGCCAATGTATCATTTTTATGTGGCATTCTTGTCATCTCACTTTATACTTGTGGTTACCGTATAGACTTATCATTTACATAAAAATATGATTCTCATCAACATTATTGTTGACCGTTTTAGCAAGGTATTTTCAGGTAATTAAGGCATTCACATCATGGCCTGCATGAGGACTTAACATAGAGTCGCGATGACGAAGCATGTCACTTGTATTTTTATGCACTTAAACTATCGTTTGGTTTGTAACAAACTTATTTCCGCAACTTTGACAAATCTTTTGGAACCTATCTTTTGTAAACTCTGAATGTTTTATGAAATCAAACGATGTACTTTTAAAACGACACTTTAGGTCGTTCAATATAACTGTAACTGTGATGCTATGGTAGTCACGCCCCAGGTATTCCATTTCGCTGCAAATCAGGTATTTGGGGGTGTGGCAAGAAGCCTACTGAAAAAGTATGAGCTCAGTGATTGTGCTTCAGTGAAAACTCCCATGGTTCCTCCAAATAACCTTGGTCCTGACCTTGCTGGTAAACCAGTCAATCAAACTCTATTTAGAGGAATGATTGGGTCACTGATGTATCTACTTGCATCAAGGCCTGACATCTAATTCTCAGTCTATTTGTGTGCCAAATATCAATCTGACCCAAGAGAATCACATCTGACAGCTGTGAAAAGGATCCTCAGGTACCTGAATGGTAATCCAAGTCTTGGATTGTACTATCCTAAATGTTCAGGCTTTGATCTCAAAGGATACTCAGATTCTGACTATGTTGGTTGCAACATGGATAGAAAAAGCACCTCAGGCTCCTGCCAATTCCTTGGTGGAAAACTAGTCTGTTGGAGTGCTAAGAAGCAACAATCAGTTGCCATGTCCTCATCAGAAGTTGAATATGTTGCAGCAGCCAGTTGTTGTGCAAATGTACTATGGATGAAAAGTCAACTCAGTGACTATGGCATCCATTATAAGATGGTTCCCATCTTATGTGATAACACAAGTGCAATTGCTATCTCAAACAACCCTGTTCTTCATCAGAGAACCAAACACATTGATATAAGATATCATTTCATCAGGGACCATGTCATGAATGGTGACATTGAATTACACTTCATTCCTACTGAATATCAGCTAGCTGATATCTTCACCAAACCATTGGATGAACCAACTTTCACAAGACTGAAAGCTGAATTGGGAATGTTGGATATTGAGAATCAGTCCACTGATTGAATCTTTCCAACTAAGTGCAAATTCTGAAAACCTCAGGTCCCTGATTCAATGTGTCTCTCAGTGAATAAGCTCATTGAATAACCTTCCCTACACCCTTAAACTGAATGAAAAAGTCATTCAGGGGCCTCAAGATGTCATTCAATGCTATACTTAATGCTCTAAGTATTTGTTGATACAAAAGTTGGGTGTTCCTTGTTTGGATTCCTGTTCCCGTATCAATTGGATCTTAATGCCTGAGACCTGCGCACTAAGAGAACAAAGAACACCATTAGGCTTATCGTGGGATTGTCTCCCACGATTATCCTCCGGCGTGAGAGTAAGTAATCGGTTTTAGGGTTTTAGTGAAGAATTAGGGTTATGATATGATACCTTTAATGAGAGCCGAGATGCCCTTTATATACACACGAAATCCTTGTTGGTTTCGTGTTCCTTACTCTTCGGCGTATCCCGCCTTATTCGGTCCATTGATCCTTATCCGGTAAATAAGAGATCCTATATCAAGGCCAATAATAGATTTCGGATTTGGGCCGTTGTAAGCCCAAATCTTTATCTTGATAGCCCACGCGTGATGGGCTTGAGTATTGGTCGGGTTCGTGACCCGAGTGCGGATTATACGTCATCATGTCCCCCCAGTCTAGTATGCGCAAGGTGAGACTGCGGATGCTAGACTAACAATTGTAGCGAAAAAATATTCCAGAATGCGTAGCGGGGAAGTTTCAAGTGTTTCCCACCTAAAAGCAATACGATGAATCTAGTCCAAGTAAATCCGAATATCCCTCGTAAATCGTGAGGGGTGGGTGAAAAAGTGTTTCACCTCTTGATCTCCCAGCCACACGATTAGAGCGAGTGGGTTACACATGTCAATCATCCATGAGAGCATGTAACCCTATATAAAGTGTTGTCTCCATTTCACTGTGGCTATCACAGTAAAAACGTCCATTGCCACCATTGTTAAAACCTCTAAACAGCGAACAAGAAATCAACAACTCTTAAGGTAATAGTGCGTGCGCTGCAGAATCCATTGAATTCTAACCATGGTTCTTCAATTAACCGACTTTACATCCGATATAACCGAGGACGAACTTCGTCTGTTCACCTCGGATTATTATATCCCGATCGCGTTGCACCCGGTGGTTCCGGTGGCGACTGCGTCCATAGCGGACTTCCCTGAAGGGAAAGTAGGGGTATACACACGCTTCTTTGAATTCGCTAACCAACGTGTGCCCATTTCTCTATTCTTGTGCGATGTTTTAAACTACTATCGCCTCTATATTTCCCAACTGCACTGTATAGGTGCAGCAAAAATAACAAATTTTGAAGTAAATTGTCGCTTGTTGGCGATTAACCCCACAATCCATCTGTTCCGCGCGTTTTATCACTCGTCGTGGTCAAACGGGTGGGTGTCCTTTTCCAAGCGCGCAGGGCGACTGCAGTGCTATACGAAAAAGTTAGACGCACTTAGGAATTGGAGGGAGAAATTCTTTTGGGTTAATGATGCATTGTTTCCATGGGATTTTGAGTTCTATACCCAAGGGTCATTACCGAAGGATGAGCGCCCCATCCCGGAGCGTATAACGCAGATGATGCGGAAACGATTAATGCCAATCGCATCCCTATCAACGCTTACCCAGAAGAGTTTTTGGTGCATATGGGCATTAGTCGCAACTACTTCGGAGGTCCTGACGAGGTGCCAACCTTTTTGGATGAGAATAACTGGGGTGGGTGCTTGTCCTTTCTTCTCCTTCGCTCAGTAGTGTAAGCGATCTTCACTATTGTAGCTTTTGTAACCCTCTTTGTGTTTGTTTGTGGTTTGTTGCGCAGAGATGGATCTATTCAGCGTGGTGCGCTTGACGAGACCCAAACAGGTGACCGTAGGAGTGCGCCCTTTAAGAGAAGGTGAGGAGCCAGTTTTGGAGGCTACCGCAGGACGCACTATGGAGATCGTACAGGAGGAACCAGAGGATGTCCCCCCAGTTGTTTTAGAGGCGATTCCTATTCGCAGTTTTCCAACTCCTGGGGTACAAGTCCCTGTGGTAGAGCTATCGCACACAGACTCGTCAGAGAGTGTGGGGATTGCTATGGCTGAAAGTGGGCCCGAGGAGGCTAGCCAAGGGGTGAAGCGCAAGAGAACTTCTGGTGATGATGGCGCGGGTACATCTAAAAGAAGGCGCCATGTTATCTCTGGCGGGCAATCATCATCAGAAGAGGATGCGTCGCCAACTAAAACTCCTCCCCCCAAGTAAGTAATGAGACTTGTATCTTTAGATCTTTAGTTCTTTATTCCGCATTGATACTATAGAGTAACTTTGTTATTTGCGTGCAGTGTTGAAGCTGCTGATGATGATGCTGCGCGTGTTGGGAATTTGCCACCCAAGGCGAGTCCCTCACATACTGATGATCTTGCGCAGAAGAGCCAAGAGACTGAGCCGAAGGCATTTGAGGATGTGCCAACGGACCATCTGATAGAGGAGCTAGGTTTGGCTGCTGCGCACCAGGCCTCCTTAGTTGCACAGCTACAATCAAGGTATGCTGGTGAAGGTAGCCGTTGTGTGCCGAAAGATGAAGAGATTGCTCTTCTGAAGGCGCAGTTGGCTAATGCTCAGGCTGAGGTAAAGGCAACAGATGCGTATGCCCAGAAGCTTGCTGAAGAGAAGATGTCATTACTTGCCCAATGATGAAGCGAAAAGTGTACCGCTTTTAGGGGGTCATTTAAGCCCTAAATCGTATTTATTTGATCAAATATTGCCCTAAATCGTTCCTTTTGTCATTTTAGGTACTTTGGAGAAGAAATCTGGAAAAGAAAGCATTTTGGACGTTTTTGGAGCATAAAAGTGAAGAAAACGACAAAGTCTCTAAATCTGCTGGAATAGTACCTGTGAGGGCGGTCAAGCCCTAGTGTGACGCCGTCAACCCTTGATAAGCCAGAGAGGATTTTGGAGGATTAAAAGAGGACGGCGTCAAGAAGGCCATCAAGAAACCCTAACCGCGGCGAGGTGACGGCGTCGCGCTCTATAACGTGACGCCGTCAGATTTGTTTTCCTATATATATTTTCATAATTTTTAGTCATTAGTGTGCAACTTTGTGAGGAGAAACCCTAAGATGATTTTTCTGCCATTTTTAAGGGTTTTATACCCTTGGATCTCCCATGTTCAATTGAAGATAAGTAATCAATTAATCATTCAATATGTATATGTGTTGTTTGACTATACCTTGTTCTTGTCTTTTATTTAACATGCTAGGCTAGATTTATCTTGTGTTTGCTTAGATCTAATGAAACCTAACTATTGATTATTGGTTGTTGGTATGTTATTAATTGTATTGGATGATTGTTTATCGATGTTAGGCTTAAGAAAACTGGCTAACCTCCTATACGGTAACTTGCTTGAACGTCTTAAGAAACATGAACCAATGCGTACTAAGGTTATTATGGTTGTATTTAATGCATGAGCGAATTCTAATGATCCCATGTTAGGAGCTTCTTAGCCGGCTCGACATAGGAGTGAAGTAGGAGCTTGTAGAGTTGGGGAAGTACGTACGCCACCCCACGATTGGTATTAAGGAATACACCCGTCATCCACGCAATTAATACACACTAATCAACGGGTAAAAGATAGTTAGGGAGTAAGGAAATCTAAGTAAACACATTTCTCTCCATATAAGTTCCACAACCTTTTTATTTTTAGTTATTTTATTTTATTTGCAATTGTAGTTATTTGGGTTAGTTGACTAGCAACTAATTCCGCCCACTCCTTCAAACCCGAGATTTTACTTGCTTTTATAAAAATATAAAAAATACAAAAAGAATCTTCCCTCACCCTTAGACCTATTAGAGTAGTTTTTCAATCCTAACGACACTATTCCCCTAGAGAACGATCAATCCCCCGGTACTTGCCACTACACTATACTACATCGGTCAGGTACACTGCCTGGTGGGGATTGCAAGCCTCTTGAGATCCCTCGAGAGGTAAAACCTGTTGTAAGGTCGCAAAACCACGCATCAAGTTTTTGGCGCCGCTGCCGGGGAGTAGTTATTGCTTAGGTTGAAATTTTATTTTTATTAGGTCTACTCACAAGATTCCTATCAAGTGAGATTTTTTCTTTTTATTTTGTAGCTTTCTCGTAGTCTATCTTTTCTTTGTGATTTTGTTTGTAATTTGCTTCAAATGGACTTTTCACTTAGACTTCTAAGATTGCAAGATATGGTTGAGTGGCTAGAACACCAAGGAGTTCAAAATACCTCATTTAGAGACACCTATGAATCATATGAGCCTTCACCTAGTATAGATTCTTATGAACAACCTCCATGTTTAGGATCTCATCTTAGTGAGGCCAATAGGAAAAGCGACCTAGTTTGCCAAGGAATTGTGGATAGAGCCGAAGCAATAAACCATAAGTTGGATGAAGAGCTAGGTTTGTTATCATCACTACCTAAGAAAACAATTGATGAGGATATAGGTGATCTTGACACGTGGAATGATAAGGTAAACACCATAAGCCCACAAAATACTCAACCATCATTTGAGGCACCCACACCGCCCGTGACTTACCCGGAAGAAGTAGAAGAGACTTTAGGAATCCCGATGGAGGTAGAACCCTTGGACCAAGCACAACTAGAGGATATAGGTTTGAACACTTTTAGTGATGACCTTACTCTTAGTTCTAGGGAATTTCCTAGTGTTGATGAGCCGGAACCTCAACCTTTACACAACTTTTCATCCTTAGATTTACATCTAGGAGACAAAAGAGGAACCGACCCACCCATAAACCAATATTATCCGGGTAGTTTTAGGATGAAGGAAGCCATTCACTCACCCCCTTCACCTCACGTGGCATATTTCCACCCTAAGGGTGTGTATCGCTACTTCCACCCGCACTTAATCCTAAGTGTAGGGAAAACCTCCCATATTTCCGTTAAATAAGGGTAGAGTCAGGCTCGTGACTCGAACAAAAACAAGCGCTTCTTGGGTGGCAACCCAAGCTTTATTTGCTTTGTGTGTTTATTTATTTGTTTGTTTGGTTTTATTTGCTTCCGTATGTATGTTTAATTTTTATTATTATTGATTCATGTTCAAAACTAAATTGTGAAAATGCTTTATCTTGTTTTTAACTTCGTCTTAACTACATATAAAGGTATTTTGCAAAAGATAAGTGTAAGGGAAATCCAAATCGGTTTATTAGAACAAATGAACATGAATCATAACAATATTAAATTAACATACATATTAGTAATTGTTTGAGTTAAATGCTTGTATCGAGTCATAATGAAGTTTTGCAGGATTTCCAGGAAGTAAGGTATAGGTTTTTCCAGAAATTTTCCGGAAACTTAACATGAGAATTCTGTCAGATCATTTCTGACGGCGTCAGGAACAATTTTCTGAAATTTTTGAAAGTTTTGTTTTTCTTCCGGAATCATAAAATGCTTTATTAAATCTCTAACTTATAAACTCCAGGAATCTGCAAAATAATCATTCCACAAGCATTATATCCTTATACAGATTTATCCCGCCGATGTTATGCAGGTTTTCGTGTTTGTTTTCTCAGGTTTAACAGGTTATTTTGGACAAGGAGATGTATGTGGAATCTAGCTTTTGGCGCTGCTTTAATCTTGAAGCTTCAACATTACCTTGGAAGAAGATCTAACCATGTTACCCCTTTATCCACCGAGCGAATCAGGGGAGTATTTGATTTCATTCTTTTACCTTATTTACTTTTACATCTTGTTATTTGAACATTGGGGACAATGTTCATCTTAAGTGTAAGGGGGGGGGGGGGGTAAAGTACGATACTTTAGAGAATGCTATTACGCTTGATTTTTCGTTTGTTTAATGGTAGATGTGTAATAAAACTGAGAGAAATACCTGTTAAGGCAATTTTAGTGCCAAATTTAAAATTTTTTACAACATATAGGAGTGAAACTTTGGTCTTAATGAGCGTCTCATGGATAGGAGTTATATGACTAGCACAAAACCGTACCACTAAAAAATTTTTCCACCCCCAAATATGTGAGGTTCGCCCCTAGAATTGGTAGGAAAAGCATTTATGCTATGATGTGTGTACCGGTAGCACTTAGATTCTAGAACTTGCGTTAGGACCATTCCGAGGCCACAAGTGGGACTACATTCGTGTAGTTAGATTTACTATATGATAAGAGGCATTAGGATTAACCCATTGTTTTACACCTGTGTTTTTGTTATAATTACATTGGCTACATTGGTCAAGTAATTCTCCCACACCCTTTGCGTTGTACTCATTTTTAGTACACGATACCCCTAGTACACCCCTTAGAGCCTATCTTTTCGTTTCTAACTTTAAGCATTTTACTTAAAGGAAGAATTTGTTTACACCCCACTTAAATGTACACCCAAATCGCCTTAGCCTACCTTGTATGCACTCATTTTTAGTGCATTATTGTGACAACATTTGTTTAAACCCCAAGTTAATTATCTAATTGATTACATGGTTGCTAAGTCGAGTCATATCCTTGTACATATTGTTTTGGGACGATTGGGATTTATGGGTAAAGTACTAGTGTAATGGAGTAATGGGGAAGAACAACATTATTACCCCCATATGTGCTAAATATTTTAAAAAGTACTCCAAGTATTTCGATTATCTTAATTCGAGTCATTAGAATAGTTAATTGTAAAGTTATGTAAAAGTTCAAGTGTAAGGGGAGAACCGAGGCCCCTATGATGTATTATTTTGGATGGTAGGGCAAGAGTGTATGCAAAAAAAAAAAAAAAAAAAAAAAAGTAGAAAAAAAAAAAAAACATACGGACTACCATCCCGTTTCATTTTATGTTTATTTTATCTTTTTGTTATTTTGTTTTCATTAGCTTAAGTCGAGTCTAGTCTTGGCTTAGCAACGCCATATTGTACATGTAATTAATCAGGATCTTTAACTCGCCACCAGTAAAATATCCTTTATCCAACAAAACCGTGTTTATCATATCCCTACACCTAACGTTATAACCCGTTTAAAAGCCCTCTTTGATAGTTTATCTTAGGTGCTTACGCCTAGTGGAGGAGGTTTTTGATCCTTTCCCAAGCCTATGGTAATCTATTTGCTATGACAGGTAGTGAGAGATATTATCCATTTTCATTTATGAGATATACTTTTATGACACCTGAGAGATGTGAGTATCTAAACACTACTTGTGAGGTGCTAGTCTGTAATCTCCGTGCTTATTATGATTAAAGTGGAACGACTATTTGTTGTAATTACTTTTATATTAGCGTTAAATGACCCCTAACTTGTATTTTGATTAGAATAAAAGCGCATTTGCTTGAGGACAAGCAAATCTCAAGTGTAAGGGTATTTGATGAAGCGAAAAGTGTACCGCTTTTAGGGGGTCATTTAAGCCCTAAATCGTATTTATTTGATCAAATATTGCCCTAAATCATTCCTTTTGTCATTTTAGGTACTTTGGAGAAGAAATCTGGAAAAGGAAGCATTTTGGACGTTTTTTGGAGCATAAAAGTGAAGAAAATGACAAAGTCTCTAAATCTGCTGGAATAGTACCTGTGACGGCGTCAAGCCCTAGTGTGACGCCGTCAACCCATGATAAGCCAGAGAGGATTTTGGAGGATTAAAAGGGGACGGCGTCAAGAAGGCCATCAAGAAACCCTAACCGCGGCGAGGTGACGGCGTCACGCTCTATAACGTGACGCCGTCAGATATGTTTTCCTATATATATTTTCATAATTTTTAGTCATTAGTGTGCAACTTTGTGAGGAGAAACCCTAAGACGATTTTTCTGCCATTTTTAAGGGTTTTATACCCTTGGATCTCCCATGTTCAATTGAAGATAAGTAATCAATTAATCATTCAATATGTCTATGTGTTGTTTGATTATACCTTGTTCTTGTCTTTTATTTAACATGCTAGGCTAGATTTATCTTGTGTTTGCTTAGATCTAATGAAACCTAACTATTGATTATTGGTTGTTGGTATGTTATTAATTGTATTGGATGATTGTTTATCGATGTTAGGCTTAAGAAAACTGGCTAACCTCCTATACGGTAACTTGCTTGAACGTCTTAAGAAACATGAACCAATGCGTACTAAGGTTATTATGGTTGTATTTAATGCATGAGCGAATTCTAATGATCTCATGTTAGGAGCTTCTTAGCCGGCTCGACATAGGAGTGAAGTAGGAGCTTGTAGAGTTGGGGAAGTACGTACGCCACCCCACGATTGGTATTAAGGAATACACCCGTCATCCACGCAATTAATACACACTAATCAACGGGTAAAAGATAGTTAGGGAGTAAGGAAATCTAAGTAAACACATTTCTCTCCATATAAGTTCCACAACCTTTTTATTTTCAGTTATTTTATTTTATTTGCAATTGTAGTTATTTGGGTTAGTTGACTAGCAACTAATTCCGCCCACTCCTTCAAACCCGAGATTTTACTT
The DNA here is from genome assembly GCA_021014915.2 of Artemisia tridentata subsp. tridentata. NCBI lineage: Eukaryota > Viridiplantae > Streptophyta > Magnoliopsida > Asterales > Asteraceae > Artemisia > Artemisia tridentata. The sequence continues at coordinate 212,613,826 of CP139507.1, forward strand.
ACTTTTATAAAAATATAAAAAATACAAAAAGAATCTTCCCTCACCCTTAGACCTATTAGAGTAGTTTTTCAATCCTAACGACACTATTCCCCTAGAGAACGATCAATCCCCCGGTACTTGCCACTAAACTATACTACATCGGTCAGGTACACTGCCTGGTGGGGATTGCAAGCCTTTTGAGATCCCTCGAGAGGTAAAACCTGTTGTAAGGTCGCAAAACCACGCATCACCCAAGTGAGCCAAGAGCGTGCTGGGTTAACAGATTACATGGCCACTTGTCTTTGGGTCTTGAAGTACATGGAGCTTAACAAGAACGTTCACTTCTCTAGATTGGATGAATTTCGTAAGGCTGTGGAGGGGTCGCTGGAGAAGCAGGAAGTTAAGCTGCGCAATCTCAGTATTGAGTATGATGAAGAGCTGTACCCACACCTAGTATCTTCAATTGCTGAGCGCAGGTGGCTTATCAGCCATGGTTTGCGCCTTGCTGCTTTGAGTACTCTGGAGTCTCAAGAGGTGAGGGAGGCATTTGGGGATTTTGTTGAGCGTGCGTTGGCACGTGGCAAGGCGCAGGCTATAGAGGAGCTTTCCGAGAGCAAGTTATTGACAGTGCCTGCCGCACAAGTACCAGGTTATAATGCTGATGCCTATGATGAGCTTGTCGCTGCTATGGAGAAGATGAAGCTGTTAGATCTTCCTCACATTGCTCAACTGGAGCGCGATCAAGATTACCCCATAGGTGTTATTATGGAGGGGTTAACCTTGGCTAGGCACGCAGCAGAGGACGCAGAGGCACAACCTGATTACTTTCTTAAGCCAGATGTGTCGCAGCTGCAGGTACCTATCTTTGCTTGTCCTCGCAACATCTTAAATCCTTTTGCCCTCGAGAAGGAAATCCCGCTGAAGGAATCCTTAGAGGCCCATGCCATGAGGCTTGCGAAGAAGCAGGGTGTGAAGGGGAAGGCCATCCTTTGTGGTATTGGTGCTGCACATATTCCAAGATCTGATGGAGTACCTGTTAATGTACCGGCAGTGTCGCCCAAGGATCATGATCTCCTGAAGAAGCCTGAGGAAGCTGGGAGTGCTGCGTACCATTTAGCAGTTCAGAGCTTAGACGCTCCCACAGCCTTTTGACCACGGATGGCGCCACTTGTTGATACAAAAGTTGGGCGTTCCTTGTTTGGATTCCTGTTCCCGTATCAATTGGATCTTAATGCCTGAGACCTGCGCACTAAGAGAACAAAAAACACCGTTAGGCTTATCGTGGGATTGTCTCCCATGATTATCCTCCGGCGTGAGAGTAAGTAATCGGTTTTAGGGTTTTAGTGAAGAGTTTGGGTTATGATATGATACCTTTAATGAGAGCCGAGATGCCCTTTATATACACACGAAATCCTTGTTGGTTTCGTGTTCCTTACTCTTCGACGTATCCCGCCTTATTCGGTCCATTGATCCTTATCCGGTAAATAAGAGATCCTATATCAAGGCCAATAATAGATTTCGGATTTGGGCCGTTGTAAGCCCAAATCTTTATCGTGATAGCCCACGCGTGATGGGCTTGAGTATTGGTCGGGTTCGTGACCCGAGTGCGGACTATACGTCATCAGTATTTAGTTAGCAAATGTCCGAGGTTGGTAACTGAATACCTATTTAATATAGGAATATATGTTCTTATACCAACTGGCATCCACATCATGGGCCCCCACTTCATCACCACAAATCCCACTTGGCATTTAATGCCTCCTCTCACACATAATATCTTTTGATATAATATGTTGTGATGTCACTCTGCAAATTACACTTTTGTAGACGGCACAACTGTTCACCCTGACAGTTGCACGAAACCTGGGATAGTGGAAGAGGTGGCATTTAATGCGGATATGAAACGTTTATACAAAACGGTTTTCAAAATTTTGTGAAAAATTCGCGTAATGCTAAAACCATCTTCTCTCTCCACTTTCCTATAAATACCCACAAACAAAATCACACGCATACACTTTGAAAATTTTTAATCAAACTCTTGCCCTTTTGCTTAAAAATCTGTGTGTGTTTTCAACCTCTAAACTCAGACCATTTTTCTTACAAAACCCAGACCTTTGTTTTAAATGGCTGCTTCTAGAGCTATAACTTGCGCCCCTAATGTGGAATTCCAACTAGAGGGCGTAGACTTGACCAAAAACAACGTCGTAGGGAATTTTGCCTACCCGGAAAAATTTCCGGCGTATAAGGATGTAGTTAAATACCTACAAAACTGCTTCCTTTCTACGGCCTTTACCAAAACACCCCCAGTCATATACCATGACTATCTAAGGGAGTTCTGGTATACAGCAGTGGCCACCAGCCCTGATGACATCAAGGACACCATAATTACGTTCTCAGTGATGAATGGGAGAAAGACCCTCTCCCTTAATTACCAAACCTTCATCAAGGCCACAGGTCTTGATTTCGCTGAGAACTTCAACCCTCAGCCCACTGAAGCTGAAGTAAAGGCCAAATTGCTTTTACTAGGGCCACATGATGACAAGCATCCTGAAGTGGCCCCAGGGACTTTATTGGCAAAAGACCCAATAATAAAGACCTGGTTTCCTGCTGTCTGGAGGATCCTGATGACCTTTGTCATTCAGGTCCTTGGTGGCAACAAGTCCTCCACGAAGCAATTGAACACATCATAACAAATGATTGTGTTCAGCCTCCTGGAGGGTAGAAAAATTGATATTGGAGAGATGATCTTCAGAGACCTTATAGCCAAGCTATCAGGAAGTCTAGGCAAAGACACATGTCTTATCTTATATTCATTTTCTGTGTGCTTCAGGACTTGTTAGGCTCCGAATATGTTCGAACAAACGTCCAGGGATCTAACCCTGATGTCTTACACAAGGCAAACTACTCGAGAGACCTCACTGAGGTTACACCAGTTGCCCTGACCACATACATGTTGATGGTCATTCAGGGCCAAGAAGCTATATCTCCTGTGCCTTCTCCTTCAAAGAAGGGGAAGAAGAAGAAGAAGGCAGGGTCCAGGAAGGTGGTTCAACCCAAACCACTCGCCACTGAGACTTCTGCCTTAAAGCCTCAACAAAGGCAACCTACGGTCAAGACCACTGAGACACCCACAGTTGAGACCCCATTGGCCAAACAACAAACGCCAACGGAGGGCTCTGAGAAATCACCCTCAGGGTCCTCGGGCAAACCCGCTCCTCATGGCTCTGCTGACATATACAAGTCAGTGGGGTCAGGAACCTTCCAACTCTCACATCCCGATAAAGGCATTCGTCAATCACCACCTTTGCCTGAGGGAGAACAAGGTCCTATATCCTCAGTAGAGCCGCACTACTCTGCTAAGAAGGGGACCCACACCCTTTCACATCCCATTTATGGCTTTGACAAATCACAGTCAGAGTCTCAGGGAGGACCGGCCCCTAAATCTTCATCAAGGCAGCACAACCTTGGTGGAAAGGGGGGCCTCAACATATAACTTCCCGTCTACGGCTCTGAGCAATCACACTCAGGGTCTCAGGGGGAAACGGTCCTTATATATTCGTCAGGGCAATACAATCCTGATGGAAAGGAAGACCTCAACAAATCACTGCCTAGTGATGGTACTGGAGAACACCCACCAGTCCCTGAAGGCATCCAAGGGGACAAAGACTCAGGGGGCATACGACCACCCACTGATACGGAACCTACACCCCCTCACGGCACATCTAGTCTCTCGGGAGCTGACTCCGTGGACCAGGCAGAGAAAACCCACTCTGTTCACCTGGAGGGGTCAGGACCTGGACACAATGAAGGCGAGCCCTCTTTTGAGGGGGAGCCGGATTCATCCAAGGTTCCAACTCTTGTGGATCTCAAGACACTCATTGATGAAGAGTCAGAAGAGGAGATGGTTGACTTTGGAGATGAAGTAATTTTTGGTGCTGGGGATGACATGGGGACTGACACTTATAACTCTCCTCAGCACACTGAACAACCAATATCATCTCCTCCTCCTGAGGATCAACAACCCCACAACAATTCAACATCATCATCATCATCAGGCAACTCCAAAGACTCTGCTCCTGCTACTCCACCATATTTTCAGAAGTATGACAACATTCTTCCTCTCACAGAAAGGCAGTTGGTCAAGTTCCTTAGGAAAGCCAACACTGCCCTCTTCCGAGAGATCACTGAAGAACAATGGGATCAGCATATTGAAGCAGCAACATCCTATGCTGACTTTAGGGATGCTGTTGAAGCATCTCAGGGTACTCACATCAGGTCACTACCTTCACTGATAAACAAGTCAGTGACCTGAGGACATCTCTTGATCATCTGGGTTCTGCACAAGACACGCAGTTCTACAATGTCTTGACGACTCTTAGCTCCATTCAAGAAGAGTTCAAAGATGATCATGCTCTGCTTACCAAGCTATCTAAGTTCTTGGATACTCAGAAGACCACCTCCTCTAACATTGCTGAGCTTCTCAAGCTACTTCAAGAGGTGGATCTTAAGCCACTCAGGTCACAGCAAGATGTTATTCAACAATCAGTCTCTGATACCTAGGAGTGCCTGAGTAAGATTTCCTCAGCCTTTGATCAGCTCTCCACCAAACATAATGAGCTGATCACCCACTACACCACCAAGGTTACTGAACTCACCACTGCTCAAGCTACCATGGCGGAAGACATCTCCGTACTGAAGAATGAGACCACTGACGTGAAGAACATGGTCTCCACCATCCTGACTATTCTTCAGACTTCTCAAGTTCCACCCACTCCTCAGTCAACAGATGCTTACCCTAAAGCTCCAGCATCTGTTGAGGGGGAGAAACCTGATGAACCCATCCCTGAACCTGCAACTTCCTCTGAACTTGTTGCTACTATCCCTATTCAACCTGAAGCAATAGCAACTGAAGTCCCTGAATCCTCTTCCAGTCAACCCCCTCCCACTGACAAAGGGAAGGGAATCATGGTGACTGAAGATTCTCCTCCACGATTGGTAAAGGCATCAACAGAAAGGCGTCCTGACCCGGATGCACCTTTTGAAGTCACCTTAGATAACGGGAGAAAATTTTTTGGAACTAGTGAGGAAGTGGCCGCAGTCCTGGATGAACAGGATAGAATCAGGGCTGAAAAACTCAACAGGCCAGTGATTGCTGAAGTGGCCAAGGAGGTTATAAAGGAAACTGATCAGGTTATCAGGGGGCAAGAATTTCTCAAGCTTCAGGCTGACCTAATAAAAGAACGTAATCTTAAGGTCAAGCTCAACAATGAAAGGAAGAGGAAAACTTATGAGAAATATATGTGGTACATGACAAAGACAAAGGGTGAAGGCACCATAACTGACATGACCATTCACAACACCAAGCCCATAAGCATTACGGTTCACAGAGGGCCAAGGAAGACTGAGAAAAACACACTGGTTTAACAATTTATATCCCAAAAGGAGAATTGCAAAGGAAATATGCAAAACCCAAGGTTCGTTGTCCCGATTGAAGATTGAATGGAATTGTGATTTCGGGATCGTGAAACGTGAAATGAATAGTGAAAGAGTGGGATTTTTGGATTTTTAAACTAAAGTAATAAAATTTTAACTAAAAACATTAACTAAGGCAAGGGAAAATTCTATTCTAAGGCAACGTATCATAAAACGCAAAAGAAATCTAAAAACGCGTAAAACCCGGGCTAATCCCGAGTTTAAAAGTGAAATTAATGAAATACTAACTCTACGGATGCAAAAATATTTTTCCTAAGTTCTAAATATCAAAACAAAATTTTAGAAAAAAGAATTATATTTTTTTGATTTTTCTTTTAATTTTTATGAATTAAAAACTAAATTTAAGAAATTAAATGAAGGAAAATAGCAAAACGATTTGGAAAATTATGAAACTTTTCTGGAAATTACTTTAAACTATTTAAAAACTAGGAAAAATAAAAGTTTTGAAAAGCTATTACTAATAAGCTGAAAACAGTTTAAAGGCTTATAAGTGAAAAAGGGTGTTAAAAGAATTTTAGTTGCAATCTATTTCGAAAAAGTCCCAAGGGCGTGCTGGATGAGGGGTGTGTGTGATGTGCTGGGTGGCCAGGGTTCGAATCCCAGCAATGGCTTTTTTGAAAACTTATATATATCTACATAATATATATAACAATAAGCGCATGACGTCATCAATTGTTAGATTGCCCAGTAATGCCATGTCATAATTCCACATAAGCAGTATTTGGTTAAAATTTTTGATTTTCATGCCACATAAGCATTATTGGTTAAAATTTTCGATTTTTCATGCCACATAAGCATTATTGATTTTATTGAAAATTTCGAATTTGCCACATAAGCATTATTGATTTTATTGAAAATTTCGAATTTAAAAATTTAATTACAATTGGCCTTTGCAAGATTTGAACCTTGGCCATTTGATCCACATACGAATACTTCAACCACTGGACCAAGCATTTTTTTGTGATCTACATCAGAAAATATTTATGTCATGCTTAAAAATTTGATATTGCTAAGCTATAATTAAGGAATAGATTAATATAGTATTCCTTAGAGACCGGATTTTATTTTTACAATCTAAATCCAATATACTTTTTTCCAGAACCCTAATATAATCACATAATATACATCCCTCTTAAAAAAACACACGTATATTTTTTTACAAAAGAAAACTCTAATAATCAAAAAACCAGAAGATTTGCATGAATGGATTGCTGTTCTGGTATGCAAATATATAATTAACAAAAAAGTATATGACATATCACATATCTTGAAGGTAGAAACCCTAGAAGCTGGAGGAGATGCAATCCAGGGATGTGCAAGAAATGAATACTGAATCACCTGTGTTAACTGATCATCAAGAACATTCTGGTATGTTTTGTTTTTTAACTGTTTTTTATCCAATCATTAGAAAGTACTCGGGCAGTAGATCATATTAGTTTGTCCCAAAACACACATAACCTTCCTCTCTCTAACCTAGAACACAAATAAGTGCCTATGTTTCAATAACAATAAGTTACTTATTATGGTTTGTTCAGAACATCGTGATCATACTTTATTGTTACTGATATTTGTATTTGTTATCGTAATTGTTATATCAGATGCATGTATTGGCTTCATACTCAGGGAACACTTGAGCATATGAGAATACGAGAGTACTAAAATTCTACAACTCCCATCATCAGGGTCATCAAAGGTGTTGTTTTTTATGCTTTTCTTATTATTGGATTTGGAGAGATTATCAAAGGAAGAGGAAACAAGGGTCTCATCATCAATATCTGATAAGTTTGTGTTTGGATCTGGGCATCGCTTAGAGACCATGCTTTTGAAGATGAGGAAGAAGATAAACAATCAAAAACTTTTCCCACTCGATCGTTGAATCCATCCATTTATCTTATTCTTGAAGTAAATTTTAGGCTTAAATCCTTAATTTAAGATGTACTTTTATTTTACATTAGCTTCTTCTTGATCATTTAAATCATTCATTGTCTGCAACAGGGATAAATATGAGAATGTGTGGATGGTGATCATACTTGATCAATATTACTGTGACTCAAACAAAGCATGTCCAAACAAGGTACATATTACCTGAGTACCTCTTTTGTTTTTGCGACTTTCAGTGTGTTTGGCACTGTTATACTCTCTTTTGAAAATTATTATCATTGATTATTTACTACATGCTTTAATGATCTTCATGTGTTATGCTCTATCCATAATTATAGCTTTGGAATTTCTTATATATTGTATTCATATATGAGACAAAATCATGTTGGTGTCTACTGTGATAATTAAACTCAAATTGTGTAAGAAGTTGTCATCCAAACACCCTCTAAGTGCTTATTGGCTTAATCCATTGTTTTAAAAAAGGTAATCAAGTTTTTTTGAATTTGTGTGCTGCAATTTCGTGTAAAACAATGCTATGAGTTGAGGTCAGAACTCAATTCCGTAAAGGGGCTTTTATGTGAAGATCATTGAGGCTCCTAAAGCAACTACACATGGAATCTATTGCTTCATCCACGGTACTAAAATTTAAGGTATTATAGCAGATTTTTTACTGTAATGAAATTTGTAGGAAAGAAAAGGGAATGCAGCTGGGATGAAGAGTGACGTAATGAAGGATGGTTATACTGAAAGCGACTTATTTACTAAGATGAATGTCGGATTCATATCCTTTCATAATTTATTATGCAGATCAACTAAATTTTCTATGTTTTTTAAAACCCAATTTTTACTTTTCAGACCAATAAAGATTTAACCGAAGATGATGGTGCAATTAATGGAAGTGACAGTGAAGGATCTCAAGTAGACTCACAAGATGAGTCACTCAGTGATATAGACTCTGATGAAGAGCGTCGAAGGTGAGTGTATATCAGTACGCTCTTGTGTACTTTCTTACTTTCTGTCGCTCTTTGTTCTAAATGTTTTAAATTTGTAAGTATAGCTAAGCTGTCAAGTCACCATCTACTCGCATTTAATGATCGAAACTGGAAATGAGTTATTGGATCAGGGTTATAATAAGATGAACTGATGGAACTACATATAATTATAATAAGATTAACTGATGGAACTGAACTGACTATCGTACAAGAAATGCAGATTGAGAAAAGAATAGAGAAACTCAAAAAGAGCAAAGTGAGTAACTCACAAGTCAAAGCTAAAGTGAAAATTATTTTATAGCCTCAACAGCTATTGAATATTATTCTTCCCGGTACATGATTTGATCTTTTGTGATAATTTTGATGAATTTTCAGGAGGAGGCAGAAAAGTCGGCCCTTGAGAAAATACTGTATGCACTAATGGATGGAAAACCAGCAAGATCAGTGGCTTTAACAGATTTTGAAAAGGAGTCTATACAGCATCTCTGTCTACTTACAATGAAGCCTGTGATTTATGTGGCAAATGTTGCGAAATCTGATTTAGCTACTCCTGACAGTAACCCTCATGTCAAAAACGTCATGGAGCTCGCTTCTCAGTTACAGTCAGGCATTGTAACTGTCTCTGCACAGGTATTTGATATAGCCAAATAAAAAATTTATTAAAAATTCATCATAACTTTTGAAGTTTTTTGAGATGTAAACTTCGTTATGATCCCGCCCCATTTTCTTTCATTTATAATGGAGCAGTTGATTTCATTAGATAGATCCAATTCCAGTCTTGAAAAGTGTTTTCTAGATGCAATTAAGTAGTTTTCTAATTGCAGGTGGAGTCAAAACTAATCGAAACTCCCAACAGAAGAAAGAGCAGAGTTTTTGACGTCTCTTGGCGTAGATGAGAGTGGGCTTGGAAATCTTATTAGGGCGACATATAACCTTCTTGGCTTACGTACATACTTCACTTATGGAGAAAATGTGAGGAAAACTGAAACGTTTTTCTTAGTGAGTGATTTGTGTATATTTTTACATATTAAAATATTTTTTCGTTCTTTATTCAGGAAACTAAAGCATGGACCATACATGCAGGTTTGAGTCACTTTATTTATACGAAGTTATGTTTGACTGAAATGTGTTTTACTTTATGACTATAAGGATTTACATTCACCATTGATGTAAATTTAGCCATGTTAATTACCTGTTCCATTGATATTTTGTTGGTGTACTGTAGAAGATTGGTGGATTCTGCTTACAATGAAGCCTGTGATTTATGTGGCAAATGTTGCGGAATCTGATTTAGCTACTCCTGACAGTAACCCTCATGTCAAAAACGTCATGGAACTCGCTTCTCAGTTACAGTCAGGCATTGTAACTGTCTCTGCACAGGTATTTGATATAGCCAAATAAAAAATTTATTAAAAATTCATCATAACTTTTGAAGTTTTTTGAGATGTAAACTTCATTATGACGCCGCCCCATTTTCTTTCATTTATAATGGAGCAGTTGATTTCATTAGATAGATCCAATTCCAGTCTTGAAAAGTGTTTTCTAGATGCAATTAAGTAGTTTTCTAATTACAGGTGGAGTCAGAGCTAACCGAACTCCCAACAGAAGAAAGAGCAGAGTTTTTGACGTCTCTTAGCGTAGATGAGAGTAGGCTTGGAAATCTTATTAGGGCGACATATAACCTTCTTGGCTTACGTACATACTTCACTTCTGGAGAAAAGGTGAGGAAAACTGAAACGTTTTTCTTAGTGAGTGATTTGTGTATATTTTTACATATTATAGTATTTTTTTCGTTCTTTATACAGGAAACTAAAGCATGGACCATACATGCAGGTTTGAGTCACTTTATGTATACGAAGTTATGTTTGACTGAAATGTGTTTTAATTTATGCCTATAAGGATTTACATTCGCCATTGATGTAAATTTAGCCATGTTAATTACCTGTTCCATTGATATTTTGTTGGTGTACGGTAGAAGATTGGTGGATTCTCTTTTATGTTTTTTCAAGGGATGGAATTTCAGTCGCATAAGATTGAGATAACATATATACTTAGTTAATATTGATATTATAGTAACATGCCACATAAAGTAACTAATGTCATTACCATTTGATATGTCAGGAATGACTGCACCCCAAGCTGCCGGAGTTATCCATTCTGACTTTGAGAAAGGTTTCATTCGAGCAGAAACAGTGAGTTGCTGAAAAATAATCTGATTGCCGTCCAAATTTTGAATGTTGTGTATAGGATTTAAAAAAAAAAAAGTTATCTTTGCTCTAACTGGTATACCAAAATTTTAGCTTAAATGTGAACGGGTCAAAACCCCAAATTGTTTGTCTTAAAAATGTTCCTACGCGTTCACAAAAATGTCATTGGTCTACCCAATTCATACATAAAAGAACTGTATGTTTTTCCACTTCTGAATGCTCATGTATCGTCAAACCATTAATGTTAAGTTGGTGTTTGTGAATGTGCAGCTTTGTGAGTGAGCACATAGAAACTCTCGAAGAGGTAGACATGGAATATAAGGAGTTGGCCCTTGAATCTGGCGTTGAAAATTGGGCCCGTGTCCCTGCTCTCGGGTGCACCTCCAGTCAGAAAGGTACGACAATATATAACTATGAGTATTTATTTGATAATATTATCATCCAAGAAAGAAATAAAATAAGGATGTTATATCAATTCAAGGAATACATGTTCAACCTTTAATATTCTTAAATTATTATAGGTGAATAAGGGACTCTTGCTCTTTATAGGAGCATGGTTGTTGATTGGTTTTAAATTTGTATTCACATTAATGTTATGGCATTGCAAGTGATGTGATCTTTTTTAATAATTTAAAGTTCATAAACTTATGGATCGGTCACTGTTGGACGTGGTAAAGGTTAATGCAGGCTTAACATTACTAAAAATTTGATGTCGCTTCTTGCGAAACCGTGGAGTCCGATAGTGATACTCCGCAAAGGTGATGATATGAAGAAGAAACCTTGCAACCTAAATAATTGTGAGGTCAGAGGCCTTGAGGATGCGTCTTTGTGTTCAGTTATTAAGAAATTCCACTTTGGACTTCTTGCAAGTTTCAAGTATTCTTCAAACTAATAATTAAGTGATAGCAGCCAATAGGGAAAATGTAAATGTTACTGCTAATTCAGAATCCTAATTGTTTGCTAAATTTATGTATGATAATATTCAGTTTAAACATTTATAGTCTTCTGGATGTTTACAATATATGTAATTAATATGCCTTTTGTTTTTTTGCATTAGCATTCATTAGTTCTGATTTAAACAAAATGGTTTTAGCTCAGTTGGTACCCATCTTAAAAAAACTCATGGGCCCACCTGAGAGATTTTGTGGATAAAAAGTCACCGGTTTGAGTCTCGATCGTGCTTATTCAAGGTGGTGCCCTACTGAGCCAGAAGAGTTGCCTTAGCTATTTTTTGTGAGGTTGACAGTGGTTGGTGCCGAAAGACACTTGAGGTTAAAGTGTCTCCGCTAATATACACCTTTTGTGAATTAATTATGCTTTAAAATTTTAAATTGTTTAGTTGCTCGCTTGCTTTGGTATCCTGGATCTATTTGGGTTGCGTTATGGTAATAACAGTACCATGAATCTATTTGGATTTGAATAATGGTAGTAAAAGTCACCGTTAGATCTTTATAAAATATGTTTTTATTTGAGAAAATAGCATGTTTTATAATTGTGTTTGTTCGTCAATAACATATAGACAATGAAGTTTGAACTTGACTTTCATGCATGCTTTTAGCTCTAATATGTAATAACCCAAAAATTTCGAATTATTAATATTCTGTAAACCCGAAACTATTGCTCATGAATTTTAATCAAGTCATTTTATTCACTTTTGCATTCGGAATATTGCTATATATATTTTTATTCTTTACTGAGAAATAACTAGTGATTACAAAACAAACCCTGTGACAAACTCACGTTCCATTTTCACTGGAACCACAAGTGCACCAACACAGTAATAGTATGGCATGAATAAATAAACCAAACGAGGAACGTACAGAACGAACCATAAAAATAATTACGAACTCAGAAGTAAACTCAAACAATAAATGACGACTTTAAAGATATGAGCTCTCGAGCTGGAGATATTTAAACAAAGCCAAAACCGACCCGGTCTAGCGAGACCCGAGTAGTTAAATTATTCACTCTACTTTAAAATTCCTTATACACACTTACAAAACTACTACATTTTAAGATAACTACAATCTACTTTAATACTACAACTTATATATATATTTCCCTTCTCCATTTATTTATTTTTGGTCACTCTTCACCCAATATAGTTATTATATATCTGCTGCTTCCTTTTGACTTTACCTTTTCCCCAAAACAACTACACTGCCATTTCATTTTCTCCTCCTTCCTTGTTTTCTTTGTCGACACCCAAATTCCAACCCTAGATGCCATCACCTTTCCACCTCCACTTTCCCATCCTATCACTCTTTCGGCAAGCACCACCATCAATAAGAAACACCATTCCCATTCATCTTGTCGCTTGCTACTTCCCTCGAAAACCCAAAACCGAACCATCCCCATCACAATTTAATTAGGGTTGACCAAAACCCTTTGTCCCATTCTTGTTCACGGGATTACCTAAGAAATAGGGGCATAAGTATAGTGATATCACACCAATTAGGGTAGTTTAGTTCTCCAACAATCCGAAAGAGTTATGGAGCTTAACTCCATGATCTTCTATAAATTCGTACCTCCATGGGCTATTCGAATCACACAAACAAACAACACACCAAAGAAATTGAGAAGTTCTCAAAGGTTTGGGTCAAGTTGTGATTCGGATAAGGAAGCCGTAGTGGGTCGATATTGGAAGCTAGGATTTCGGGTTTTGGAGCTTTTGATCCGGGTTTGATAGTGTTCGACACCTCCTACAAATCTTCAAGTTCATCTTTTATTTGAAGTTGATTTATATTTTTCGAATTACATTAGATTAAGATAATTATGGTCATGTTGATAAAATGTAAGTATGTTTGAAGAATGAGGATAGTTTGCGTTAATCGAATGTGGTTATGTTGAGTTTTGATATAAATCAATTGTTAATAGGCTGAGAATGATTTAAGATAGGTGAATGTAGTTTAGATGTCAAAATGGGTTGAAAAGGGAAAGATTGACTCTAAAAGTCATGGGTTATTTAGTTTGCGGATTGTCAAAGGGATTTGGGATGATAGCAGTTAAGAGTAGTCGAAACGTACGGGTTATCGAATGGCATTTTGAGGATAGAACAACACTAGCGAGACCTATAAGAGTTGTATAGTCGAATTGCTCATCGTGATATAGTTATCGAGTAGTTCACAACGAGACCCCAGGCTCGACCTTAGTAGCATTTCACCCTCTTCGCCAAAGTCTCAAGCCGAGACAGTCAAGGCTATTTAAAAACTTGGCACAAAACTTCTTTGAAACTCAAATAGGAAATCACCAGACAACCCACGAAACTCAAAAACAATTGCATCCGCATAATTGAAAATAGAAAATTTGGGTTTAATGTTAACGCTGGGCCGAAGCCCAGTAACCACTAAAAAGACATAAAAGTTGGGTGTCACTTGTATCGGGCCAAAGCCCACTAGAGAATTGGATTGTGAAAAGGGGCCACAGCCCACTTGCTTTGGAAATAAAACAGTAGGGTGCGTATGGTTATATAATTTTAAGAAGGAGAATGTTTCATTCTTTTTAAATATGTTAACACTTATTAAAACCCGAGCTAGCGATATGCCGGATATTAACTATTAAAAATTGTGACAAAAACGACTAACCGATATACCAAAATTTGTTATACGTCAATAATGATTACGCGACAAAATAAATAGTTAAAACGTGCAACAATAACATGACCGTTTTAAAAATATATATAGACTATTTTTACGATCATCAAATCTTAAAACAAAATCCAAACTAAATCATGTCATACTATCTAGGTCACGCGTTGGAGATACAACACACCATCTAATTCCATTGCATCCCAGATTACTACTACTACCAAGGTGAGTTCATAGTCCCACTTTTTACTATATTTTCAAATCCCGTGGGGAGATACATGCTATAAATCTGAACACAAATATTTTTGTATGCTATCCTGACTGATATTGCTAAGTTAATATTGCCTAAGTTACCACCCTGCCAAAAAGTCCCTTATATCATGAACCATTAATCACTTGCGAGTGAATGCGAATTCAGTGAATATATCTATTGGAAGTTGACGACCCACTTGAAGTTAGCCTGAAATGGTAACCAAGTGCACTTTATTTGATTTATCAAGAGTTTGGAAAACTCCTACGACGAGGGCATTATCACCTACATCATTGCTATGATGTGGGCTATTTATATTATTTACTATTACACCCGATGTTAAGGTTTGCGTGTCATGAGGCTTAGGGCAATATTTATATCACACTTCAATATCATTGTTTTTACTATTATCTGACTTGTGTTCAAACTATTACAAATTAAACACTATGGATTCACTCAACCTTTGTGTTGACGTTTTAAGCATGTTTTATCTCAGGTATTTAAAGAAGCTAAAGGCACGGAGTGGAACAGGGCCCCCTTTTGGACGATGTCCAAAAACAAATGTTTTCATTCATCTTAAACATTTTCATTTTGTATTTCTAAATATTATGATTCTGTTGTTGACAACTCTGATTTTAATTTGATGAATGATAACAAATTTTCACAAAACGTCTCTTTCGAGTCGTTTTCTATAATTATGACTACGATCTAAGATGTAATACCCCAAATTAGACTTCCGCTGCTTCATTACGATTTTTGGGGTGTTACAGATTGGCATCAGAGCCATGGTTATAGAGAACCAAATGCTTTTCAAAAACATTGGACTATAACCGCGATTTCTAAAAGGACCATTTTAAACCTTACCACCCTATGCCCTCCGTGCCAACATTTTGCTACACTTTTGCATTGAGATTTGCTTGGCAGATTATGCATGACAAACGAATTTTATCACTATAGAAAATAGCATTGAGATTTGCTTGGCAGATTATGCATAACGAATAAAAATTTATCATTTACAAATGTTATTATATTTGCATTGAGATTTGCTTGGCAGATTATGCATACCTAACGAATTAGTTTTATCACTTTCATATGTTATTATGACTAATGCATGTTATTATTATTAGCTAACTTACACTTATTATTATTGGGATATTACAGTACCATGTCACCTCCCATCATCATACTTTCTGACAGTGATGACGCACTACCGGCATCACCCTCTGTCCCCACTATCATTTTATCCGACTATGACACTGATAGCACTTTACCTGTTGTACCCACTGTTCCATCTGTTGTCCCATCTGGGGATGTGTCTGGAGAGACGGAGCCCTTCGAGGAGGGTGAAGTCGCTTCCACACCAGTCATCACACCTACTATCCCACTGTCATCCTCACGTGCTTATGGTCCTTTGACCTTAGACCAGTACTATGAGTCCCAACAGTTTTTAGCTGCTGATGATCACCCTGAGCCATCGCTACGCCGAGTCCTCACCCATGATCACTACTCCTCAGGATCAGAGGCGGATGATGAGTCCTCCGACTCAGATTCATCTGATTCGACTGCATCCATTCCACCACCACCCCCGCCTGCACCGGTTCGCCGGCGCAAGCGAGTTAGAGTCCTCCAGCCTTATGAGCCAGCCCCTTTTGGAAAGAGGTACAAGTACGGCCCTAACAGTTTCACCTATATTCACACTGCTCGGAAACGAGTACGTACCCCACCAGCCATAGTACCACCACCACCAGCTCTTGTAGCTACACCACCACCCAGTTCTCCTGAGCCATCCCCATCAGTGCCACAGCCTCACTCTTATATGCTCCCGACTCCACCACCCTCGCCAGAGGATGCACCATCACCTATGCCACCCCCTACTGTGTTTTATACTCAGACTACCACTGTCCCTTTGTCATCTCCTACCTCATCTCCCACTGTCTCACCCATCAGGGCTCAGAGTGTTCCCCTACCCTCTCCTGAGAGAGAGCATCCCGTGAGTCCTTCCCCATCCGAGCCCCGTGTTCACAGGAGGGTCGATGCTCGTAGATGGTCATTTTTGTTGGAGTGCATTCGTCATTGGAGACTTCAGGAGGGAGCCCCTAGAGCTTCGGAGCTGGGGGAGTGTTCATCAGCTGTCCTTCCAGTCACAGGAGAGCCTATCCACCACACCATCCCACTGCTGGCCGCCAGACTGGCCCGACATGAGGATCGTCTTGATGAGTTGCTGAGTTTGATCGATGATATATCTCTCGAGCGAGTCGAGAACATACAGGAGGAGGTCGAGAACCTCGTGGTCGGGAGGATTGCTATGGAGGAGGTGTTCGATCTGTTTGGTACCGAGCTAGAGGAGGTTAGAGAGATTGTTACTGAGTTCGGTCAGAGCCTAGATGCACAGAGTCATGAGACACAGCAGCTGAGAGAGATTGTAGCGATACAGCAGCAGATGATCGAGCATCAGACCGAGAGGCTGGCAGTAGCTGACAGTACCATCCATGCTCTTGGAGGAGCGGTTGGAGAGTTACAGGCTAGAGAGAGAGTCAGAGACCAGAGGATGGAGGAGTTGGCTGAGACTGTTAGAGGATTGCAGCATGGACCTGGAGATGCACCCGGCACTTCGTAGATTAGCCACGTATTGTTGTAGTAGTGACACCGTAACTTGCCCTGCGTGGCATTAATAATCTGTATTGTATTGTTCTTTTGGAAACAATGTATCAAATTATTAAAACTCATGGTTAGTTATGATGACTATGTACCAATATTAATCTATGTTATGGTTGCTTTCTTCGTTTATGTGTTGTGATTTTCTTTTATACGTTACCATATTATTCCATGTATGTTGTGATTGTATTCAGACATGTCGTGATGATTAATTAAGATAACCTTGTTTATGAGAATGTTGTATGTTACTATCATGACGCCTCACTTGATTATATTAACCGTAAAACCTAAATATATGTTCTTGTGTTATTGTTAGAACATGGCTACCCGCAACAGAACTATAGAAGCAGTCGCCGGATCGATCATGACTCCGGAAGAGATCCGCCAATTGATCACGGAAAGCGTGACAGCTGCATTGATAGCTCAAGCTGCAGCCACAACTCCTACCGGTAGTGCAACAAGGCCAACTGCCGAGAGTGAGCCAGCTGCAACCCGCAAGTGCACGTACAAGGAATTCATGAGTTGCAAACCGCCAACCTTTAAAGGTACTGAAGGAGTGACAGAGTTAGCTCGCTGGTTTGAGCGTTCAGAGGCTGTCTTTACAAGGAGTGGTTGTGCCGAAAACGATAAAGTCGCCTTTGCTACTGGCACCCTAACAGATGATGCATTGTCGTGGTGGAACGCCACTGCTCATAAAATGGGTAATGATAGAGCTTACCAACTTCCATGGGCTGAATTCAAACAGAAGATGTTGAAGAAGTATTGTCCTCGCACTGAAATTCGAAAGATGGAAGATGAGTTTGACCGATTGGTGGTAAAAGGATATGATCTTAGGGCTTATGATAGGAGATTCCAAGAACTCTCCATACTATGCCCAACCAAGGTACCGGATTTCGAAAAGACACTGGAAAGGTATGTTGAAGGATTACCCAGAAGCATAGAAGGAGATGTCACAGTGTCTAAACCACAAACACTGGAGGAAGCCATGGAGACTGCTCAGAAGTTACTGGAAAGGGAAATCAGGCGTAATCAAGCTCAGGGAAGCAACGATCACAAAAGGAAATTTGATGATCGTAGAAACAATCACAACAACAACAACTCTCACCATAACCAAAACCATAACCGCAACAACACACAAAGCTATCAGCAAAACCGGAACCACCACCATAACCAACAGAATCGCCGGCAGGAAGCTACCAGGGCTTACGCTGCCACTCCTACTGGAACTGGGGGTTATGTTGGACCCGCTCCCATGTGCAACCGATGTAAGATGCACCATCAAGGACCCTGTTTCGCCAAATGTGGAAAGTGTCAGAGGACCGGCCACAAGACCCAAGATTGCAAGGCCACAGGAGCCAACCTACAACCAGTGGCCATAGTGTGCCATGGATGTGGTAAGAAGGGACACTACAAGAACCAGTGTCCGAATCAGGTTGCCAACCCCGTCAAAAATGCTCGCGGGAGAGCATATGTGCTAGGAGACAGAAATGTTGAACAAGATCCCGATGTTGTGACGGGTACGTTTCCTCTTAATAACCACCCTGCTAAAGTTTTATTTGATTCTGGAGCCGACAAAAGTTTTGTATCTTCTTCATTTGCGTCTCTACTTGATATTACACCGACTAAATTGAGCACCACCTACGAAATAGAACTAGCTGACGGAAAACTAGTAAAAACTAACACCGTAATCCGAAACTGCACCCTACTTCTACTAAACCAACCCTTTGACATAGACCTCATGCCCATCCAGCTTGGTAGTTTCGACGTAGTTATCGGAATGGATTGGCTATCCAAGAACCACGCTAGAATTATATGCGACGAGAAAGTTGTTCACATCCCATGTGAAGGAGAAACTTTAGTTGTCCGCGGCAGACGGAGTAAGACTCGACTAAGTATCATATCGTGCTGCAAAACAATGAAGTATATCGAACGAGGATGTCTTGTATTTCTGGCACAAGTAACCGAGACGAAGTCGGAGGAGAAGCGACTAGAAGATGTGCCAATAGTTAGAGAATTTCCCGAAGTATTCCCCGAAGACTTGCCTGGCCTTCCGCCAACTCGACAAGTAGAATTTCAGATCGAGCTAGTGCCAGGAGCAGCACCAGTGGCACGAGCACCTTATAGGTTGGCACCATCTGAAATGAAAGAGTTGTCTGAGCAATTGCAGGAATTATCAGATAAAGGATTCATACGCCCGAGTTCATCGCCATGGGGAGCTCCAGTGCTGTTTGTCAAGAAGAAGGATGGATCCTTCCGGATGTGCATCGATTACCGCGAATTGAACAAGCTTACTGTAAAGAACCGATATCCATTACCCAGGATCGACGACCTGTTCGACCAACTGCAAGGATCGAGTGTATACTCGAAGATTGATTTAAGGTCAGGATACCATCAACTGAGAGTTAAGGAAGGAGATATACTGAAGACCGCGTTTCGTACACGATACGGGCACTACGAGTTCCAAGTGATGCCATTTGGACTGACGAACGCACCAGCCGTGTTCATGGACCTAATGAACCGAGTGTGCAAGCCATATTTGGACAAGTTCGTGATTGTGTTCATAGATGACATCCTCATCTACTCCCGTAACAAGGAAGAACATGCAGAGCATTTGAGAACTATCCTAGGACTGCTCGAAGGAGAGAAACTATATGCCAAATTTTCCAAGTGTGATTTTTGGATTGAGAAAGTGCAATTTCTGGGGCATGTCATCGACAGCAAAGGTATTCACGTGGACCCCGCAAAAATCGAAGCTGTTAAGGATTGGGCATCTCCTACAAGCCCCACGGAGATACGTCAATTTTTAGGTCTTGCTGGGTACTACCGGAGATTCATCGAGGGTTTCTCCAAGATCGCCAAACCTTTGACGGAATTGACACAAAAGAAGAAGAAGTTTGAATGGGGAGAGGAGCAAGAGACGTCATTCCAACTGTTGAAACAAAAGCTTTGTGAAGCTCCGATCTTAGCACTACCCGAAGGAAGTGAAGACTTCGAGGTGTATTGCGATGCATCGTGCCAAGGCTTGGGAGCTGTATTGATGCAAAGGAGTAAGGTTATCGCATATGCATCCCGACAGCTCAAAACCCACGAAAAGAACTACACGACCCACGATCTTGAGTTAGGGGCAGTAGTGTTCGCTCTTAAAATGTGGAGACACTATTTGTATGGCACCAAGTGCAAGGTGTTTACAAATCACAAGAGTCTTCAGCACATACTAGATCAGAAAGAGCTGAACATGCGACAACGCCGATGGTTGGAGTTACTCAGTGATTATGATTGTGAGATTCGTTATCATCCCGGAAAGGCAAACGTAGTGGCTGATGCCTTAAGTCGAAAGGAACGAATCAAACCCCTTAGAGTTCGATCTTTGGGAATTACAGTTAGGTCACCACTCCCAACCAAAATTTTAGAAGCTCAGGCCGGAGCCCTGGAGGAAGAGAACCGACCGAATGAGAAGATTCATAGGATGCCGGAAATTGAGAACGGTTTTGTGAGAAAACAAGATGGGACGTTGTATTTCGGTGACAGAGCATGGATTCCACTATGCGGAGGACTGCGTGATCTTATCATGCACGAATCCCATAAGTCAAAATATTCCATTCATCCGGGGGCTGATAAGATGTATCAGGATCTCAAGAAGTTGTACTGGTGGCCAAACATGAAGGCCGACATCGCTATGTATGTCGGAAAATGTTTGACATGTGCTAGAGTAAAAGCAGAACACCAACGACCGTCCGGAATGTTAACACAGCCAGAGATCCCAACATGGAAATGGGAAAGGATTACAATGGACTTCATCACGAAGCTACCTAAAACCTCGGGTGGACTTGACACTATTTGGGTCATTGTTGATCGTCTCACTAAATCTGCACACTTCCTCGCAATCAAAGAAACCGACAGTATGGATACCCTTGCGCGATTATATTTGAAGGAAATAGTCTCCCGACATGGAGTGCCGGTTTCCATCATCTCCGACCGAGATAGTCGTTTTACGTCAAACTTTTGGCGGTCATTGCAGAAGGCTTTGAATACACAGTTAGATATGAGTACCGCCTACCACCCGCAGACTGATGGTCAGAGTGAGAGAACTATCCAAACCTTGGAAGACATGCTACGAGCATGTGTGATCGACTTTGGAAAAGGATGGGATAAACACTTACCATTAGTAGAGTTTTCATACAACAATAGTTATCATGCTAGCATTAAAGCTGCTCCATTCGAAGCACTTTATGGTAGGAAATGTCGTTCACCCATCTGTTGGACCGAAGTTGGAGATGCACAAATCACCGGGCCCGAACTCATTCACGAAACCATCGAAAAGATCGTCCAAATCAAACAACGCTTACAAGCCGCTCGAGACAGACAGAAAAGTTATGCCGACGTGAGAAGGAAACCTATGGAGTTTGAGGTTGGAGACAGAGTCATGTTGAAGGTATCTCCTTGGAAAGGAATGATTAGGTTTGGGAAGCGTGGTAAGTTGAACCCCAGATATGTCGGACCATTCAAGATCCTAGAAAGGGTTGGTCCAGTGGCATATAAACTCAAACTCCCTGAGAAACTCAGTAGAGTGCACAATACCTTTCATGTATCAAACCTGAAAAAGTGTTTATCAGATGAAACCCTTATCATTCCATTCAAAGAACTTCGGCTTGACGATAAGCTTAATTTTATAGAAGAACCAGTAGAGATTATGGACCGAGATGTGAAACAACTAAAGCAAAGCCGCATTCCCATCGTCAAAGTCCGATGGAACTCAAATAGAGGACCAGAGTTCACGTGGGAACGTGAAGACCGAATTCGTGCTAAATATCCACACCTCTTTCCCGAGTCAGCATCAACCACTACCACGGACTAAGAATTCCGGGACGGAATTCAGAATTAGGAGTAGGTACTGTAATAACCCGAAAATTTCGAATTATTAATTTTCTGTAAACCCGAAACTATTGCTCATGAATTTTAATCAAGTC
Source organism: Artemisia tridentata subsp. tridentata (assembly GCA_021014915.2). Lineage (NCBI taxonomy): Eukaryota > Viridiplantae > Streptophyta > Magnoliopsida > Asterales > Asteraceae > Artemisia > Artemisia tridentata. The sequence goes on from CP139507.1 coordinate 212,635,837, forward strand.
ATTTTATTCACCTTTGCATTCGGAATATTGCTATATATATTTTTATTCTTTACTGAGAAATAACTAGTGATTACAAAACAAACCCTGTGACAAACTCACGTTCCATTTTCACTGGAACCACACGTGCACCAACACAGTAATAGTATGGCATGAATAAATAAACCAAACGAGGAACGTACAGAACGAACCATAAAAATAATTACGAACTCAGAAGTAAACTCAAACAATAAATGACGACTTTAAAGATATGAGCTCTCGAGCTGGAGATATTTAAACAAAGCCAAAACCGACCCGGGTTAGCGAGACCCGAGTAGTTAAATTATTCACTCTACTTTAAAATTCCTTATACACACTTACAAAACTACTACATTTTAAGATAACTACAATCTACTTTAATACTACAACTTATATATATATTTCCCTTCTCCATTTATTTATTTTTGGTCACTCTTCACCCAATATAGTTATTATATATCTGCTGCTTCCTTTTGACTTTACCTTTTCCCCAAAACAACTACACTGCCATTTCATTTTCTCCTCCTTCCTTGTTTTCTTTGTCGACACCCAAATTCCAACCCTAGATGCCATCACCTTTCCACCTCCACTTTCCCATCCTATCACTCTTTCGGCAAGCACCACCATCAATAAGAAACACCATTCCCATTCATCTTGTCGCTTGCTACTTCCCTCGAAAACCCAAAACCGAACCATCCCCATCACAATTTAATTAGGGTTGACCAAAACCCTTTGTCCCATTCTTGTTCACGGGATTACCTAAGAAATAGGGGCATAAGTATAGTGATATCACACCAATTAGGGTAGTTTAGTTCTCCAACAATCCGAAAGAGTTATGGAGCTTAACTTCATGATCTTCTATAAATTCGTACCTCCATGGGCTATTCGAATCACACAAACAAACAACACACCAAATAAATTGAGAAGTTCTCAAAGGTTTGGGTCAAGTTGTGATTCGGATAAGGAAGCCGTAGTGGGTCGATATTGGAAGCTAGGATTTCGGGTTTTGGAGCTTTTGATCCGGGTTTGATAGTGTTCGACACCTCCTACAAATCTTCAGGTTCATCTTTTATTTGAAGTTGATTTATATTTTTCGAATTACATTAGATTAAGATAATTATGGTCATGTTGATGAAATGTAAGTATGTTTGAAGAATGAGGATAGTTTGCGTTAATCGAATGCGGTTATGTTGAGTTTTGATATAAATCAATTGTTAATAGGCTGAGAATGATTTAAGATAGGTGAATGTAGTTTAGATGTCAAAATGGGTTGAAAAGGGAAAGATTGACTCTAAAAGTCATGGGTTATTTAGTTTGCGGATTGTCAAAGGGATTTGGGATGATAGCAATTAAGAGTAGTCGAAACGTATGGTTTATCGAATGGCATTTTGAGGATAGAACAACACTAGCGAGACCTATAAGAGTTGTATAGTCGAATTGCTCATCGTGATATAGTCATCGAGTAGTTCACAACGAGACCCCAGGCTCGACCTTAGTAGCATTTCACCCTCTTCGCCAAAGTCTCAAGCCGAGACAGTCAAGGCTATTTAAAGACTTGGCACAAAACTTCTTTGAAACTCAAATAGGAAATCACCAGACAACCCACGAAACTCAAAAACAATTGCATCCGCATAATTGAAAATAGAAAATTTGGGTTTAATGTTAACGCTGGGCCGAAGCCCAGTAACCACTAAAAAGACATAAAAGTTGGGTGTCACTTGTATCGGGCCAAAGCCCACTAGAGAATTGGATTGTGAAAAGGGGCCACAGCCCACTTGCTTTGGAAATAAAACAGTAGGGTGCGTATGGTTATATAATTTTAAGAAGGAGAATGTTTCATTCTTTTTAAATATGTTAACACTTATTAAAACCCGAGCTAGCGATATGCCGGATATTAACTATTAAAAATTGTGACAAAAACGACTAACCGATATACCAAAATTTGTTATACGTCAATAATGATTACGCGACAAAATAAATAGTTAAAACGTGCAACAATAACATGACCGTTTTAAAAATATATATAGACTATTTTTACGATCATCAAATCTTAAAACAAAATGCAAACTAAATCATGTCATACTATCTAGGTCACGCGTTGGAGATACGACACACCATTTAATTCCATTGCATCCCAGATTACTACTACTACCAAGGTGAGTTCATAGTCCCACTTTTTACTATATTTTCAAATCCCGTGGGGAGATACATGCTATAAATCTGAACACAAATATTTTTGTATGCTATCCTGACTGATATTGCTAAGTTAATATTGCCTAAGTTACCACCCTGCCAAAAAGTCCCTTATATCATGAACCATTAATCACTTGCGAGTGAACGCGAATTCAGTGAATAGATCTATTGGAAGTTGACGACCCACTTGAAGTTAGCCTGAAATGGTAACCAAGTGCACTTTATTCGATTTATCAAGAGTTTGGCAAACTCCTACGACGAGGGCATTATCACCTACATCATTGCTATGATGTGGGCTATTTATATTATTTACTATTACACCCGATGTTAAGGTTTGCGTGTCATGAGGCTTAGGGCAATATTTATATCACACTTCAATATCATTGTTTTTACTATTATCTGACTTGTGTTCAAACTATTACAAATTAAACACTATGGATTCACTCAACCTTTGTGTTGACGTTTTAAGCATGTTTTATCTCAGGTATTTAAAGAAGCTAAAGGCACGGAGTGGAACAGGGCCCCCTTTTGGACGATGTCCAAAAACAAATGTTTTCATTCATCTTAAACATTTTCATTTTGTATTTCTAAATATTATGATTCTGTTGTTGACAACTCTGATTTTAATTTGATGAATGATAACAAATTTTCACAAAACGTCTCTTTCGAGTCGTTTTCTATAATTATGACTACGATCTAAGATGTAATACCCCAAATTAGACTTCCGCTGCTTCATTACGATTTTTGGGGTGTTACATAATAGTTTGACAATATTTGGACAATTTAACTAAACTCTAAATGTCTATTAAATTGGGCTACAATTTTTTAATCATATATAATTGGCTCTATTTTATTGTATTTAATATAACAAACTTAAAACATAATTTAAGTTAACTAAAACCATCAAACCAAATAAAACAAACGTCCTTAAAAATAATTTTAGAATAACTAAAACCATCCAAATTATAATTACAAGTCATGCCCGCCTATCGGGCGGGCTACAATTTTTTAATCATATATAATTGGCTCTATTTTATTGTATATAATATAACAAACTTAGAACATAATTTTTTCGCATGTGAAGAATGTTAGCAAGGAATGAACTTTTGAGATTATCATCATGTTTAAGTTTAGTTAGAGATCTTCACTCTATATTAAAGATTTTGATGTGAAATTGTTTCTTCTGCATTTGTGCATTACATTTAGAATCTTAATGTATGTTATTAATGAGTCTATGGTGTCTAACTTATAATATATTCTATTATTTTGGCTAACTGAAGTTATAAATGTTGCAGTAACAAGTCAAAGTCAAGCGCTTCAATGAAATGTGCCGGCTGTTAAGATTCTTGAATGAAGGTGTCAATCAGGCATCTTGGCCCATCTATGATTTAGTGAATGCAATATTCATGTAAATAAGTTTGTAAACAAGAAGGTTGTCAAGCTTCATATTTTCTCTCATATTTGATAAACGTATATTTCTTTTTGTTCTTAATCCATTCAATATATAATTTAGAATGTCTATATCTTTATTTTTTGTCAACTTACTTTTTTCAACGATAATCACAAGTTATGCCCGCCTAGCGGGCGGGCTTATATGCCCGGGAGGGCTTACAAGTCATGCCCGCCCATTGGGCGGGCCATGAAAACTATAATTACAAGTCATGCCCGCCCATCGGGCGGGCTTTGAAGTCTAGTATATATATATATATATATATATATATATATATTATATTATTTTATTTTTCTTTTTAAAAACTGATTAATCACTAACAAATAAGCAATTTTCAAAACTAAGATATTTTTTTTAAAAGCTAATTTAAGCAGACTATAAGCTACTAAATTTGATCAGAAGGCAATTTGAATAGACTTAGACCAAAAAGCTAAAATACTATGACTGATATGCTATTAAGTAATCTAGAACTAATAAGCTGAATCAAATGAGCTAGGGTGAACTGAAAATAAACTAAATAAACTAAAGGGAACAAAAAATAAGTAACAACTTGAAGCAAATAAGCACTAAAGATCTACAAATAAGTAATCAAAAACTGAAGCAGTCCTACTGATGCAGACCAAGGGGGCTGCTGAGGTGCTGATAAGGGCCCTCAAAAGCACTCAATAAGCGCTCTAAAACTTCCAAACAAACCAGCTTTAGTTAACCAAGCTACCAAGGAAGATCAGGACCAACCATGAGCTTATAAGGGCTTATGTTGAAGCTTGTAGAGATGGAAAACAAAAGCTTGTTGGGCTATCTAGGGCTGCAATTTGCAGTCTGCTGTGACAGAATGAGTTTGCAGACTTTTTTCAATTTCTGCAAATGTTGACTTAAATGAACTTTGAATGATCCTAACTTACTGATAATGATGTAATAATCTATATTAAGACTGATTTAAGCTTTAATAACTATTTATGCAACTAACCTAATGATTTTGAAACTCCAAATCCTAACAGTTTGAGCAGACTTGAGATCAAAACCTCACTTTGACTTTTTGCCTAATAACCTTTAAGTATTATGCTGAGATTGACTCTAATATCCCTAATGCAACTTATATAAACCAAGCAATCCTCAATCAAGCAGTTAGAACACAGTAAACTCTGCTGAACCAAACACCCTTTATGAAACTATGGTGAACTTATTATGAAGCAACTTGGTTATATCACCTATGGAATCACTATTTGAGCTAATATTATGTTGTATTAAACTGGTATAAGCTATAAATCACAGATTCAACCCACTAATTAACTACTTAGACACAAATTGCAGAGATGACAATATTGAGACAATTTTAGAAAATTTTGAACACAAATGTTGAAACAAGCCTCTAAAAGAATACAATTACTCTAATAAGCTAACATAAAATGAAATAAGCTAAAAATGGATAACCAAAAAGCACAGAATCACAGATCTACACTATTAAACTATGCTATGCAATTTAAGACTAAAATTTCAAAGGATTGACTCACTTTTGGCCTTAGCTTAACAAAGGCACCAACTTAATGGCAGCTACAAGCTCCTAGCTTATCAATGATAAGCTAGGTAAAGTCCATCTTGCCCCTCCATTGCGGGTGATGCGCGTGATGTGTCGTTGCGGTTTAGCAGTATTAATGCCTACTCAATTTTTAAATTTATATTTAGCCGACTTATCAATAACACACACACTTAACGAGCAGTGTACCCGGTCAGTATGAATATAATGGTAAGTAGAGTGTCGATCACTAAGAGTGAAACGTATTATCTAGTTATTCTAATCAGTATTTTAATATCCTAAGTTAGCTATACAACCTAATCTAACGCAAGGGTTCAGCCTGAGAGATTGGCACGGTTTGGTGATGATCAAATAGTAAACTAAACTAATGAGCACGAATCAGCGATTAGCACACACGTATACAGATAGATACTTGAGACAATAAGAAGACCTGTCCTGATAATTAAGTAGCTTGTCACTTGTTTTATTGCTAGTTTTATATGAAGTGTATGTAATTAAACCTTTCTCGTTGGCTCTAATCTTATCGGCGAGTAAACCCTTAATGATTACTTATGTCTATCCTATTTATTCAAGAGACGCTAAAACAAATAGGCGAGGAAGGGGCATGGCGACCCAAGCAATGCTCAGCTAGACACAAGGTTATCAATGCACTAATAAAAGTCACCAAAGACATCAACATATAAACTTTAATTAATGGGAAAACAATATTAAGGGGAGTGCATGATTTTCCGTAGTCACATGACACAAGCCCATCAATCCTGATGAATTAAAGTGTACTAAAACAATAAAACAAAACTACTTAATGAATTGAATACATGCAGGACCTTCTTACAGCTCTTGTATCTTCGTTTAGGTGTGTCTTGTGCTGCTTGGTCGTCTGAATTCGGCTCTAGGGTTTCTTCGGTCTTCGGTCTCTAAAGTCTAAGAACAGTCTCCAAAATTCGTCTGGCCTTGGGGTATTTATAGTTTCTGTCTGAGGGATAGATACGGCGCATAGAGTGAATAGATGCGGCGCATTGACTTAACTTCGCGTGGGGTCCAAGATTAATATATTCTGGAATATTCGTACACCGTCTTCAGATGCGGCGTATCTTGATCTTTGTATGCGGCGCATGTACTTGGATTGTAACTTGTGAAATCTTGATAGTGATACGCCGTATGTTAGAAGTATATTGCGGCGTATCTGGAGAAGAACGAGCTTGATCTTCTGGATTTCAGTAGGCTTTTGACATCTTGCTTGTTTTGCTCCATAATTAGTCCAAAATCGCCAAGTTTCACATAATGCTTGTTTTTACCTGAGAATTACTAAAGTAAACATTAACGTATCGATTCTCATGTATAATATAATAAAACAAGTCAAATAAATAAGATAAATTATAATAATAAAATGTACTTATTTGAGTTCATCAAATATCCCCCCACTTGAACTTTATTTGTCCCCAAGTAAACCTTAGAATTAATCGAATGAAAATGTATCCTAAAAGATGTTAGGATTTATTTTTATATTTAAGCACGTATTCGTTTTGTCATAATCACACAACCAAACACTTAACGAAGTAGAAACCAAAATATTTTTTAATGTAAAACAATTCTAAATCGTTTAGTTGCTTAGTCGTGACGAATATTCTATCATAGGCTTGGCAAGTATACACATCTCCCCCACTAAAGCCAAGGAATAACAAGTCTAAAGTGGTAAAAAGGGTTTGTTGGTTAAGGGTTGATCATCCTTTTTAATCTCTATCGATCTCATATTCCAGAAAAGGCGACAAAATTACAAATACATGATCGAATCCACGACCACGATACTTGCAATTGCTCAAATCCTTAACTCGAATAGGCTAAAGATAGGACCAAGTAATCTTCACCAATAATATTATATCAAAAAGGGCGACAAAATCATAAATACATAACCGAATCCACGACTACGACACTTAAGATTGCTCAAATCCCTAATCTCAATAAATCAAAGGTTTGGATGAAGAATGATATAGGGTATGGATAATATTTGGGATACAAATGGGTGTAAAATGAAAAATAAACAAAACAGATAAATTAAAATCCTAAGTGTGGTAAATCACTTTCCCAACCATCCAATGAATAAGACTCATATCATTGAATAACTCACGCTTTAACACTTGAAACACACGCTTTAGGTAGACACGAATTATACTCAACAAGATCTCAATCAAAGAATAACCTTAGTTGGCGTTCCCATAACGGCCAACTCCCATTCAATCCATAAATATAATATACAACAACAAATAGTGGTGATATGTCCCACTTAATACAAAATTTTACATAAGTTGGTTAAAACAATCTTCCAACTTTTCCTTTTTCTTTTTCTTTTCTATTTTTTTTTTATTTTATTTTTTTTTTTTTTTTGACATCAACATATATGTGTAAAATTTCAAAACTTTTCTATCACTATTTTTTCGGATAATTTTTCCATACTCTTCATACTTTCAGAAATAACTGTAATAGTGAAAGTAGCAAACACACGAAAAATAAACTAAAAGATATACAATATTTACTTTCATACCAAATGCATTGTGCAATTTCTCGACCTAACCAAAGATAATGAATTACGCACGCGAACACAGGTAATGTAAGGAAACACACTTTGCCTAAAGCAATTAACCACGGATTTTAATCTACAGGGTAGGCTAAGGTGTAAGGGTGTATCGAAACATTATAACAAAGGTGTAAGAAACGAAAGGAATGGCTCTGAGGGTTTTTCTAGGGGTATCTTACTCTAAAAGTGAGAGTAACAAATGGTTTATACGGTGGTTAACTAACCAGTGTAGTTAGTTAATATCACATAACATATAAAGGCTATTTGGGTGTAATCCTAGAAATTTACCAATTTAGACAAGTCATTCCAATTATATAGATAATACTTATTATGGTGGTCTCGAATAGTATACAAGCCAAGTTCTAAAGTTTACAAGTCACCAGCACACTAAAGTTTTAATATTTTTGAAAGAATAGAGTTATGTGTGCGGTTATGTAATTTAGACTTTAAACAAAAACATGCTAAAAACTTTAAATTTTGATATATTAAGCGCATTTTAAGCATATTTTGAAAAAGTTTAGGACAAGTAAGTGTTCTAATTCTCCAATCCCCCCACTTAAGTTAAACAACGTCCTCGTTGTTTGTGTCAAAGGTTAAAAACTGGAAAATAAAAGAATTAGAACAGAAAAACTCCCCTGAGATTTGCTCGGTATGATCCTCCATTATTCGTATAAGAGCAAAAATCAACTTTCTTGTGATGAGAACGTTTAAGCTTCATAGATGATGTATCCACAAAAATTGCAGGAATCTATAATACCATTTAGACTTTAACACACCTGAGTTAAGAAGGTTCAAACTTGCATAATACATTAGTAGTTAGTAAAAATAAAACATAAAAAATTAAATTGTAAATCATCAGGTCAGTCGATACGCCGTATCTTATGGAAAAAGATACGCCGTATCGAGCCTGGAATAAATACAAATCAGAATAAAAGATGCGTCGCATCTTTAACCAGGGATGCGCCGCATTAAAATACTGACAGAAAGTTTTAAAGTCAAAAATAAAAATGCAGAAAATTAAATAAGATATGACCAGTGCAAGTGATGCGTCGCATCTATGATGGAGATGCGCCGCATCTTCTGCAGGTCTGACAAACTCGACACAGAACAGAAAAGTAAAATTTTTTCTTCCGGGTTGTCTCCCGGTCAGCACTTGTCTTTATTCCAGAGTCTTCAAGTTAGACTCACGTTCAGCTCCTTATTTTGTTCTATTGATCCCCACATGTCCGTGCACAATGTAGTTGCGAATTACTTTGTCACGAACATATTCCGGCCCCAATTCAAGTACACCTTTGTAGAATCCTTTCATCTTTTGGTACGGATACTCGATCCCTTTCTCAGCGTCATTTTCATCTACAAAAAGAAATGGTGTAAATTTGTAACAAAATTTGTTAGGGGCATGTTTAAACCTTGGGTGAGCACGAGGCATCATGTAAGTGATAATGTTGCTTACACTTTTAAAGGTGATCTTTCCTTCAAATCTTTTAGCGTTAATTTTGACCTCCTTACAAAATGGTTTCCCAACGATCACGTCACCCATCTCAACATCACGATAAGCATCCATGTTTTCCACCACGGTGAAATCTGTAACAATAGTTAAATTCCCGACAAAAATAGGTACATTCATGAATATTCCCACTACATTTTTCCCTCTATACTCAATTTTGTTTTTCATTATAGAATTATAGAAATCTTTTGACATTACATTAATTGGTAAAATAGGGAAAAAGTTGGCACTAACCTGTTTAAATCCTATGATGCAAGGAAATTGTAAATTATAAGCACAATCTACATGGATCTTTCTACCATAATCACAGAAACTAGGATATCCTTCAAATTCATCATAATTCTTAGTGTTGATCATATTGATTCTAGGTATATCCATAATTTCTCTTTCTTCAATTTCGGGTTCAAAATCCTCCATAAATTGATCATTGATTCCTATTGGTAAATTAAGATCATTTAATTCAATGTAGTCTCCACTATAGGTCTCAAGTGATTCATTATTTACCAAGGTTTCTCCCATAAACCTAGCTTCTAGATCGAGGTCCATACGTTCTCTTAATCCTAGCACATAGACGCCTCTAATTATGCTCTTAGCAGGATTTTGGCACTTATAGACTAGTTTATTATTCCCTACCTTTAATGAGATTTTTCTTTTAAACACATTAATCTTAGCATGGGCGGTAGACAAGAAAGGTCTTCCAAGGATTAAAGGAATCTTAACATCCTCGGGCATATCTAATATAACAAAGTCTACGGGGAAAACAAACTTCTCAATCTTAACTAGCACATTTTCAGCAACCCCCTCAGGTCGTTTTACCGTTTTATCAGCCAATTCAATAAGCAGCTTAGTTGGTGCTAATTTTCCTAGTCCTAGGGTAGTGAATGTCTTAAGAGGCATAACACTAACGCTAGCTCCTAAGTCAGCTAATACATTATTGAAAGTTATGTCATTAATTGAACAAGGTAAAGTAAAACTTCCTGGGTCCTTTTCTTTATGAGGCAAGGCACGTAAGTCGGTTGCAGAGCTCTCTTCTTTCATTGTAGCCTTGATCTCCTCTTCAATCTTTGCCTTTTCTTTGAGTAACCTCTTTAAACTGATTGAAGAATTAAAGAAAAATTTGGCTTTGCAGCATCATTACCATTCATCAATCTTCTAGGAAAAGGTATGTTAGGCGTGACTTCTTCAGTAGTGCATATGGCCTTGACATGATCTCTTGGGTTAGTTTCAGTTGAGCTAGGTAAACTTCTGTATCCCCTTTCTTGAAGAACTTTGCTCATTTGTCCGATTTGTTGTTCTAATGCTTTGATCGAAGCTCCTTGATTTCTTGTTATAGTATCCGTTGAGGCTCAGATTTCTTTGATCATAGCGGTGTTCTCTTCATGTCTTTTAGCAGCATCGGCCATAATTTGCTTAAGAGTGTCATCCAAAGTCTGCCTCCTTTCTTGATAAGTGGGATTGTAGTTGTTCTTTTGATAGTATCCCGGAGCAGCTTCCCTAAATCTTCCTGAAGGTCGGAATGGTTGTCCAAATTGTGTGTAGTATGCTTCTTCAAAAGTCTCACTTTCATTCTTATTAGGGCAATCTTTAGTGTAGTGAGGTCCTTCGCATTTTTCACATCCAACTTGGGCAACATAAACTTTCTCATCACGCTTCTTCATCTCTCTACTAATTTTATCCAATTGAGCTTGAATTGCAGCAAACCCGTCAAAATTAGTGCTGCTCTTAGATCTAGTAGAGGTTCCGTCGTGCGATTTTTGAGAATGATCAGCAGCTTCTTGGATAGCTTTTCTAGCATCGGCTGCACTCATTTGAGGCACAGCTCCCTTAGCATCCAAGATTTGTCTAGTAGGCACGTCCAATCCTTGATAGAACAATATTATCTCCTGCATTGGACTTAGATAATGTTGAGGGCATTTCATCAATAAGTCTTTAAATCGTTCCCAAGCTTGATAAAGAGTTTCATCAGGTTCTTGCTTGAAACTGTTGATAGCCTCCATCTTTTTAGCAGTTTTAGCAGGTGGACAATATCTTTTCAGGAATTTGCTCTTCAAATCTTCCCATGTTGTGATTGAACTAGCAGGTTCATTCCTTAGCCACTTATTAGCAGCTCCTTTAAGCGAAATTGGAAAGATTCTTAGCATAAGTTGATCGTCAGAGACTCCTTTGTAGTAAACAAATCTGCAATCTCGAGGACTTTTTCAACATGTTCATTAGCATCTTCATGTTCTGTTCCACTGAAAGCATTTTCTCTTAGCTCCTTGAGAAACTGACCCTTCAACTCAAACTTAGACTTTTCATCAAACTTCGGTCTAGCAACTCCTGAACTGTAATCAGCACGGGTTTTGTTCATGTATTCCTCCATAGTAGTGTTTTCCGCCATTGTTTTTGTTTCTTCTTCCTCATTCTCTTCAGAAAAGTAATCAAGCTCGAACGAACTTGAAATTTCAAAGCTTTTTGTGTTGAAAAGCCTTTTAAGCGAATGTAAGGCTCGTTCAGGATCTTCGAAAGGTTTAATCAAGTTCTTAGTTGAACTCCTGGTCATGCACTTCCTGAAACCATCACAAAAGCATCAGTAGGGTATATTCAAGAAAGTATGATATTAGAAAATTAACAACGAAAACGGAATACGAAAAATAAAAGTTGCTGATATCTGCAAACGATGCGCCGTATCCAAAAAGTTGGATACACCGTATCTTATTTCGTTAAAATTTAATCAGAATTTTATTCAGAAAACAGATACGCCACTTATGAATTAGAATGCGCCGTATCCAGTTTAAATTATCAAAAATCGATTATATTTATTAAAATTAAATGCGTCGTATTAACAAAAGCTAATGCGCCGTATTTTCGTTACGTTTCAAAATACAAGATTTTTGATTTAGCAGATGCGCCGTATCGATAAAGATCGATGCGTCGTATCTGTTTAATAATTCGAAAAGCTGTTTTTAATTTAAATAGAAAATACGCCGTATCTGTTAAAACAGATGCGTCGTATGGCGTTAGGGTTTAGAAAAATTTCTTATTAAAAACAGAATACGCCGTATCTTGGGGAAAGATGCGTCGTACTCGAATTTATTAAATGCGTTGTATTTTATAAAAATTAAACGCAATACGCTGTATCTGTGAAAACAGATGCGCCGTATCGTTTGTATCAGCTCAATACAACGATAGCAGAATGCAGAAAAATAGAAAAAAAGAAAAAAAAAAAACAAAAATAAAAACAAACAAAAAGAAACAAAAATTACAGAAAATAAAAAACACACAAAAACAGAAAATATGCAAATTATACAATGAATGCAATCTATCTAATATATAACAGGGTTAGTGGTTAGATTCTAAAAAAAAAAAAACTAAAAAGAAAACCTAATTAAAAACTAATCAAATTAACAGATAATAACAATTCACTCCCCGGCAGCGGCGCCAAAAACTTGATGCGCGTGATGTGTCGTTGCGGTTTAGCAGTATTAATGTCTACTCAAGTTTTAAATTTATATTTAGCCGACTTATCAATAACACACACACTTAACGAGCAGTATACCCGGTCAGTATGAATATAATGGTAAGTAGAGTGTCGATCACTAAGAGTGGAACGTATTATCTAGTTATTCTAATCAGTATTTTAATATCCTAAGTTAGCTATACAACCTAATCTAACGCAAGGGGTACAGCCTGAGAGATTGGCACGGTTTGGTTATGATCAAATAGTAAACTAAACTAATGAGCACGAATCAGCGATTAGCACACACGTACACAGATAGATACTTGAGACAATAAGAAGACCTGTCCTGATAATTAAGTAGCTTGTCACTTGTTTTATTGCTAGTTTTATATGAAGTGTATGTAAATAAACCTTTCTCGTTGGCTCTAATCTTATCGGCGAGTAAACCCTTAATGATTACTTATGTCTATCCTATTTATTCAAGAGACGCTAAAATAAATAGGCGAGGAAGGGGCAATGACGACCCAAGCAATGCTCAGCTAGACACAGAGGTTATCAATGCACTAATAAAAGTCACAAAGACCATCAACATATAAACTTTAATTAATGGGAAAGCAATATTAAGGGGAGTGCATGATTTTCCGTAGTCACATGACACAAGCCCATCAATCCTGATGAATTAAAGTGTACTAAAACAATAAAACAAAACTACTTAATGAATTGAATACATGCAGGACCTTCTTACAGCTCTTGTATCTTTGTTTAGGTGTGTCTTGTGCTGCTTGGTCGTCTGAATTCGGCTCTAGGGTTTCTTCGGTCTTCGGTTTCTAAAGTCTAAGAACAGTCTCCAAAATTCGTCTGGCCTTGGGGTATTTATAGTTTCTGTCTGAGGGATAGATGCGGCGCATAGAGTGAATAGATGCGGCGCATTGACTTAACTTCGTGTGGGGTCCAAGATTAATATATTCTGGAATATTCGTACACCGTCTTCAGATGCGGCGTATCTTGATCTTTGTATGCGGCGCATGTACTTGGATTGTAACTTGTGAAATCTTGATAGTGATACGCCGTATGTTAGAAGTATATTGCGGCGTATCTGGAGTAGAACGAGCTTGATCTTCTGGATTTCAGTAGGCTTTTGACATCTTGCTTGTTTTGCTCCATAATTAGTCCAAAATCGCCAAGTTTCACATAATGCTTGTTTTTACCTGGAATTACTAAAGTAAACATTAACGTATCGATTCTCATGTATAATATAATAAAACAAGTCAAATAAATAGGATAAATGATGATAATAAAATGTACTTATTTGAGTTTATCAGCGGACAACTTACAAAAGCTTTCCACATATTGCAAAGGTATAGAATTTGATGTATTGGACTGTTTTAATGACTATTAAGCCTCACAGAAGCTATACACAGCTAGTATGAGCTTATATGAATAATATATAAGCTTGTGAAAGCTTATGAAAACTATTTAACTATATATTTTTTATTTTTCAAAGGTTTTTTCAATTTTTTATGTTTTTGATATAAAATGAACAACAATGAAATTTTAATGTTTAGAAAAGCTAAAAAGGTTTATTAAAAGCTATTGAAACTGAAAACAAGCTTATTAAACTACTATTAAACTAATTTGAGAATTTGAGTAAATAAGAGCAATACGAATTAAAAAGGAAACAAACTCAATTTCATTAATAAAAGCTTGAAAACTATGCAAGTTGAGATTACATATTACTTTAAACTGAAAATTAAATGGACAACACTAACATAACCCTAATCTAGACTCTAATAATCGACTCAAAAACTAGACACCCTTGAATGAGGAGGCTGCTGCTATTTATAGACTCCAATTAGGGTTAGGAGCCTTCTAGGAAGCTTTAGGAGATCCATTCACGACCCTTGGATCAAACTTGGGCACCAATCCCTTCATCCACAGCCGTTTGATCATGATAAGTGGAGCTTGAGCCAATGACCTTGCTGGGAAATGCCACGCTGGCATTCTCTTGTCACATCATCAGTTTCTAGAACGTTTTTAAGTGAGGTAATAAATGAGTGAGTGCAGGGTAAAAGGTGTGGAAGAAGATGTACAGTAAGGGGTAATTTTTTTTGGCGAGTAAGTCTGTTGTGTGGGTTGACTGGGTATTGACTACGGGTTAAGTGGTATTTCGGGTTATGTTTGATCCGGTTCAGGGTTTAGTTTTTAGGGAATGGGCTGGTGGGCTTATGTTCTTATTTTCCTTGGGTTGGGTTAGTGGGATAGTTTTTGGGTTGGATTAGTTCTTTTGGCAGGAATTTTTAGGATTAGTTATAAGTTTAGTTTTTTAGGGATTTTTGGTGAAATGGGTTTAATGGTTAAGGGACTATTTTTGTAATATGCTGAATTTCTCACCAAGGACTATATTTGTAATTTCTCAATGATCCAAGGGCCGTTCTTCAAAAATATTATCTTTGACGAATTTTTCCCGGCTTCGGCTCTATAAACATCTTTTCCACGTCTCGTGCCCGTGTTTTCTGGATTTTTCTTTGTTTTTTGTCCTTTTTCTTTTATCCGTTGCCTGCATAGAAACAAACACAAAAACACAATATCTTTGGCATTTATGGTTAGTTTTTGGTCGTTTTGGTCTTAATTTGGTCAAATAAAGGGTATGTGAATAAGCACATATCAAAATTCCCCCAGACTAAGATATTGCAGTGTTTCACGCATTGTTACAAAAACACGTTTTTGAAAACAGAAATTTCCAATCTCTTTTTACTAACTTTGAGAAGTAGCAAAATTTTCAAAAGAGATTAAGAAATCTTTAGGTTCTAAAAACTCTACATTTTTCCTTTTATTCTATTTTTCTATTATTATTATTTTTTCTTATGTGACGGTTTTGTTGACAATCATTAGCTTTTAATAACTTTTAGGGTCAACGAGTAGGAAACACGACTTATAAAGAAGTGACCATACGGATAAAATTCGTCGTCCCTGATTTTTCACGAGTCCCCAAACTAAGCTTAAAAACGAAATCATTGTCTATTTACAAGTTAGATGCCAACACTACCCATGAAAGTTACTTGTGTAATTACCTCTTGCTCCCATTTTCCTAATTTGCCTCTATTTATTTTATTTTTGGCGAGAAATGAATTTCTTCATATTTTCTCTTTTTGATAATTTTTAGTCCGATAAAGATACTAAATTAAGACGCTAAGTAGTTTTCAATCTTCTCTCGCGAACCGTTGCTTTGAAAATGAGGTCCACATCAAGGTTTTTATTATATTTTGCATTTTCTATTTTTCATTTTTCATTTATTTATTTATTTGTTATTTTTTTTCACTAACTTTTCACTTGCGTACCCTAAACGACGGAGCTTCACGATTTAGTTCCAAGACCTTAAAACTTCCGGCATAAAGGATCCAAGGGCCGTTACAACGGAGCATTCCAAGACTCTAGACATTCCTGAAATGAGGATCCAAGGTGGTTAGACCAAGACCTCACACATTCCTGAACTAGAGGTCCAAGGGCCGGTGCAAGAGGGTAGCCAAGACCTAGACGCCTTCCAGAAGTAAGGATCCAAGGTCCGATCTCGAATCCGTAGCTTAGAGCACTTAACTTATTATTATTAAACGTATTTATTAAGTAACCTTGATGTGTACCCAATTTTTAAAGCAAAGATTCTTTTAAGAAGACCAAGAACTAATCATCGGCAAAACCTAACATCTTTAATTATTCTTATAGTTATATATTGTGAAACAATTTTGTGGGAGCAAAAGGCCACACGTAACTTCGATGAGCTCTAAAGAGAACCAACTACTCCACGCTTAGCATCTAACTTCTAAATAAACTCTATCATTTCTCGTTCTTCGCAAATTTAAAATCTTAAATAATAAGATCCGCGAATGCTTAGCCGAATGGTTAAGGAGACAAGCTAGGGCTCAACACGCCTGGTCAAGTCAGAATTTTATTCCTACTCTCACCAGCGGAAAGTCAACAAAGTGTCAAAATTTATTATATTTTTGTAAAACAATTTTAAAATTTTCTCATTTTTTTGGATTTTTTCATTTTTTTTTGAAGAAAAAACGGGGTTGCATGAGTAAACAGAAAAAAATGCAAGGCATAAATCAAATCGAAAGATTACCCCCCAGACTAAAACGAGACATTGTCCTCAATGTCTTAAAGGTAAGGGTTCTCCTACATAAATCTAAGGCCGTTTATTAATTATGCCAAAGATAAACGTTAAACGATAAGATTAAGGATATCGGATAAGCAACGAATGATGAAACTCGAGTGGAGAGAAGTAAACCACGAGCACGAGAGTCTTCATTATTCGGGCAAATCCTGGACATACACAAACAACCACGAAACACAACATATGGAAGAGGTAGTCCTCCTCACTTTATTAGAAAGAAAGAAAGAAGATAGATGGATAAGCATGGGGTGCCTCCCACGAAGCGCTTTGTTTTTGATAACCGAGTCACGTAGCTTGACTCGATCCCCGAATTCATTTGTCCATGGGGAAAGTTTGGAGATCCGGGACAACCATGGATGGTATGTCCCCTCCAAAATAGTGTTTCAACCTATGACCGTTCACCTTAAAGTTTGGACCGTCGGGTTGAGCTAACTCGACGGTTCCATATGGAAAAACTTGAGTAATGGTGAACGGCCCAGACCAACGGGTTTTTAATTTGCCCGAGAAGATCTTTAATCGAGAATTGAAGAGGAGGACTCGATCACCAACATTGAAGATGCGGTTTTTAATCTTAGAGTCATGAATCCTCTTTGTTTTCTCTTTGTAGATCAAAGAGTTCTCGTAGGCCTGATCCCGAAGCTCATTTAATTCATTAATTTGGAGCTTACGGTGATCTCCCGCGGTCTTGAGATCAAAGTTGGCATGTTTTAAGGCCCAGTACGCCTTATGCTCGTGCTCGATGGGCAGATGGCAGGCCTTTCCGTAAACCAGCTTGTATGGAGTACACCCGATGGGTGTTTTGTAAGCTGTTCGGAAGGCCCATAAAGCATCATCCAATTTGTCGGCCCATGAGGCTCGATTTTCACCAACGGTTCTTTCAAGGATACGTTTCAATCCACGATTCGAAACCTCGACTTGACCGCTCGTTTGCGGGTGATACGCGGTAGAAAGTCGGTAGGTAACACCATACTTGAGCATAACTTTTGGAAATTGATCATTGCAGAAGTGGGTACCGCGATCACTGATTATAGCCCGAGGAGTTCCGAATCGGGAAAAGAGATTTTTCAAGAACTTAACAACAACTCGGGCGTCATTAGTGGGGAGCGCTTTTGCTTCAACCCATTTGGACAAGTAGTCGACGGCCACGAGTATATACATATTCCCTCGTGAAGACGGGAATGGCCCCATAAAATCGATGCCCCACACGTCAAAAATCTCGCAGACTTAAATTGCATTTTGAGGCATTTCGTCTTTTTGCGAGATTTTTCCTTGACGTTGGCAAGAATCACAAGACTTTACCAAGTCGTGGGCATCGCGATAGATAGTCGGCCAATAGAACCCAGAATCAAAGACTTTTTTAGCGGTGTAGCTGGCACCATGATGTCCCCCTGTGGGTCCATTATGGCAAGCCGTGAGGATGTCAACGGCTTCTTGGCCATGCACACATCGTCTAATCACTTGATCAGCACATATTCTGAATAAATAGGGGTCGTCCCAGAAATAATGCTTAACATCTTTGAAAAATTTCTTTTTCTGCTGAGACGACATCCCTTTTACCACAAAATTCCCCGCATGGTAATTTGCATAGTCGGCAAACCATGGGGTACTCGGGTCATTCTTTAAAGATACCATCCCAAGTGTCTCGAGAGGAAATGTTTCGGTGATTTCCTTGTTCTCGAGATCACTTTGATGGGGATTTTCAAGTCTGGATAAGTGATCAGCGGCCAGATTCTCTGCTCCTTTTTTATCACGAATGATAATATCAAACTCCTGGAGCAGAAGAATCCACCGAAGTAATCTTGGCTTAGCATCTTGCTTAGCTAAGAGATACTTGAGAGCAGAATGGTCCGTATACACTATGCTTTTGGATAAGACAAGATATGGTCTAAATTTCTCAAAAGCGTAGACAACGGCCAACAACTCTTTCTCGGTAGTAGTATAGTGAGATTGAGCGTCGGTCATTGTCTTGCTAGCATAGTGTATCGGCTGAAAGTATTTCGATTTGCGTTGCCCCAGGACTGCACCAATAGCGTAATCGCTAGCATCACACATTAGCTCAAAGGGCAAGTCCCAATCGGGGGCAACCAATATCAGAGCTTCAGTTAATTTCTTTTTAAGAACCTCGAATGCTTCGATGCATTCGGGAGAGAAGAAGAACGAAGCATCTTTTTCAAGAAGATGGGTCAGAGGCCGGGCGATTTTAGAGAAGTCTTGAATAAATCGTCTGTAGAAACCGGCATGACCAAGGAAACTTCGGATTCCTTTAACGGTAGTGGGATGAGGTAGCTTAGCGATAACATCGACTTTAGCTCGATCGACCTCAATCCCGGCATTTGAGATTTTATGGCCGAGGACGATGCCCTCTTTAACCATGAAATGGCACTTCTCCCAATTTAGCACAAGATTGGTGTCTTTGCACCTTTGCAACATTTTGTTTAAATGGGAGAGGCACGAGGAGAAAGAATTTCCATACACGGAAAAATCATCCATAAAGACCTCCATTGTCTTCTCGATCATATCGTGAAATATGGCCATCATGCACCTCTGGAACGTGCCCGGAGCATTGCACAAGCCAAAAGGCATGCGTCGGTAGGCAAACGTTCCATAAGGACAAGTGAAGGTGGTCTTTTCCTGATCTTGGGGATCAATTGGTATTTGAAAATACCCGGAAAAGCCATCGAGAAAATAATAGAACTCATTTTCTGCCAAACGCTCAAGCATTTGGTCCATAAACGGAAGAGGGAAATGGTCTTTACGGGTAGCATCATTGAGTTTTCGGTAATCGATACACACTCTCCATCCGGTGATGAGACGTGTGGGGATTAACTCATTCTCTTCATTTGTTACAACGGTCATTCCACCCTTTTTGGGCACACAGTGGACCGGGCTAACCCATGAGCTATCAGAAATTGGATAAATCATCCCAGCGTCAAGGAGTTTGATAACTTCCTTTTTGATGACATCATGGATTTTTGGGTTAACCCGTCTCTGTTGCTGGATGGCGGGTTTGAAATTTTCTTCGAGTAAGATCTTGTGAGTACAGAACTGAGGGTCTATTCCCTTTATATCAGAGATCTGCCAAGCGATGGCACTCTTATGCTTTTTAAGCACGTCTAAGAGTTGGGCCTTCTCCTCATCTTTAAGGTCTTTAGAAATGATGACAGTATATTTGTCAGTTTCTTCTAAGAAAGCATATTCGAGATGAGGAGGTAAATCCTTGAGCTCGAGCTCCGGAGGATTCTCAGTAGACGACTTTACTTCTTTAATTTCTTCTTTTTGAATTTCTTCCGGAGGGAGAGAAGATGACGGATCACTATTAAGTAACTTCTCAAGGAGAAGAAGGTCTCCCTCCGGGTCAAAGTCTGAATCATCAATTTCTGGTGAAACTGATTCATTCTTGAGACAAGCCTCGATCTCTTCCAAGATGAAATCACTTCCCTCAAACGGAGTGAGGGAAGGGGAAGAGTCGGAGAGAATAGGTTGAGAAGAAGGAGTGGGATTGCCACTCGAGGATTTATCGGAAAATCCAAGAACTTCTTGAGAATACTCCTCAGAGGCAACATCAATCACATCGATTCGATTAACCGAGACGGAATCGTAATTGGAGGAGTATTTGAAAGTTCGGCCGAGGTTAAAGGTTACGGCCTCATTATCAACTCTTAACGTTATTTCTTCACCATAAACATCAATCAAAGCCCGCCCGGTCCTCAGGAATGATCTTCCAAGAATTAGAGGAACCCGGGGGTCAGCATCGAAATCAACCACCACAAAGTCGGCGGGGAAATGGAACTTCCCCACTTTGACAAAGACATCTTCGGCTACACCCTTAGGAAGGGTTATGGAACGGTCCGCAAGCTCGAGGGTCATGCAAGTGGGGGTGAGTTCCGGTAGAGAAAGCTTGTTCCAGACAGAAAGCGGCATTAGGTTGATGCTTGCACCGAGATCAGCCAAGGCGTAGCATTCAACCATTCCCGGAAATTCACATGGAATGAGGAATCTTCCGGGATCTCCAAGCTTTTCGGGGAGCTTTTTAAGGAGAACCGCTGAGCAATTCTCATTTAGCGGAGTTTTTGCCAGTTCAAATAATTTATCCTTGTTACTCAATAATCCTTTGATTGTAGAAGCAAACTTAGGCATCAGAAGCAAAGCATCCGCGAAGCTTATATCAAAATGCAAATCTTGAAAGATTTGAAAGAATTTCTCCATTTGATTTGAAGCTTTTTCGCGGAGCTTTTGATCATTCAATCTCGAAGGATAAGGAAGTTTTGCTTTTATGGGAGCTTCTTCGGGCTCAATCACAATCTTTGGCTTAGACGGTTGGACAACCGGAGGTTGGAAGTCTTCGGTCTTTCCGTTATTAGTAGGAAGTTCCGTGTCCTTTGTCACCTCGGTCTCACGGACGACTACCTTGGGAGGTAGAGAAGAAGAGGTGGTCGGAGCCGTGGGTCCATCATATGATACACCACTCCTTGTAGTGATCGCCTTAACATCGCCCCTCGGGTTAGCGATCGTATTGCTTGGAAGAGTTCCAGAGCCCGAGGGTCGATCATTTAAAGATTTCTTCATCTCAGTCATTTCCTTAATCAAAAACCTAGTTGTCTCTTCTTGGGATTTTTGTTGAAGAATTAGTTGTTTCAACAACTCATCCGAGGGCGATTGGTTTTGCACAAATCCTTGATTTTGATTATTGTTAAGATTTGGCCCTCGGTTGTTTTAATTAAAACCCTGGTTGTTATTTTGAAAATTTCACTGATTTTGAAAATTTCCTTGGTTCTGATTTTGAAAATTTCCTTGATTCGGGGCTCAGTTATAATTCCCCTGGTTTTGATAACCTTGATTCTCCCGATTTTGATTTTGGTTATATTGAACATTGCGGTTTTGCACATTCTGATTTTGATTTTGGGTGAAACCGGGTGGTCCGAGAAAATTGTTAGAACGGTAGCTGAGAAGATTACGGTCTCCTTGTGGTTGGTAACCGTTACCTCCCTGATTATAGGATCCCGAAGCAGCATAAACGCTCTCTTGAGTGTAGCCACCGGCGGCTGGGCACTCGAAATACGGATGTGGACCACCACAAGTTTCACAACTTTGGTTTACAACATTGACTTGATGATTGTAATTTTGAGGGAAATGGTTTTGATTGTTTTGGAATGAAGAAAGGCCGGGTGGTCCCATTTGGTTATTAGCACCTTGAGGACGGAATCCTTGAATCTGATTGTAGGTTGCTGATGCTACGGTAGCATTCAAACCTTGGCCACCGGAGGCTTGACAATCATAATAAGGATGTGGACCACCACAAATCTCACATTTTTGATTCACAACATTGACTTGTTGAGAAGGTCTTTCTTTAATTAGAAGCCCAATTTGTTTAGTGAGAGCGACAAGAGCCTCTTCTATTTTGCTATCTGATTTGTTGCTCATATTTGAAACTTGAGCTCTGGTTCTAGAACTCCTCACTCTGGCTTTATTTTCAATGATAGTCAAAGCTTCTTGAGTGTTTCTAGTCAGAAAATTTCCACCCGCAGCGGAATTGAGTGAATCTTGATCAGATGGATTCAACCCATTGTAGAAAGTATCAATTTGGTGCAAGGTTGAAAATCCGTGATTAGGACACTTTTTTAACAACTCTTTGAATCTATCCCAAGCTTCGTTGAACGATTCATCGAAAGCTTGCTGAAATTGAGTGATTTGATTTCTGAGATTTGATGTTTTAGAAGGAGGATAAAAGTAGTTCACGAACTTGGAGGCTAAGTCATCCCAAGTAAAAATCGAATTAGGAGGTTCCCTGTCAAGCCAAGTCCGGGCTGCTTCAACGAGAGAAAAAGGGAATAACTTCAATTTAAGCACATTATGAGGAACGTGATTGAAGTTAAGCGTTTCAGTGATGTCGATGAACTTCTGGACATGGGAATGAGGATCTTCATTTTCAAAGCCGTGAAAGGAAATACCGGTGATAAGATTAAGTAACCCAGTTTTAATTTCAAATTGATTTGCAAACATATTGGGTATCACGATTGCTTTGCCAACTCCATTGAAAGGTGATTGGAGTAATTCTTCCATTGGTCGGAGTTCGGGAGCCGGATTATCCAAATTTTGAGGGGGTGGCCCCTCATTTTGGTTGTGATTATCCATAGTGAAGAGTGATGGGTGACGACGATTACTTTGACGTAATAACCTCTCGGGGTTTGATATAGGAGAATTAAGCTCAAAAGACGAAGATCGAGTGCGCATGCACTAAAACAACTCAAAATTTAAAAAGAAAAACAAATTTGAAAATGAAAATCTTTTTGGGTTTTTATATTTAAGAAAAATACAAACACAATATTTTTGGTACCGATCCCTCAATCGATATCGTTTCTCTTAAGACTACTCGCAGAGTGGCGGAGAAGCAAAGGTCCGCTCGAAAGCTGATTAAAAACCCGCCTCTTTCGGTTCGTCAATTTAATGTCAAACCTTCCTTAAACCACTTGTATAGGTTGTAATCAAAAGATAATCCGAAATCAAATGATTTCACGATTGTTTTGTTGTTTTACGATTTTTTTTTGGTATTGTTAACACTTTAGGAAAAGTGTTAGTGGTTTTTTAATTTTTTTTTGGATTTTATATTTTTGAAAATATTTACAAATAAAAACGATAACTTCCCGGGAGAAGGGTCTTCAAAACACGAATCGAAAAACGGAATCACGAATTCACGTCAACCTTCCCCGGCAGCGGCGCCAAAAATTGATTTAACAATTTATATCTCAAAAGGAGAATTGCAAAGGAAATATGCAAAACCCAAGGTTCGTTGTCCCGATTGAAGATTGAATGGAATTGTGATTTCGGGATCGTGAAACGTGAAATGAAAAGTGAAAGAGTGGGATTTTTGGATTTTTAAACTAAAGTAATAAAATTTTAACTAAAAACATTAACTAAGGCAAGGGAAAATTCTATTCTAAGGCAACGTATCATAAAACGCAAAAGAAATCTAAAAACGTGAAAAACCCGGGCTAATCCCGAGTTTAAAAGTGAAATTAATGAAATACTAACTCTACGGATGCAAAAATATTTTTCCTAAGTTCTAAATATCAAAACAAAATTTTAGAAAAAAGAATTATATTTTTTGATTTTTATTTTTATTTTTATGAATTAAAAACTAAGTTTAAGAAATTAAATGAAGGAAAATAGCAAAACGATTTGGAAAATTATGAAACTTTTCTGGAAATTACTTTAAACTATTTAAAAACTAGGAAAAATAAAAGTTTTGAAAAAGCTATTACTAATAAGCTATAATAAGCTGAAAACAGTTTAAAGGCTTATAAGTGAAAAAGGGTGTTAAAAGAATTTTAGTTGCAATCTATTTCGAAAAAGTCCCAAGGGCGTGCTGGATGAGGGGTGTGTGTGGTGTGCTGGGTGGCCAAGGTTCGAATCCCAGCAATGGCTTTTTTGAAAACTTATTTTTATTTTTTTTCTTTTTAAAACTGATTAATCACTAACAAATAAGCAATTTTCAAAACTAAGATAATTTTAAAAAAAAAAGCTAATTTAAGCAGACTATAAGCTACTAAATTTGATCAGAAGGCAATTTGAATAGACTTAGACCAAAAAGCTAAAATACTATGACTGATATGCTATTAAGTAATCTAGGACTAATAAGCTGAATCAAATGAGCTAGGGTGAACTGAAAATAAACTAAATAAACTAAAGGGAACAAAAAATAAGTAACAACTTGAAGCAAATAAGCACTAAAGATCTACAAATAAGTAATCAAAAACTGAAGCAGTCCTACTGATGTAGACCAAGGGGCTGCTGAGGTGCTGATAAGGGCCCTCAAAAGCACTCAATAAGCACTCTAAAACTTCCAAACAAATCAGCTTTAGTTAACCAAGCTACCAAGGAAGATCAGGACCAAACATGAGCTTATAATGGCTTATGTTGAAGCTTGTAGAGATGGAAAACTAAAGCTTGTTGGGCTATCTAGGGCTACAATTTGCAGTCTGCTGTGACAGAATGAGTTTGCAGACTTTTTTCAATTTCTGAAAATGTTGACTTAAATGAACTTTGAATGATCCTAACTTACTGATAATAATGTAATATTCTATATTAAGACTGAGTTAAGCTTTAATAACTATTTACGCAACTAACCTAATGATTTTGAAACTCCAAATCCTAACAGTTTGAGCAGACTTGAGATTAAAACCTCACTTTGACTTTTTGCCTAATAACCTATAAGTATTATGCTGAGATTGACTCTAATATCCCTAATGCAACTTATATAAACCAAGCAATCCTCAATCAAGCAGTTCGAACACAGTAAACTCTGTTGAACCAAACACCCTTTATGAAACTGTGGTGAACTTATTATGAAGCAACTTGGTTATATCACCTATGGAATCACTATTTGAGCTAATATTATGTTGTATTAAACTGGTATAAGCTATAAATCACAGATTCAACCCACTAATTCACTACTTAGACACAAATTGCAAAGATGACAATATTGAGACAGTTTTAGAAAATTTTGAACACAAATGTTGAAACAAGCCTCTAAAAGACTACAACTACTCTAATAAGCTAACATAAAATGAAATAAGCTAAAAATGGATAACCAAAAAGCACAGAATCACAGATCTACACTATTAAACTATGATGCGCGTGATGTGTCGTTGCGGTTTAGCAGTTTTAATGCCTACTCAAGTTTTAAATTTATATTTAGCCGACTTATCAATAACACACACACTTAACGAGCAGTGTACCCGGTCAGTATGAATATAATGGTAAGTAGAGTGTCGATCACTAAGAGTGGAACGTATTATCTCGTTATTCTAATCAGTATTTTAATATCCTAACGCAAGGGGGTTTCAGCCTGAGAGACTGGCACGATTTGTTTGCAATTAAATAATAAAATAAACCAATAGGCACGAATCAGCAAGTAGCACACACGTACACAGATAAATACTCGAGACAATAAGAGGGCTGTCCTTATGATTAAGTAGATTGTCACTTGTTTTATGGATAGCTTTATATGAAGTGTATGTAGTTAACCCATTCTCGTTGGTCCTATTCTTATCGGCGAGTAAACCCTTAATGATTACTTATGTCTAAAAGTTATTCCTAAGTGATCAATTTAGTAATAACCGTGGGAGCCACATTATTTTCCGCAGTCAAATGCCCGCAAGCCACTAATAAACACAGAGGTTATCAATGCACTAATAAGTAGTAACCAAAGACATCAACATATAAACTTTAATTGATGGGAAAGCAAGTATTAAAGGGAGTGCAATCTTTCGTTGTCACATTACACAGGCCACCAATCCTGATGAATTAAAGTTTGCTAACACAATAAAACAAAACTACTTAATGAATTAAACACATGCAGCACCTTCTTACAGCTCTTGTATCTTCGTTTGGTATGTCTTGTGCTGCCTCCTTGACTGAATTCGTCCTAGGGTTCTGCTGCTTCGGTCTTCGAATCTAATATATTGCTCTCGAAATTCGTCTGGTCTTGGGGTATTTATAGTTTCTGTCTGAGGGAAGATGCGGCGCATCTATTAAGTAGATGCGGCGCATTGACTTAACTTCGCGTGGGGTCCAACATTATAATATTCAGGAATATTCGTACACCGCCAGAAGATGCGGCGTAACTCCATGATTAGATGCGGCGCATGTCCTCTTGTATCTTGGATCGTATCTGGTGATATCTTGATAGAGATGCGCCGTATGTAATGAGTGAGATGCGGCGCATCTGGAGTAGATTAGTCTTGATCTTCTTCATTTCTGTAGACTCTTAACTTCTTGCATGTTTTGCTCCATAATTAGTCCAAAATCGCTAAGTTTCACCAAATGCTTGTTTTTACCTGAGAATTACAAAAGTAAACGATTAAGTATCAATCCTCATACATAATATAATAAAACAAGTCAAATTAATAGGATAAATGATAGTAATAAAATGTACTTATTTGAGTTCATCAAATATCCCCCCACTTGAACTTTACTTGTCCCCAAGTAAACCTTAGAATTTCTCTTATGAAAATGTATCCTAAAAGATGTTAGGATTTATTTTTATATTTAAGCATGTATTCGTTTATTTCATAATCACACAACTAAACACTTAACGAATTAGAAGTAAAGTAAAATTAGTTGATAAAAGCAAATCTAATCGTTTAACTGTCCAGTCGTGACGAATATTCTATCATAAGCTTGGCAAGTATACACATCTCCTCCACTAAAGCTAAGGAATAACAAGTCTAAAGCGGTAAAAAGGGTTTTTTTTTAGGCTTAAGGGTTAATTATTTTCTTTCACTATCGATCTCAAATTCCAGAAAAGGCGACAAAATCACAAATACATGATCGAATCCACGAACACGATACTTGCAATTGCTCAAATCCTTAACTCGAATAGGCTAAAGATAGGTCCAAACTTCACCAATAATAATATATCAAAAAGGGCGACAAAATCATAAATACATAGCCGAATCCACGACTACGATACTTAAGATTGCTCAAATCCCTAATCTCAATAAATCAAAGGTTTGGTTGGATAAAGAATAATAAAGGGCATGGATAACATTTGGGATATAAATTGGTGTAAAATGAAAAATAAACAAAACAAATAAATTAAAATCCTAAGTGTGGTTAATCACTATCCCAACCATCCCATGAATAAGACTCATATCATTGAATAACTCACGCTTTAACACTTGAAACACACGCTTTAGGTAGACACGAATTATACTCAACAAGATCTTAATCAAAGAATAAACCTTAATTGGCGTTCCCATAACTGCCAATTTCCATTCAATCCATAGATATAGTACAACATTTAGTGGTGATATCGACCACTTAATACAAAACTTTACATAAGTTGGTTAAAACAAACATCCAACTCTTTTTCTTTTTCTTTTCTTATTTTTTCGATTTTTTTTTTTTTTTTTTCAAACATAAACATAGATGTGTAAAATTTCACCACATCACTATAATGATAATTCTGGATAATTTTTCCATACTTTTCATATTTCAGAAATAACGGTAATAGTGAAAGTAGTAAACACACGAAAAATAAACTCAAAGATATACAATATTTATTTTCACTCCAATTGCATTGTGCAATTTCCCGACCTAACCATAGATAATGAATTACGCACGCGAACACAGGTAATGTAAGGAAACACACTTTGCCTATAGCAATTAACCAACCACGGATTCTAATCTACAGGGTAGGCTAAGGTGTAAGGGTGTAACGAAACATTTTAAACATAGGTGTAAGAAACGAAAGGAATGGCTCTGAGTGTTTTTCTAGGGGTATCTTACTCTAAAAATGAGAGTAACAAAAGGGTTTATACGAGGGTTAACTAACCAGTGTAGTTAGTTAATAACACATAACATATAATAGGCTATTTGGGTGTAATCCTAGAATTTTACCAATTTAGACAAGTCATTCCAATTATATAAATATAATACTTATTATGGTGGTCTCGAATAGTATACAAGCCAAGTTCTAAAGTTTACAAGTCACCGGCACACTCATAGATTTGTGAATTTTTGAAAAATCACAATTTTTGAAAATAACGTTATGTGTGCAGCTATGCAACTTAGATCTTAAACAAAAACATGCTAAAAATTTTTAAGTTTGATATATTAAGCACATTTTAAGCATAATTTTTGAAAAAGTTTAGGACAAGTAATTGTTAAGTGTTCTAATTCTCCAATCCCCCCACTTAAGTTAAACAACGTCCTCGTTGTTTGTATAAAAGGTTAAAAACTGGAAAATAAAAGAATTAGAACAGGAAAACTCCCCTGAGATTTGCTCGGTATGATCCTCCATTAGTATTAGAGCAAAAATCATCTTTCTTGTGGATTGGAACGTTTAAGCTTCATAATCGATGTATCCACAGGAAATGCAGGAATCTATAATACCACCAACACTTTAAAACACACCTATTATTAAGAAAGGTTCAAACTTGCATAAAACATTAGTAGTTAGGAAAAAATAAAACATAAAAATTAAAAATGAAAATCATCAGGTCAGTCGATGCGCCGTATCTTATGGAAGAAGATACGCCGTATCGAGCCTGGAATAATTACGGATCAGAATAGAAGATGCGCCGCATCCTTAACCAGGGATGCGCCGCATTAAAAATAAACTGATAAAAAGTTTTAAATTCAAAAATAAAAATTGCAGAAAAATAAAATAAGATATGACCATTTGCAGGAGATGCGCCGCATCTCAGAATTGAGATGCGCCGTATCCTCGGCGGCCTGACTGACTCGACACATAAACAGAATAATAAAAATAAAATAAAATAAAAGGTAAGCATGGGTTGCCTCCCACGAAGCGCTTGTTTTTGTTCGAGTCACGAGCCTGACTCCACCCTTATTTATTGTGTAATAGGGTGTTGTTCCCCCCACTTGAGATCAAGTGCGGGTGATAGTAGCAATAAACACGAAAAGAGTGTAAATTTGCTATTAAAGATGGAAGAAATAAATAAAGATCATACCTTGGCAATATATGTACATCTTTCCTATTCTTACCCGGTTTGGTTGATAAATTGGATGACTTGACCATTTCATCTGAAAGAGTAGTACGTTGAGAAAAAATGAGTCCCGTTTCTTCTTGGTTAGTCTCTTTGGTAGTAAGGCGTCCCTTGACTTCCGCAGAAGATGAGAAAGGGTCTTTGGCTAGTAAAAGTTCGAGTTCCTCTATATACTTCATAGGGTCTAAATCATCATCTTCATCAATCATAGCAATGTTTGAGAGCTCATCACCAAACTCTTCTTCGAGCTCCACCAAATACGGGTTGATCACAGGTGCTTCAATAGGTAGTGTGATAAATTTCACCTCATCATCTTTTTGTTTTGCAACCTGTTTAGAAAAACTAGCAAGATTATTAGTAACGGGATTAATTATATTAAATAAATTTGTACCACTTTGTGTTGTAAGTGACTCCAATTCGTCTTGTGAATCTCCATCTTCAACTAGTGGTCTTGCAATTTCAGCATCGTCCCGAATTTCATCCTTAAATAAGTAATCCCAGATTTCTTCAAAATCCCTCGTTGGGTCAAAATCTGGCTGAGGTATGTCATCATAAACTATGGCGTCAAATGGTTCGAAATCAAAATTAGAATACTTTTCATCTTCATCCGTTGGATTGTCTAATGGTGGTAATACGATTGCAGGATATTCTTCAACGTAAGGTTCCGTATACACATCATCGTGTGCAATCTCCGGAGAAAAAGTACTATCAATAACAATTGCCGGAATTGGTTTCAAGGTATATGAATCTTCTTCATTATCACTTGGCATACACCAGGTGTGTTGAAATGGCAATTTGTTTCTTTCTTTCCTTGACTTTTCTCGTCCAAGAATCAAGTATTCTTCCATAGTGATTTCTTTCGTATCAATGACTTGTGCACCATATCTTGCTCTTTCCCAATCATAGATCCCATTATTGCTCAAGGCTCTTTCCTCTCCAAGTCTGATATATTCTTCCATTGTAATATCCGGATCGTCCATCTTCCTGAAATAAAACTTACTCGTGCAAAAGAAGGGTGAAACGATCAAAGTAAAATAAAAGCTTCTGATATCTGCTGTTGATGCGCCGTATCCTATAAATGGGATACGCCGTATCTAATAATCGTTAAAATTAAATCAGACTTTATTCAGAAAATAGATACGCCGCTTAGAAATTTGTATGCGCCGTATCAATTTTAATAATCAAAAATCGATATTTATAAAAAATTAAATACGTCGTATTAACGAAAGTTAATGCGCCGTACTTTCGTTATGTTTAAAAATACGAGATTTTTGATTCAGAGGATACGCCGTATCGACAGAGATCGATGCGCCGTATCTGTTTAATAATTCGAAAACTGTTTTTAATTAAAATAATAGATACGCCGTATCTGCGAAAGCAGATGCGTCGTATGGCGTTAACGTTTAGAAATTTTTTTTTATCAAAAACAGATACACCGTATCTGCTAAAGCAGATGCGTCGTATTACTTTATCGCTTAGAAAAAAAAATTTCTTATTAAAAACAGATACGCCGTATCTTGGGGAAAAGATGCGTCGTATCGAATTAATTAAACGCGTTGTATTTAAAAAAAATTAAACGCAATACGCCGTATCTGAGAGATCAGATGCGCCGTATCGTTTGATTTAGCACAGTACAACGATAGCAGAACAGAAAAAATACGAAAAATAAAAACAAAAATTAAAACACACAAACAAAAATAAACACAAAAACAAAAATAAAAGCAAAAAATAACACACAAAACAACAAATATGCAAAATAATACAATGATGCAATTAATCTAATAAAAAGAAAAACCTAATTAAAATACTAATCAAATTAACAGATAATAACAATTCACTCTCCGGCAACGGCGCCAAAAACTTGATGCGCGTGATGTGTCGTTGCGGTTTAGCAGTTTTAATGCCTACTCAAGTTTTAAATTTATATTTAGCCGACTTATCAATAACACACACACTTAACGAGCAGTGTACCCGGTCAGTATGAATATAATGGTAAGTAGAGTGTCGATCACTAAGAGTGGAACGTATTATCTCGTTATTCTAATCAGTATTTTAATATCCTAACGCAAGGGGGTTTCAGCCTGAGAGACTGGCACGATTTGTTTGCAATTAATTAATAAAATAAACCAATAGGCACGAATCAGCAAGTAGCACACACGTACACAGATAAATACTCGAGACAATAAGAGGGCTGTCCTTATGATTAAGTAGATTGTCACTTGTTTTATTGATAGCTTTATATGAAGTGTATGTAGTTAACCCTTTCTCGTTGGTCCTATTCTTATCGGCGAGTAAACCCTTAATGATTACTTATGTCTAAAAGTTATTCCTAAGTGATCAATTTAGTAATAACCGTGGGAGCCACATTATTTTCCGCAGTCAAATGCCCGCAAGCCACTAATAAACACAGAGGTTATCAATGCACTAATAAGTAGTAACCAAAGACATCAACATATAAACTTTAATTGATGGGAAAGCAAGTATTAAAGGGAGTGCAATCTTTCGTTGTCACATTACACAGGCCACCAATCCTGATGAATTAAAGTTTGCTAACACAATAAAACAAAACTACTTAATGAATTAAACACATGCAACACCTTCTTACAGCTCTTGTATCTTCGTTTGGTATGTCTTGTGTTGCCTCCTTGACTGAATTCGTCCTAGGGTTCTGCTGCTTCGGTCTTTGAATCTAATATATTGCTCTCGAAATTCGTCTGGTCTTGGGGTATTTATAGTTTCTGTCTGAGGGAAGATGCGGCGCATCTATTAAGTAGATGCGGCGCATTGACTTAACTTCGCGTGGGGTCCAAGATTATAATATTCAGGAATATTCGTACACCGCCAGAAGATGCGGCGTAACTCCATGATTAGATGCGGCGCATGTCCTCTTGTATCTTGGATCGTATCTGGTGATATCTTGATAGAGATGCGCCGTATGTAATGAGTGAGATGCGGCGCATCTGGAGCAGATTAGTCTTGATCTTCTTCATTTCAGTAGACTCTTAACTTCTTGCATGTTTTGCTTCATAATTAGTCCAAAATCCCTAAGTTTCACCAAATGCTTGTTTTTACCTGAGAATTACAAAAGTAAACGATTAAGTATCAATCCTCATACATAATATAATAAAACAAGTCAAATTAATAGGATAAATGATAGTAATAAAATGTACTTATTTGAGTTCATCAACACTATTAAACTATGCTATGCAATTTAAGACTAAAATTTCATAGGATTGACTCACTTTTGGCCTTAGCTTAACAAAGGCACCAACTTAATGGCAGCTACAAGCTCCTAGCTTATCAATGATAAGCTAGGTAAAGTCCATTTTGCCCCTCCATTGCGGGCAACTTACAAAAGCTTTCCACATATTGCAAAGGTATAGAATTTGATGTATTGGACTGTTTTAATGACTATTAAGCCTCACAGAAGCTATACACAGCTAGTATGAGCTTATATGAATAATATATAAGCTTGTGAAAGCTTATGAAAACTATTTAACTATATTTTTTTATTTTTCAAAGGTTTTTTCAATTTTTTTATGTTTTTGATATAAAATGAACAACAATGAAATTTTAATGTTTAGAAAAGCTAAAAAGGTTTATTAAAAGCTATTGAAACTGAAAACAAGCTTATTAAACTACTATTAAACTAATTTGAGAATTTGAGTAAATAAGAGCAATACGAATTAAAAAGGAAACAAACTCAATTTCATTAATAAAAGCTTGAAAACTATGCAAGCTGAGATTACATATTACTTTAAACTGAAAATTAAATGGACAGCACTAACATAACCCTAATCTAGACTCTAATAATCGACTCAAAAACTAGACACCCTTGAATGAGGAGGCTGCTGCTATTTATAGACTCCAATTAGGGTTAGGAGCCTTCTGGGAAGCTTTAGGAGATCCATTCACGACCCTTGGATCAAACTTGGGCACCAATCCCTTCATCCACAGCCGTTTGATCATGATAAGTGGAGCTTGAGCCAATGACCTTGCTGGGAAATGCCACGCTGGCATTCTCTTGTCACATCATCAGTTTCTAGAACGTTTTTAAGTGAGGTAATAAATGAGTGAGTGCAGGGTAAAAGGTGTGGAAGAAGATGTACAGTAAGGGGTAATTTTTTTGGCGGGTAAGTCTGTTGTGTGGGTTGACTGGGTATTGACTACGGGTTAAGTGGTATTTCGGGTTATGTTTGATCCGGTTCAGGGTTTAGTTTTTAGGGAATGGGCTGGTGGGCGTATGTTCTTATTTTCCTTGGGTTGGGTTAGTGGGATAGTTTTTGGGTTGGATTAGTTCTTTTGGCAGGAATTTTTAGGATTAGTTATAAGTTTAGTTTTTTTAGGGATTTTTGGTGAAATGGGTTTAATGGTTAAGGGACTATTTTGTAATATGCTGAATTTCTCACCAAGGACTATATTTGTAATTTCTCAATGATCCAAGGGCCGTTCTTCAAAAATATTATCTTTGACGAATTTTTCCCGGCTTCGGCTCTATAAACATCTTTTCCACGTCTCGTGCCCGTGTTTTTCGGATTTTTCTTCGTTTTTTGTCCTTTTTCTTTTATCCGTTGCCTGCATAGAAACAAACACAAAAACACAATATCTTTGGCATTTATGGTTAGTTTTTGGTCGTTTTGGTCTTAATTTGGTCAAATAAAGGGTATGTGAATAAGCACATACCACACACCCTTCAAATTCTCAGATTATGGGCTTAGGGAATGGGACATGATGGGGCCTATCCTGAGGAAGAAGCAAAGTAGAATCGTTCCCGACCTTCTAGCTACCCTGAACACTAAATACAAAGAACTGGAAAAGGTTGCTAAGAGTTTGGGTATAGATCATGAGAAGGCATTTGCTTCTCAGGGACTTTCAATCCCGGAACCTACTCAGAAGACTGGGTAGAAGAGGAAAGCTGTGGGACAGGAACCTGAATAATTTATAGTAGCTCTTCATTGCAATAGGACTCCTCCTCAAGGGGTCAAGTTTGTTCCCAACAAAGTTATCAAGCTTCCTGAGTATGATATCTTCTTTGTCGATGAGTTTGGCCAACAGGCCTTTCAAAGAGTAAGTGACATAAACTTGGTGGAAACAACAACTCTTCTCGCTTACAAGCTGATGGTAATTCACGTGAAAAGCCCTGAAAATGAAGAGTTTATCAAGCTGATGGATAGGATGATGAATGAAAGACCCTACAAGCAGAAGTTGGTGTCTAAGAAGGCTAAGTTAGAGCACATGGGAATCTTGGAAGGCTGAGTAAAGATCCCTGAGCATTATGCTTAGATTATAGGACTTTGTAACGATATGAATAAAAATGATGGCCTACGTTTTGTTATATCAGTGTCCTTTACTAGCTTTCTATTATATTCAGTGTAAGAAGAAGCCCATTTGCTCACTTACACTGATCAAACACTTAGGCATAATTTATATCTAAATAGGGGGAGATTGTTGGGTCCATTCAGTACCCAAGCGGCCTGACAACAAGGATTTGAATACAAATTAGCCCAAGTGTAATCAACTGTGAACACTTTCAGGTCACTGAGTGAACAGTCACTTAGTGAGTTACCTTCAGGATGCTTAGGACGAGTCTAAGAAGAAAGATTCACCATTTAGTGAGGCAGAACTCCCTGAGTGTTATTTAAGCCAAAGAAGAAGGTAATGGGTTCAGTGAGTGATGACAATAACTCACTGAACCCCAGTCTCCTCAACAACTATAATGATTGAAGACTGAAGACTGAAGACCAAGCCTGAAGAATCTGAAGTCTGAAAGAAAGGCGGGAAGAGTTTGAAAAGATAAGGAGAAGTCCTTATCAGGCCAAAGTCAAACTTTCCCTGAAAGGCTTGAGAACAAGAGCAGTGTCATCACTGACATTCGGAAAGCAGTATTAACCTATTCCCAAAATAGATTCTTATAACTGAGTCAAAATACTGTTGTATTTTGTCCAGACTAGCTAGGTCATTCTTTTTGTATTTTTAGTCACGGGTGCTCTTTTATACATGTGTATAAATAGGATCATAAGGGAGAAAAGTGGACAAGTTTTGTGCATTAAAAGCTTAGACTTTCACAAAACCACTTTTCTCCCCCAAAGAGCAACCTAGTCCTTGAGATAGCTCAGTGGTTCATTCATTGTTGTCACTCAAGTATAACTTGAGTTTAGTGAGGAGAACATACCATACTTTGTCGTTTCAATCCGAAGTGTTATTTTCGCTAACACTTGGGTATAGATTCTTTTGATTAATTTCTAATAAGAATTTAAACGTTGAAAAACTTGTGTTTTATCTTTTACGTTTTACTAATTTGTTTAAATTAATCAATACATTAAATCAGTTATAGGACCCAATTAGATTAACTTTGTAGTTATTTCTACTTGTGTAACGGGAACAACAATGATATTACTTAAAATGTGTCGCCTTTTAATTTTTGGTGAGTTAGCTTTGTTGTTTCTTAAATAAACATTTTTTCCTTTAAGGTCAAGTTAAAAATATCCATATTATATATACACAAACGGATTAACAAATGATTGATCAGGTCATCTATGTTCAGGTTACCTGGCGGGGCGTGTCTTTGACTCAGATGTACGTTTTAGAATGGTGTGAACTTCAATACTAGAAAACAGGGCAACGGTGACGGATTTACTAACGAAAACAAATCGTTGGAGATTACTGAAAGAGACTGTTGCTGACGGAATGCCATCAGATTTCTGATGGATTACCAACATATAAAACTCCATCAACAAGTGGTCACCAAATAACGATGGATCTCTGACGGACTAATGACGGATGGGAGATACTGTCGGTATTATGTCAAGAAAATCGATGGATCCTCGAGTGTCGAAGATCCGTTGGTGATCGTCATTAATTACAGTCGTAAGGTTATTCATTTGTTTTCTCTCATTATCACCAAAGGATTACCGATGTTCTTGCCATATATAATAATGTAACACCCCGAAAATCGTAATGAGACAGCGGAAGACTTAAACGGGGTATTACCAACTAGATCACAGTCATAAGTATAGATTTTTGATAAAAAGGGAAATTTTATATCATTCAATGAAAACTCAATATTCAGAGATTACATATTTGTTATCAAAAGGGGTAGTAGTTCACAAAAATGATGATGAGTTTGAAAAGAATGATATAGTTATTTGGAACAAAGGGGGGTCTTTTCTCCATGCCCGTGCCAACTCCGTGCTTGAGATTTCTTTAATTACCTGAGATAAACATGCTTAAAATGTCAACACAAAGGTTGAGTGAATTCACAGTGTTTTATTTGTAATAGTTTGAACACAAGTTGATTAGTAGCACAACGGTGATATCGTTGTGTAAAAAAATATATTGAGTTGATCAGTAGCACAACGGTGATATCGTTGTGTAATATATATTGCCCTAAGCCTCATGACACGCAAACCTTAACATCGGGTGATATCATAAATGATATAAATAGCCCACATCATAAAATGATGTAGGTGATAATGCCCTCGTCGTAGGAGTTTGCCAAACTCTTGATAATTCGAATAAAGTGCATTTGGTTACCATTTCAGGCTAACTTCAAATGGGTCGTCAACTTCCAATAGATCTATTCACTGAATTCGCGTTCACTCGCAAGTGATTAATGGTTCATGATATGAGGGAATTTTTGGCAGGGTGGTAACTTAGGCAATATTAACTTAGCAATATCAATCAGGATAGCATACAAAAATATTTGTGTTCAGATTTATAGCATGTATCTCCCCACGGGATTTGAAAACATAGTAAAATGTGGGACTATGAACTCACCTTGGTAGTAGTAGAATCTGTGATGCAATAGAATCAAAAGGTGTGTAGTTGCTCCAACGCGTGACCTAGATAGTATGGCATAATTTAGTTTGTAATTCTGATTTAAAACTCGATGAACGTAATATAGTATATATATTGTCGAATGATCATGTTGTTGTTGCACGTGTTAACTATTTATTTTATGGGGTTATTATTATTGACGTATAATAGTTTTTAGTGTTACGGTTAGTCATTTTTGTCACAATTTTAATAGTTAATATCCGACATGTTGTCAGCTCGGGTTTTATTAAGTGACATCATAAAAAAAAAATAAGACATTCACTTTTTAATTTATAACTCAAACGCACCCTTTAGTTCATAATGAAATTCATACGGGTTGTGGCCCAACTCAAGTGTAACACAACTCCTTGTGGCCCGGTACAAGAACACACACACGCTTCATCCTCTTTTTACTGGGCTTTCGGCCCAGTGTTATACTTAAACCCAAATCCTATTAGTAAAAACAATTGCTGGTTTGTGTTTGTGCCTAGTATTCTTATCTGGAATCAAAGGCCATTCGCAGGTTTTAAGGAAAACAGACTGTCTCAAATGAGACTTTGGCGGGAGGTCGAATACTACTAAGGTCGAAGCTATGGTCTCGCCTGCTAAACGACTCTCGAGTTCCACTCGAGCTCAAGTTGTTGGGTGTTTAGGGGGGTTGATAACTCAAAGGCTAGCCCGGTTTTATGTAAACGATTTCGACTATTCTTTAACTGCTTCTTAACAGTTTCTAACAATCCACATAAACTAAATTTTGACTCAATGACTTTCTAGTCAAAACTCTTCCTTCCGACCCATTTTACTAACTTATTCAAAACCATGTTCGCAACTTATCCTAAACCTCGACATACTTACATTTTATCTGTAAACATAACACAAATTGTTCTTGATTTCATTTATATCTATTCCTAGTTTTCCCAACTCATATGTTCGAATGAAAGTAGAAAAAAATGTAGATCAATCTTAAATAAAAAAAAATCTAATATTAACCTGGACTTGGGGAGGGTTCGAACACAACACAAACTCGAATCCAAAAGCTCCAAAACCCGAACAATCCTAGCTTCCAACCCGAATCACAACCTTCACTTTTATCCTCACTTGAGAACTTCTCAGTTTTTGTGGTGTGTTGATGGTGTTGGTGTGATTCGAGTGGCGCCCTGGATGAGGGTATTTATGGATGAAAATGGAGTTAGACTCCATCCTACTTTTGATTTGGGGAAACTCTAACCTTCCTAAATGGTGTGACATCCTTATACTTATGGCCCTAATACTTAAGAAATCTTGTGACTAAGGATGGGACAAAGGGTTTTGGTCAACCCTAATAAATTATAGATGGTGATGGTTCGGATTTGAGTTTTTGGGGAAGTAGTCATGGCGACAAGACAAAGAGAGTGGTGTTTCTTATGATTGCCGAAAATATGATAGGAAGGAAAAGTGGATGTGGAAAGGTGATGGTGGTTATGGTTGATTTTTGGGTTTCGATAGGGTCAAGGAAAGGAGAGCAGCAGCAGATTAAAAACAAAAGTTTAGGGATGAGGTAAAGTAACAAGAAGTATAGCAGTAACAATATTAAAGGATTAGGTGTATGTGGCGACAAAAAAAGAAATATAAGTGAGGAAGAAAATAATTAATATAGATGTAGTAGTGGTTTTTATTTAGAGGTGTTTTAAATGCCCGGGTCTCGTTAGACCATGTCGGTTTTGGCTTGTTTAAATATCTCTAATTCGAGAGTTTAGAGTCGTCATAAATTATTTATTTATTTCCGAGTTCGTATTTACTTTCGTGATTTATATATATATTCTTTGTTTTGATTTTTATTTGACCTATGCCATACTATCACGGTGTCGGTACGCGTGTGGTTCCAGTGAAAATGGAACGTGAGTTTTGCCACATTGTTCGCTTTGTAATCTCACTAGTTATTTCTCAGTAAAAAAAATATATATAGTAATATTTCGAATGCAAAGGTGAATAAAATAACTTGATTAAAATTCATAATCAATTGCTTCGGGTTTACAGAAAGTTAATAACTCGAAAATTTTGGGTTATTACAGTACCTACCCGTTAGACAGGATTCGTCCCGAATCCTAAGATGTGGTAGTGGTCGGGGTTGTCTTATCGAATAGGTGAGGGTATTTAGCACGAATTTGGTCTTCGCGTTCCCAGGTGTACTCTGGTCCTCTCTTAGAATTTCATCTAACTTTGACAATAGGAATACGGCTTTGTTTTAATTGTTTGACATCTCTATCCAAAATCTCCATTGGTTCTTCGACAGAATTTAGCTTATCGTCAAGCCGAATTTCTTTCAAAGGTACGACCAGGGTTTCATGAATATCCAAAAATCTGTGGGGGTAACCTACCCGTTAGACAAAGGAGT
Organism: Artemisia tridentata subsp. tridentata; assembly: GCA_021014915.2. NCBI lineage: Eukaryota > Viridiplantae > Streptophyta > Magnoliopsida > Asterales > Asteraceae > Artemisia > Artemisia tridentata. The sequence goes on from CP139507.1 coordinate 212,675,419, forward strand.
TTGTTAATAACAAATTTTAACAATGAGGGTTCCGGTCGAGAACTTGGTGAATGTAGAGAAAGTTGCTAACCTTCAGCTTTTGTAGATGGTGAATCAGTTTGTTTTAGGATTTATAAATAACTGCTCCCAGCATAACATGATCCCTCCTGAATTAGACATAGGTAGCTAGGCTATGTATAATTTAGGAACAATGATGTGATGTTCGGTTTAGTCGTTATAATTCTCAGTGTTTAAATAGATTCAACCCATGCCGTTTACAAAATGGCAATTTAAGGAAAGATGTTATGATTGATAACAATTTGTTGATAATATGGAAATCAGAAAGGAATAGAAAGTGCAATAGGTGGGGAATTATCACAGCAAGTTGTTTATAGAACAGAAAGTAGTCTTAAAAATCCGGATACTAGGGATGTCATAGACTTAGTACCACATAATACATAAGGGAATAGGACTGCTAAATTCGAAACTTCATCAGTCCGCTGCGTTGTTGAGGTCCTGGTGAGCTTCTCTTCCCTCCAACATATATGCTCTCCCACGAGCACCTTCGACTTTTTTGCCCACAGTTCTGAGGGCATTCGTTCCTGTAGTGTCCACGCTCCCCACAGCCAAAACAAGTCACTACTCGCTGTAAGTCGTTCCCAGCAACGGGGCCTCTATCCTTGCAATTCTTGGTCTGATGGCCTACTCTGTGGTAGCTTCCACACTTAACAGTGCAAGGCCCTGAGTGATGCCAATTGCACTGATCGCATAGTGGGTGGTTCCCAGCATAAACTCTGCCTTCTGTTGGTGCAGCCGTATAAGCCTTTGTGACTTTTTGCTCTCTATTTTGTTGGTGGTGGTGGTTGTTGTTGTTGTGATGAGTGTTGTTGTTGTGATGCGAGCTGTTGTTGTGATTGCCTCTACGATCATCAAATTTTCTTTTGTGATCGTTGCTTCCCTGAGCCTGATTACGCCTGATTTCCCTTTCCAGTAATTTCTGAGCAGTCTCCATGGCTTCCTCCAGTGTTTGTGGTTTGGACACCGTGACATCTCCTTCTATGCTTCTGGGTAATCCTTCAACATACCTTTCCAGTGTTTTCTCGAAATCCGGCACCTTGGTTGGGCATAGTATGGAGAGCTCTTGGAATCTCCTATCATAAGCCCTAAGATCATATCCTTTTACCACCAAGCGGTCAAACTCATCTTCCATCTTTCGAATTTCGGTGCGAGGACAATACTTCTTCAACATCTTCTGTTTAAACTCAGCCCAAGGAAGTTGGTAAGCTCTATCATTACCCATTTTATGAGCAGTGGCGTTCCACCACGACAGTGCATCATCTGTTAGAGTGCCAGTAGCAAAGGCGACTTTGTCATTTTCGGCACAACCACTTCTTGTAAAGACAGTCTCTGAACGCTCAAACCATCGAGCTAACTCTGTCACTCCTTCAGTACCTTTAAAGGTTGGCGGTTTGCAACTCATGAACTCCTTGTACGTGCACTTGCGGGTTGCAACTGGCTCGCTCTCGGCAGTGGGCCTTGTTGCACTGCCGGTAGGAGTCGTGGTTGCAGCTTGAGCTATTAATGCAGCGGTCACGCTTTCCGTGATCAATCGGCGGATCTCTTCCGGAGTCATGATCGATCCGGCGACTGCTTCTGTAGTTCTGTTGCGGGTAGCCATGTTCTAACAATGACACAAGAACGTATTTTTAGATTTTAGGTTAATTTAATCAAGTGAGGTGTCATAATTGTCCTCATAATAGTAGTATACAACATCCTCATAACCAAAATCATCATAATTAATCATCACGACATGTCTGAATACAATCACAACACATATGGAATTATATGGTGACGTATAAAAGAAAATCACAACACATAAATGAAGAAAGCAACCATAACATAGATCAATATTGGTACATAGTAATCATAACTAACCATGAGTTTTAATAATTTGATACATTGTTTCCAGAAGAACAATACAATACAAAATTATTAATGCCACGATGGGCAAGTTAAGATGTCACTACTACAACAATACGTGGCTAATCTATGAAGTGCCGGGTGTATCTCCAGGTCCGTGCTGTAAACCTCTAACTATCTCAGCCAAGTCATCCATCTCTATAAAGCGCCTTTGGAAATCCTGGTTTATACTCAACTGTGCTGCCAACATAGCCTCTAAAGCGATAATCCTCTGACTCTGGGTTCTCTTAGTATCCCTGGCTGCTCGTAGGGCTCTCTCAACATCTCCTACCCTACACTGTAATTCCTAGACTGTCTCCTGGGCTACCGTCCGCGCCTGCTCAACGGCATCAACTCTGAAATTCACATTAGAGATCTCTTGTCTTCTGATGTTCATCCTCCTGAACAATATACGGAGGTCTTGGTCGTACGACTCAAACTGATCAGCTGGTAGCTCATCGAGGTGCTCGGAGTGAAGCTCTACTCTTCTAGTCAGCGAGTCCAACTGGTTCTGCATCTGAGCAACAACGCTCGTCTCTGTGTCCTCTAGTGGTGTCCCAGGGTATGGAGTGTCCGAAGACTCGAATGATGATAAATGAGACATATAGTCCCAGGTCTCCATGGTGGCAATGCGATCGTCTATACATGGTATATCTCTCCACACCATGTCATCCTCTGTCTCCATTTGAGTTCTCTGGAACTCTGGTCAACCTCGAATGTACTGGGCACTCCCTCCAACATCTCGTTATTTTGAGGCATGACGGCTCTCCCTGACGGTGGTAAGTGGATAAGTGAGTGTGGGAGTAAGGGAAAGAATAATGTCGAATCGGGTAACGTGGATGTGGACTCCGTTAGCACATAAGAATCGTCTGAGTTTGGTATGAGTTGGATAACTGAGGAAGTGCGAATAGTACGGGGAATGATTTCGGTAGAGTAAAGTGAATTAAAAGCCATGGTACTGTAATATCCCGATAATAACAAGTGTAAGTTAGCTAATAATAACATGCATTAGTTGTAATAACATTCGTAGGTGATAAAACTAATTCGTCATGCATAATCTGCCAAGCAAATCTCGATGCTATTTTCTATAGTGATAAAATTTGTTTGTCATGCATAATCTGCCAAGCAAATCTCAACGCAAAAGTGTAGCAAAGTGTTGGCACGGAGGGCATAGGGTGGTAAGGTTTAAAATGGTCCTTTTAGAAATCACGGTTATAGTCCAATGTTTTTGAAAAAGCATTTGGTTCTCTATAACCTTGGCTCTGATGCCAATCTGTAACACCCCGAAAATCGTAATGAAGCAGCGGAAGACTTAAACGGGGTATTACCAACTAGATCACAGTCATAAGTATAGATTTTTGATAAAAAGGGAAATTTTATATCATTCAATGAAAACTCAGTATTCAGAGATTACATATTTGTTATCAAAAGGGGTAGTAGTTCAATAAAAGTGATGATGAGTTTGAAAAGAATGATATAGTTATTTGGAACAAGGTGGGTCTTTTCTCCATGCCCGTGCCAACTCCGTGCTTGAGATTTCTTTAATTACCTGAGATAAACATGCTTAAAATGTCAACACAAAGGTTGAGTGAATTCACAGTGTTTTATTTGTAATAGTTTGAACACAAGTTGATTAGTAGCACAACGGTGATATCGTTGTGTAAAAAAATATATATTGCCCTAAGCCTCATGACACGCAAACCTTAACATCGGGTGATATCATAAATGATATAAATAGCCCACATCATAAAATGATGTAGGTGATAGTGCCCTCGTCGTAGGAGTTTGCCAAACTCTTGATAATTCGAATAAAGTGCATTTGGTTACCATTTCAGGCTAACTTCAAATGGGTCGTCAACTTCCAATAGATCTATTCACTGAATTCGCGTTCACTCGCAAGTGATTAATGGTTCATGATATGAGGGACTTTTTGGCAGGGTGGTAACTTAGGCAATATTAACTTAGCAATATCAATCAGGATAGCATACAAAAATATTTGTGTTCAGATTTATAGCATGTATATCCCCACGGGATTTGAAAACATAGTAAAATGTGGGACTATGAACTCACCTTGGTAGTAGTAGAATCTGTGATGCAATAGAATCAAAAGGTGTGTAGTTGCTCCAACGCGTGACCTAGATAGTATGGCATAATTTAGTTTGTAATTCTGATTTAAGACTCGATGAACGTAATATAGTATATATATTGTCGAATGATCATGTTGTTGTTGCACGTGTTAACTATTTATTTTATGGGGTAATTATTATTGACGTATAGTAGTTTTTAGTGTTTCGGTTAGTCGTTTTTGTCACAATTTTAATAGTTAATATCCGACATGTTGTCAGCTCGGGTTTTATTAAGTGACATCATAAAAAAAAAATAAGACATTCACTTTTTAATTTATAACTCAAATGCACCCTTTAGTTCATAATGAAATTCATACGGGCTGTGGCCCAACTCAAGTGTAATGCAACTCCTTGTGGCCCGGTACAAGAACACACACACGCTTCATTCTCTTATTACTGGGCTTTCGGCCCAGTGTTATACTTAAACCCAAATCCTATTAGTAAAAACAATTGTAGGTTTGTGTTTATGCCTAGTATTCTTATCTGGAATCAAAGGCCATTCGCAGGTTTTAAGGAAAACAGACTGTCTCAAATGAGACTTTGGCGGGAGGTCGAATACTACTAAGGTCGAAGCTATGGTCTCGCCTGCTAAACGACTCTCGAGTTCCACTCGAGCTCAAGTTGTTGGGTGTTTAGGGGGGTTGATAACTCAAAGGCTAGCCCGGTTTTATGTAAACGATTTCGACTATTCTTTAACTGCTTCTTAACAGTTTCTAACAATCCACATAAACTAAATTTTGACTCAATGACTTTCTAGTCAAAACTCTTCCTTCCGACCCATTTTAATTCAAAACTACGTTTGACCATTAATCTTTCACAGCCTCTTACTTAATCGACTTTCATATCAAAAAGTAATATAATCCCCACCTCAATCCAATTTAATCCTACTCTTAAATTTGATTAACGCAACTTGAATCACCACCACATTTGACTAACTTAATCAAAACCATGTTCGCAACTTATCCTAAACCTCGACATACTTACATTTTATCTGTAAACATAACACAAATTGTTCTTGATTTCATTTATATCTATTCCTAGTTTTCCCAACTCATATGTTCGAATGAAAGTAGAAAAAAAAATGTAGATCAATCTTAAATAAAAAAAATCTAATATTAACCTGGACTTGGGGAGGGTTCGAACACAACACAAACTCGAATCCAAAAGCTCCAAAACCCGAACAATCCTAGCTTCCAACCCGAATCACAACCTTCACTTTTATCCTCACTTGAGAACTTCTCAGTTTTTGTGGTGTGTTGATGGTGTTGGTGTGATTCGAGTGGCGCCCTGGATGAGGGTATTTATGGATGAAAATGGAGTTAGACTCCATCCTACTTTTGATTTGGGGAAACTCTAACCTTCCTAAATGGTGTGACATCCTTATACTTATGGCCCTAATACTTAAGAAATCTTGTGACTAAGGATGGGACAAAGGGTTTTGGTCAACCCTAATAATTATAGATGGTGATGGTTCGATTTGAGTTTTTGGGGAAGTAGTCACGACGACAAGACAAAGAGAGTGGTGTTTCTTATGATTGCCGAAAATATGATAGGAAGGGTGTTGGGTTTATTAATTTGATGAGACAAAACGACCAAGAATGAAACAAGAGGGACTTAATATGACAAAGGAAGAAACTTGTAGAGAAAGAAAAGATTCGTAGTAATCTTTTATTATGTTAGTTTATTTCTTTGTAAACCCTATCTCTCTAGTATATAAAGAGAGGTAAGGTACGTATAATTATAAGTCTTCCACAATGTAGATTAAAGGGTGTGTGTGTGTGTAACCTAGGCGTGTAGGTTTGTAAACGCCTAGGGTTTGTAAAGTTGTTCATAGCCTCCAAGATCAAAGGTGTCTTTGATCCTGTTACAAGTTTAGTGTAACCGTTCTATTGTGATCGAATAGAATTTGGAGGTGATGGTGTTTGGTAAAACTTTGTGTCAATAACTTTGATGTTTGTTTAATTCCGCTGCGTATCATGTTATTATCATTGTTATTGTTTAACCCTAGATGCTCAAAACGATCCAAGGAGTCTAACAAACTCCACAATTGGTATCAGAGCTTGGGGAGCTCGTTACCTAGGGATTCACAAAGTTCTTTGGTGTCGACAGAAGCATATTCGAAAAAGATTTGAAGAAGGTTGCTGCTGCTGTTAATTCAATGTCTCACAATCTTATACTAATTAAATATTGTGTCGGCACTGTGAAGGTAAGAATTGAATATCATTGGTCTTTGTGTTTTTAAAAGAATTCTCTTATCTCGCACTGCATTAATGGGACGATGGACAAGATTATGATTATTATTTGATTGAGTTTAATTATTTTATATTCGGTTATTGTGGGACTCGGTCAATGATGAGTTTTATAAATTGATCTGATTGGAGAAGTGAATTGGGATTGGAATATTGGATCAGTATTGATTGTCGCTTATTGATATTAAATTGGTCGATTATTATAATGTCTGATTCGTCGAATTGTGGAAGATTTAAACTTGTGAGGTTAATAAAGTTCGTTGTCATCTTCTGCAAGAGTCAATCAGTAAAGAATTTGTTTGATTATAAAAGTACTGCTGCTAGATTGATACATGTATAAGATTTCATTGGTCAAGCACATGGGTCGGTCAAGGTATATTTAATTCGTAGTTGATCAAGAAAGTCGCTTATGGTCAGTGGATCACATTTATTGCAAGTTGGAGCAGATCAGTATTTGGTATTTAATTGGGATTACACAGTGCTGTTACGCTTATTACTCTGCTGCTGCATATATTACTCTGCTGCTTGTTATATAACTCTGCTGTTTGTTATATGACTCTGCTGTTCGATGTGAATTCACTCTGCTGTTATGCATATTGACTCTGCTGCTGGACTTACTCTCTGCTGTTACGTTATTGCTGGGTTTACACGATTGATAGTTGCATTATTTACGAGCAGTGAGGGGAAGTAAGTATGGTTATTGGTTTACACACACACAGGGGAAGTTCACACACACGAAGGAGTTTGGAATTTGTTCTTAAAAGATTTAAAGGCTCGCATTAATTTTCTTATTGGAGGAGAGGATTATTTATTATTTCTTTGATGATGCGGTGGAATTTATCAAGGTTGTGTCTTATTATATCTTGAGGTGGGTGTTACACTTTAAAGGTAACTTGTTTGTTCGTTCAAGTGACTACGAATTGACAAAAACACTTGAAGGAGTTACATTGTAGTGCTCAGTGGTTATTGTCAAGAGATTCGGTCTCCCTATACGTGAAGTATACGTTCGAAGTCGTATTTAGTACAAGGCATAGGACACAAGGTTGGTTTCTTCTACTTCAACATCAAATTGGTGATGATTATTTTTCTTCAACAATATATAAAGCCTACAGATTTGAAGAATCATTTTATGTACATGCATCACTCGAGGGGAAGTTTTTACGGTTTATTCATTCTCTATTTGTTGATAACAAAAAGGGGAAGAAATATTGTGATGGCATGAATTAAGGGGAAGACAGTTTGTTTCATTCAGGGAGATGACTACATCTCAACTTCTGCTACTTCGTCTAGGGAAGTTCGTACAAGACGGTGTTTGTTTTGTCATCATCAAATAGGGGAAGATTGTTGGGTTTATTAATTTGATGAGACAAAACGACCAAGAATGAAACAAGAGGGACTTAATATGACAAAGGAAGAAACTTGTAGAGAAAGAAAAGATTCGTAGTAATCTTTTATTATGTTAGTTTATTTCTTTGTAAACCCTATCTCTCTAGTATATAAAGAGAGGTAAGGTACGTATAATTATAAGTCTTCAACAATGTAGATTAAAGGTGTGTGTGTGTGTAACCTAGGCGTGTAGGTTTGTAAACGCCTAGGGTTTGTAAAGTTGTTCATAGCCTCCAAGATCAAAGGTGTCTTTGATCCTGTTACAAGTTTAGTGTAACCGTTCTATTGTGATCGAATAGAATTTGGAGGTGATGGTGTTTGGTAAAACTTTGTGTCAATAACTTTGATGTTTGTTTAATTCCGCTGCGTATCATGTTATTATCATTGTTATTGTTTAACCCTAGATGCTCAAAACGATCCAAGGAGTCTAATAAACTCCACAGGGACCGGCAACTATTTAAAGGGAAAGTGGAGGTGGAAAGGTGATGGTGGTTATGGTTGATTTTTGGGTTTCGATAGGGTCAAGGAAAGGAGAGCAGCAGCAGATTAAAAACAAAAGTTTGGGGATGAGGTAAAGTAACAAGAAGTATAGCAGTAACAATATTAAAGGATTAGGTGTATGTGGCGACAAAAAAAAGAAATATAAGTGAGGAAGAAAATAATTAATATAGATGTAGTAGTGGTTTTTATTTAGAGGTGTTTTAAATGCCCGGGTCTCGTTAGACCATGTCGGTTGTGGCTCTGTTTAAATATCTCTAATTCGAGAGTTTAGAGTCGTCATAAATTATTTATTTATTTCCGAGTTCGTATTTACTTTCGTGATTTATATATATATTCTTTGTTTTGATTTTTATTTGACCTATGCCATACTATCACGGTGTCGGTACGCGTGTGGTTCCAGTGAAAATGGAACGTGAGTTTTGCCACATTGTTCGCTTTGTAATCTCACTAGTTATTTCTCAGTAAAAAAAAATATATAGTAATATTTCGAATGCAAAGGTGAATAAAATAACTTGATTAAAGTTCATAATCAATTGCTTCGGGTATACAGAAAGTTGATAACTCGAAAATTTCGGTTATTACAAATAAGCCGTGGCGCCAATAGCCAATTCCATTCACTATACTCTACACACCACTTCCATTCGAAATAATAATAAGAAAGTCGCATATAGGCATATAGCCAATCAACGCACTCAACTTTACATACCACTTCCATTCCAGATAAGAATTAATAAAGTTGATCACATTAGTCTATCGACCCACTATACCTTGAAGACGTGGGAAATTCTCATTGCATTAGTCGTGTGTGGTTTTTCTTTGTATCAATGCATTTTATAATTATGTTTTGTTTGTTTGTTCACTTTAGTTCGTTTGTTCACTTTAGCTTATTTATGTTCGTTTGTGCCTTGATGACTTAAGATAAATAATCTCACTTTTCTGAATGAATGAAATAAATCCCTATGTCTAGCTTCTGTTTTCGTTTGTCTCTTTACCTTAAACTCAAATAATTAAGTATGAAAGCCTCAATTTTCCTTTAGATAATTGTGATACTTATAAACGTACGCTTATAAAATTATGAAACACCGGCTAGACTTACTTATTAAATTACACAAACAAGCGCCTAGAATAACTTAACGCAAGCATTCTTCATCACGAATCACATCTATATGACACTAATTATTTTAGGATTTATTTTTCTTTTTTATATAAAAACAAAGATTTAGCGTGTGTTTGTTAAAAGTAGTAGTGAGCAGTAGCTGTGAGTTGTGAGCAATAGTTGTGAGCTGTGAGCAGTAGCCACAGCTCACCGCTTATTAAACAAGCATTGGAAATTTAGCCTTCTAAAAAATTAGCAAAGCTCACTGCTCTTTGCCAAACGACTACTAAATTCAAAATTTTCATTGCTCACGCTCACCATCTCGAAAAGCTCCACAACGCTCTGTACCAAACATACATGTGTTACATAATTGTGAATTTCGATGAAAAACATTAAGATGATATTTTCCAAAATATGTCCTCTCCACACTTTCACTAATTCCCGCTCTAATTTTCCCCAAAATAAAAATGTTCATCCATATATTTTCACAATCACCCACTACAACCTGCTCCCCTCTTTCTCTCACTCTCATTATTCCAAACCCTATATTTTTCTATCACTAAACAAACACAAACTCAAAGTCCCCTTATTTGATCTACTTCTTATTCACCGTACGATTTCTTTAGCAACTATGTGTTTATATATGTGTAATAGATTAGATCTGTTGATGTGTTTTGAGTTTGTTTGTGATTAGAATTGTAATTAATGTATTCAATAAGACTGAAGAAGAATAAGAAAAGATGATGTTTGGAAGAGTACATAAGAAGAGTGATAATAAAAAATACCAGAGGTTCTGGTTCCGACAAGATATTAAAGAATGCTTATCGTAAAGCTTTATTAAGAATAATCCTGATAAAGTGGAGATTTTGAGAATGTATTATATTTATTTGAGCGAATTATATAATGTATAATTCATGATAATTGATGATCCGATATTATTTAGTACTATCCTTTAATAATGTTGGTTTAAAAAAAAAGTTTATTTATCTTGTTACATTATGATAGCACAATTATATTGCAAGTTATGATTTTGAGAACATGCAAGTTTTTGTAGAATTATGTTGTTTTTAATTGTGATAGCTATGTTATGTTTTGATCCGTATAGTGTACAGGTTCTTTTCCCTGTAATTTAGATATTATTTGTTTATATATATTATAGTTAATGATGCAGCTTGTTTATTCTTTCACACAACCGTCTTTGAAATATGGTTAGCTTAAAAGTTTAGTAAGAGTTTGAATCTGCTAGGATGGGAGTTGCCACCTCCGCCGGGTCATCAGGCACATAGATCTACATAGATCTGGATCAAGTGTTAGTCAGGTATATCACTAATTGTTTTTATGTTTCTTCAGACTAATTACAAGTATTTTTCATCTAATATCTATACTATCCGCATATATTTTCATTATTACATATACATAGTTAGAAACACACTAATCAATTTACATGACGTTCCAATTCTTTGCTTAATCCCCCTTCCAACAGCCCCTTCCCCCTGCATTACCCCAGTCACAACACCCTCCCCTCTCCAGTCCCTCTTACTCTCAACCGTTATTTTTCCAATCCAACCCATGGCTCCTAAACTAGAATTTTTTGGGCTTTCAGATATGTATTGATTTAGGTGCAAGTCTGTTCTAAATCTAGGTGTGTGGGTCACTGCCTAATTGGTTTTTTTGGTTTACTTTTCATAGATGAGGAACCAAATGCGTTGATTCGGATTTTCAAAAGGTTGCAGACTCTTAACCACTGAAAAAAAACAATTAATAACTATCCATATCACTGATGGTGTGCCTGCGCCTGCATGGCTGCATAGACCATTCATTGACTGGAGTGCTTGCATAGATAGGCACATCAACACTAGCATAATTGAAATGATCAGCCACATAAGAGTACCTTAAACATTAACGCACATATGGGGGTAATAATTCTTCCCCATTACTCCATAACAACTAGTACTTTTACCCATGAGTCCCAATCATCCCAAAACTGTATTTACAATATATGACTCGACTTAGCAACCATGTAATCAATTAGACAATTAACAAAGGGTTTAACATAAATGTTTGTAACAATAATGCACTAAATATGAGTGCATACAAGGTAGGCTAAGGCGATTTGGTTGTACATTTGGGGGTGGATTGTAAACAATGTTCTTCATTAATATTTCGGAATCCACCGAAATATCACGAGAACCGCAAAAAGGATAGGCTCTGAGGGGTGTACTAGGGGTATCGTGTACTAAAAGTGAGTACATCGCAAAGGTGTAGGAAAATTATTTGACTTTATTGGTCAAGTAACTTGGCTCATCGGTCAAGTAATTACAAAACAGGTTTAAAACAAGGGTTATCTTAATGCCTCTTATCATTTAGTAAATCCTAACTACACGAATGTAGTCTCACTAGCGATCTCAGGATGCATCACAAACGCAAGTTCTAGAATCTATATACTACCGGTACACTCATAAGCATTAAAGGTAAATGCTTTTTCCTGAAGATCTAAAGGCGAACCTCACATTTTTGGGGTGGAAATTTTTGAGTGGAAGGGTTTTTGTGCTAGCTATATAACTCCTATCCATGAGACGCTTATTAAGACTGAAGTTTCACTCCTACATGTTGTAAAATTTTTAAATTTGGTGCCAAAATTACCCTAACAAGTATTTCTTTTAGTGACAAAACAAACATCAAGCGAAGTTATAGTTTCTAAGGTATCCCATTTTACCCTCCCTACACTTAAATTGAACATTGTCCCCAATGTTCTTTAAAAGTATCAAAGTTATGATAACGGGAAAAATAAAATAGATGAAAGAAACTAATACTCCCCTGATTTGCTCGGCATGGACGATGTGAAAACATGGTTAAATCCTCTTCCAAGAAAATAAATGCAATAAATGCTCATCATACTTCATCTTTATCTTCTTGTCCAATATAACCTGTAATTCACTAAGAAAACAAACACAAAACCTCGCATAAAATCGGCGGTAAACACTATATATATGAAAACTAATTCCTAGAAAGCAAAGTAAGATATAATGCTTGCAAAATAAATGTCTACATATTCCTGGAAGTTTAAAATTCTGAAAATTTGCAAAAATTAAATTCTAGCAAAAAATAAAACTCTGGAAAACTGTTCTGCTACAGTGCCTGACGTCGTCAGGTTGTAGACTCTGACGCCGTTAGGTATGACCTAACAGTATTTTTGCGTTTTGTTTCTGGAAAAATCTGATTAATAAAACCTGGAAGATTGTAGAACATTCATTGTGACTCGATACAAGCATTTGACTCTAACAATCACACAAATATATATGCTAATAAATAATTGTTAACTTTCATGTTCGAATTCATTCTTTTAAACAAATGTGATCTTCCCTACACTTTTCATTTTGTAAAATACCTTTATATGTAATTAAGACGAGTTTAAAAACAAAATAAAGCATTTTCACAAAATTATTCTAAACATGAACGATAAACAATTATGATGGAGCATATATATGAAATTAAACAAAATAAAAACAAACAAACAATAAAACATGGGTTGCCTCCCAAGAAGCGCTTTTCTTTATTTACGAGTCTTGTAGCTAGACTCAAAATCATGGCCTATTACGTGACTCCACCTTCCGTCACGTCCTCAACATCCTCAACCTCAGTCTTATATTCCGGCCCTAATTGTAGACATTCTTTGTAAAAACCAAGTATCTTTTTCATCACATAGTCTACACCTCTTCTTTTATCTTCATCACTCCTATAGTAAACCAATTGTTTATATTCCTTTTCTATGCTTGAAAGTAGTCGGTATTGGTCTATCTTATAAGGCATTTGGTAGGTAATCTCGTCGGTTTCATCCTTAAACCTTACTAACCCTAAAGACGGGTCATAAGTCATCTTAGAAATCTCTACGAATGGCCTTCCTAATACTATATTAGACAAATACATATTGACCGCCGGGCTAATATCCTCTACAATAAAGAAGTATATCATGTAGCTAAATTTCCCTACATAAACGGGTATTTTCCTAATTCTCCAAACAAAATTACTAGTCTTACCCGTTACGGGATCTTTCCTAGGAGCTAATTGCTTCTTCATAACCCAATTGTCGAATCTCCTAGTCAAAATATTCATAGGGGACTTATGGTCAATGTAGGCTTTCCACACATGCATATGTCCAATATTGCACGGTATATTTATCTTGGTTGGGTCACCTGCTTGAATGATCGGTAAATTTTTGTAATACGGTGGGTTGGGATCATCTAATATATTCTTGTGGTATGCAAGCTCATCCTTAGTGGGAAACCTACTAAAGCATTCATCAACTATGATGTGTTTTTTTTAGGTCTATAAAAAATCAACCAAGTTTTAAATTTATTTATTGCCGAACTAACTGATGAACTCAAATAAGTACATTTTATTACTATCATTTATCCTATTAATTTGACTTGTTTTATTATATTATGTATGAGGATTGATACTTAATCGTTTACTTTTGTAATTCTCAGGTAAAAACAAGCATTTGGTGAAACTTAGCGATTTTGGACTAATTATGGAGCAAAACATGCAAGAAGTTAAGAGTCTACTGAAATGAAGAAGATCAAGACTAATCTGCTCCAGATGCGCCGCATCTCACTCATTACATACGGCGCATCTCTATCAAGATATCACCAGATACGATCCAAGATACAAGAGGACATGCGCCGCATCTAATCATGGAGTTACGCCGCATCTTCTGGCGGTGTACGAATATTCCTGAATATTATAATCTGGGACCCCACGCGAAGTTAAGTCAATGCGCCGCATCTACTTAATAGATGCGCCGCATCTTCCCTCAGACAGAAACTATAAATACCCCAAGACCAGACGAATTTCGGGAGCAAATATATTAGATTCGAAGACCGAAGCAGCAGAACCCTAGGACGAATTCAGTCAAGGAGGCAGCACAAGACACACCAAACGAAGATACAAGAGCTGTAAGAAGGTGCTGCATGTGTTTAATTCATTAAGTAGTTTTGTTTTATTGTGTTAGCAAACTTTAATTCATCAGGATTGGTGGCTTGTGTAATGTGACAACGAAAGATTGCACTCCCTTTAATACTTGCTTTCCCATCAATTAAAGTTTATATTTGATGTCTTTGGTTACTACTTATTAGTGCATTGATAACCTCTGTGTTTATTAGTGGCTTGCGGGCATTTGACTGCGGAAAATAATGTGGCTCCCACGGTTATTACTAAATTGATCACTTAGGAATAACTTTTAGACATAAGTAATCATTAAGGGTTTACTCGCCGATAAGAATAGGACCAACGAGAAAGGGTTAACTACATACACTTCATATAAAGCTATCAATAAAACAAGTGACAATCTACTTAATCATAAGGACAGCCCTCTTATTGTCTCGAGTATTTATCTGTGTATGTGTGTGCTACTTGCTGATTCGTGCCTATTGGTTTATTTTATTATTTAATTGCAAACAAATCGTGCCAGTCTCTCAGGCTGAAACCCCCTTGCGTTAGGATATTAAAATACTGATTAGAATAACGAGATAATACGTTCCACTCTTAGTGATCGACACTCTACTTACCATTATATTCATACTGACCGGGTACACTGCTCGTTAAGTGTGTGTGTTATTGATAAGTCGGCTAAATATAAATTTAAAACTTGAGTAGGCATTAAAACTGCTAAACCGCAACGACACATCACGCGCATCAAGTTTTTGGCGCCGCTGCCGGGGAGTGAATTGTTATTATCTGTTAATTTGATTAGTATTTTAATTAGGTTTTTCTTTTTATTAGATTAATTGCATCATTGTATTATTTTGCATATTTGTTGTTTTGTGTGTTATTTGTTTGCTTTTATTTTTGTTTTTGTGTTTATTTTTGTTTGTGTGTTTTAATTTTTGTTTTTATTTTTCGTATTTTTTCTGTTCTGCTATCGTTGTACTGTGCTAAATCAAACGATACGGCGCATCTGATCTCTCAGATACGGCGTATTGCGTTTAATTTTTTTTTTAAATACAACGCGTTTAATTAATTCGATACGACGCATCTTTTCCCCAAGATACGGCGTATCTGTTTTTAATAAGAAATTTTTTCTAAGCGATAAAGTAATACGACGCATCTGCTTTAGCAGATACGGCGTATCTGTTTTTGATAAAAAATTTTTTCTAAACGTTAACGCCATACGACGCATCTGCTTTCGCAGATACGGCGTATCTATTATTTTGATTAAAAACAGTTTTTGAATTATTAAACAGATACGGCGCATCGATCTCTGTCGATACGGCGTATCCTCTGAATAAAAAATCTCGTATTTTTAAACATAACGAAAGTACGGCGCATTAACTTTCGTTAATACGACGTATTTAATTTTAAATAAATATCGATTTTTGATTAATTAATTCGATACGGCGCATTCATAAATTCTAAGTGGCGTATCTATTTTCTGGATAAAGTCTGATTAAATTTTAACGATTATAAGATACGGCGTATCCAACTTTTTGGATACGGCGCATCGTCTGCAGATATCAGCAACGTTTATTTTTCTAATTTCCGAACGGAAAATATTCTGACTTACCCTTATACTAGGAAGCTTTTACTTTGAAATCTTCTTGTTCTTAATTTTCAGGAACAATGTTCGATATTTTCCCATACTGGTTCGGAAGACCACAAAGAAACCTTACTATGGAAGAGTTTGCACTACTAATCGCTCAAGCTAATGAAAAAGAACATCATGAAGCAAGAAACTTTATTACTGAATTCAAAGGCAGTCATGAGCTGTTACTAAAGGAACAAAACAATATGATCAATGGTTTGGCAATTGAAGTGCACCAATTGTCAACAGTGCTTAACAAGGTTCTTTTGGTAAGGCACGATCTGAAAGGAATCACAACCAGAGGCGGAAAGTCAACCTTTCAAACCGGGAGACAACCCGGAGAAGATTTATTATTCTGTTTTCTGTGTCGAGTCAGTCAGGCCCGCATGAGGATACGGCGCATCTCAATTCTGAGATGCGACGCATCTCCTGCAATGGTCATATCTTATTTTAATTTTTCTGCATTTTTATTTTCGACTTTAAAACTATTTATCAGTTTATTTTAATGCGGCGCATCCCTGGTTAAGGATGCGGCGCATCTTTATTCTGATCCGTATTTATTCCAGGCTCGATACGGCGTATCTTCTTCCATAAGATACGGCGCATCGACTGACCTGATGATTTTCAGTTTTAATTTTTAAGTTTTATTTTTCCTAACTACTAATGTATTATGCAAGTTTGAACCTTTCTTATCTTAGGTGTGTTTTAAAGTGTTGGTGGTATTATAGTTTCCTGGATTTCCTGTGGATACATCAAGTATGAAGCTTTAACGTTCTCATCCACAAGAAAGATGATTTTTGCTCTTATCAAATGGAGGATCATACCGAGCAAATCTCAGGGGAGTTTTCCTGTTCTAATTCTTTTATTTTCCAGTTTTTTAACCTTTTATACAAACAACGAGGACGTTGTTTAACTTAAGTGGGGGGATTGGAGAATTAGAACACTTAACACTTACTTGTCCTAAACTTTTCAAAATATGCTTAAAATGTGCTTAATATATCAAAATTTAAAATTTTTAGCATGTTTTTGTTTAAAGTCTAAGTTGCATAGCTGCACACATGACGTTATTTTCAAAAATGGTGATTTTTCAAAATTCACAAATCTATGAGTGTGCCGGTGACTTGTAAACTTTAGAACTTGGCTTGTATACCATTCGAGACCACCATAATAAGTATTATTTATATAATTGGAATGACTTGTCTAAATTGGTAAAATTCTAGGATTACACCCAAATAGCCTATTATATGTTATGTGTTATTAACTAACTACACTGGTTAGTTAACCCCCGTATAAACCCTTTTGTTACTCTCATTTTTAGAGTAAGATACCCATAGAAAAACACTCAGAGCCATTCCTTTCGTTTCTTACACCTATGTTTAAAATGTTTCGTTACACCCTTACACCTTAGCCTACCTTGTAGATTAAAGTCCGTGGTTGGTTAATTGCTATAGGCAAAGTGTGTTTGCTTACATTACCTGTGTTCGCGTTCGTAATTCATTATCTTTGGTTAGGTCGGGAAATTGCACAATGCAATTGGAGTGAAAGTAAATACTGTATATCTTTGAGTTTATTTTTCGTGTGTTTACTACTTTCACTATTACCGTTATTTCTGAAATATGAAAAGTATGGAAAAATTATCCAGAATTATCATTATAGTGATGTGGTGAAATTTTACACATCTATGTTTATGTTTGAAAAAAAAAAAAAAAAAAAAAAAAAAAAAAAAAATCGAAAAAAAATAAGAAAAAGAAAGAAAGAAAAGTTGGAAGTTTGTTTTAACCAACTTATGTAAAGTTATGTAAGTGGTCGATATCACCACTATTTGTTATATATTATATCTATGGATTGAATGGGAATTGGCAGTTATGGGAACGCCAATTAAGGTTTATTCTTTGATTAAGATCTTGTTGAGTATAATTCGTGTCTACCTAAAGCGTGTGTTTCAAGTGTTAAAGCGTGAGTTATTCAATGATATGAGTCTTATTCATGGGATGGTTGGGATAGTGATTAACCACACTTAGGATTTTAATTTATTTGTTTTGTTTATTTTTCATTTTACACCAATTTATATCCCAAATGTTATCCATGCCCTTTATTATTCTTTATCCAACCAAACCTTTGATTTATTGAGATTAGGGATTTGAGCAATCTTAAGTATCGTAGTCGTGGATTCGGCTATGTATTTATGATTTTGTCGCCCTTTTTGATATATTATTATTGGTGAAGTTTGGACCTATCTTTAGCCTATTCGAGTTAAGGATTTGAGCAATTGCAAGTATCGTGTTCGTGGATTCGATCATGTATTTGTGATTTTGTCGCCTTTTCTGGAATTTGAGATCGATAGTGAAAGAAAATAATTAACCCTTAAGCCTAAAAAAAAAACCCTTTTTACCGCTTTAGACTTGTTATTCCTTAGCTTTAGTGGAGGAGATGTGTATACTTGCCAAGCTTATGATAGAATATTCGTCACGACTGGACAGTTAAACGATTAGATTTGCTTTTATCAACTAATTTTACTTTACTTCTAATTCGTTAAGTGTTTAGTTGTGTGATTATGAAATAAACGAATACATGCTTAAATATAAAAATAAATCCTAACATCTTTTAGGATACATTTTCATAAGAGAAATTCTAAGGTTTACTTGGGGACAAGTAAAGTTCAAGTGGGGGGATATTTGATGAACTCAAATAAGTACATTTTATTACTATCATTTATCCTATTAATTTGACTTGTTTTATTATATTATGTATGAGGATTGATACTTAATCGTTTACTTTTGTAATTCTCAGGTAAAAACAAGCATTTGGTGAAACTTAGCGATTTTGGACTAATTATGGAGCAAAACATGCAAGAAGTTAAGAGTCTACTGAAATGAAGAAGATCAAGACTAATCTGCTCCAGATGCGCCGCATCTCACTCATTACATACGGCGCATCTCTATCAAGATATCACCAGATACGATCCAAGATACAAGAGGACATGCGCCGCATCTAATCATGGAGTTACGCCGCATCTTCTGGCGGTGTACGAATATTCCTGAATATTATAATCTGGGACCCCACGCGAAGTTAAGTCAATGCGCCGCATCTACTTAATAGATGCGCCGCATCTTCCCTCAGACAGAAACTATAAATACCCCAAGACCAGACGAATTTCGGGAGCAAATATATTAGATTCGAAGACCGAAGCAGCAGAACCCTAGGACGAATTCAGTCAAGGAGGCAGCACAAGACACACCAAACGAAGATACAAGAGCTGTAAGAAGGTGCTGCATGTGTTTAATTCATTAAGTAGTTTTGTTTTATTGTGTTAGCAAACTTTAATTCATCAGGATTGGTGGCTTGTGTAATGTGACAACGAAAGATTGCACTCCCTTTAATACTTGCTTTCCCATCAATTAAAGTTTATATGTTGATGTCTTTGGTTACTACTTATTAGTGCATTGATAACCTCTGTGTTTATTAGTGGCTTGCGGGCATTTGACTGCGGAAAATAATGTGGCTCCCACGGTTATTACTAAATTGATCACTTAGGAATAACTTTTAGACATAAGTAATCATTAAGGGTTTACTCGCCGATAAGAATAGGACCAACGAGAAAGGGTTAACTACATACACTTCATATAAAGCTATCAATAAAACAAGTGACAATCTACTTAATCATAAGGACAGCCCTCTTATTGTCTCGAGTATTTATCTGTGTATGTGTGTGCTACTTGCTGATTCGTGCCTATTGGTTTATTTTATTATTTAATTGCAAACAAACCGTGCCAGTCTCTCAGGCTGAAACCCCCTTGCGTTAGGATATTAAAATACTGATTAGAATAACGAGATAATACGTTCCACTCTTAGTGATCGACACTCTACTTACCATTATATTCATACTGACCGGGTACACTGCTCGTTAAGTGTGTGTGTTATTGATAAGTCGGCTAAATATAAATTTAAAACTTGAGTAGGCATTAAAACTGCTAAACCGCAACGACACATCACGCGCATCACTAACCTATAGACTCTAAACACTCACTAGCAGTGTACCCGATCAATGTAGATAGTTTCTAGGTAAGCAAGGGTCGTTCACTAGGAGCGAAGCTAAGATGATCTAAAGGTATTCTAATTACTAAACTAACTATTCTAACCTAGAAAGCAAGTAAATATTTTTGGGGGTTTTAGCCTGAGAGGCTATCACAATTTTATGTGTTTTAATTAAACTAATTGCAATAAAATAAATATCTAAACTAAGGATAGTACAATAGATCGATATCAATAGGGAAGAACGGGTTAGCCAAGTCTAATCCATTTTATAGTTATACATGCTTATGTCTACTTGTTTTAATTCATTCAATTGTTTTGCCGCCAATCCAATTATTAATCCTGTCACGATTAAATAACCTACCATCATGGTGGGAAAGAGGACATGATCATAGTGACTCGTCTAGCATCAATACTAACTTATTGCTTTAAACCATCTAACCTAGTTCGGTATTACACGCTACTAGTCCTATTAGGTTGTAGACACGTTCCGTTTATGCCAAACAATGATTCCTAATAGAGATTCGGGTTAACACGCAAATAACTCAACCTAAGCAACCACAATTACAGGTAGTTAAGTCACGTCAATTAAAGTTATAAGGATCATAACCTAGTTACATAGACTTCTACTAGTTATAAGCAATAAATGAGTTTTTATCGACAAGCACCCAATCCAATAACAAAGCAAACACATCGACAAAATCATAAAAACTAATAAAACTTCATAAACATGGCTAACACCTAAGGGTGTTAGCCCATAATCTTAGCAAAAGATAAAGTATACATAAAAATTAAACATAAGAAATCCATAGACAAATTTATTATGCTAACCGAATGATATACAAAGATAAGTATGGAGATGTTCTTCGTCGATCTTCAATGGTGGATGGAGAAGGTGTTGGGACGATTTGGGGCTGTTCCCAACTGATAATAGTGATTTTTATGATCCTCAAATCGTCCATAGGGCTGTGGTATTTATAGGGGTAAGGAAGAGTAGCCTCCAAGGTTTAACAAAATTAGTCTGCTGCTGTTCCGACCTCGATGCGGCGCATCCACAAAGCCAATGCGCCGTATCTCCTTCTGAAAAATATAGATCTCCTTTTTCTCTTTCCGTGGCCGCTTGAATCACCTAAAACGGAGTCCGGATGAAGTTTTTATGGCCAAAATACGAAAGCATCTCCGAGTATCATTATGTAATCTTGACTTCTTCATTGAGCTTCTATTCTTCACTTGATTTCTCGGCTAAGATTGTATATGGCCAATACGGCGCATCGGATTGGTCCGATGCGGCGTATCTAGGTAACTTCGCGTGGGGTCCAAGATTATTATATTCCAGAATATTCGTTCACCGTCTTCAGATGCGGCGTAACTTGTATCTTTATGCGGCGCATGTCCTTCAGTATCTTGGATAATCTTTGGTGAAGTCTTGAGATTGATGCGCCGTATGTTAGGAATGTCATACGGTGTATCTGGAGTAGATAAGTCAGATCTTCTTCGTTGACCAAGGTTTTATATGCGGCGAATGAGATAAATACATGCGGCGCATTCTTTAAAGTCAGGCAATGGTCTCAGATTCGTCTAAGTCTTTATGTACGACGTATCTATCAAGAATGATACGGCGCATCTTCCTTCAGTTCAGTAGACTTTTCCAACTTGATTCATTTTGCTCCAATTTCCGTCCGAAATCATTAACTTTCACCTAATGCTTGTTTATAACTGAGAATTACAAAAGTAAACGATTAAGTATCAATTCTCATATAAAGTGATATAAAACAAGTCAATAATATAGGATAAATGATGCTAATAATATGTCGTTATTTGATGTCATCAAATATCCCCCCACTTGAACTTTACTTGTCCTCAAGTAAACCTTAGATAAAAACTTATGAAAATGTATCCTGAATATGATGTATTTTTACAATTAAGCATTTATTCGTTTTATCATAATTGCACAACCAAACACTTAACGAATTAGAAACAAAATAAAATATTTCGATAAAAGCAAATCTAATCGTTTAACTGTCCAGTCGTGATGAATATTCTATCATAAGTTTGGCAATGATACACATCTCCCCCACTAAAGCTAAGGAGTAACAAGTCTAAAGCGGTAAAAAGGGTTTTTTTGGTTAAGGGTTGATCATCCTTTTTAATCTCTATCGATCTCATATTCCAGAAAAGGCGAAAAAATTACAAATACATGATCGAATCCACGACCACGATACTCGCAATTGCTCAATTCCTTAACTCGAATAGGCTAAAGATAGGACCAAGTAATCTTCACCAATAATATTATATCAAAAAGGGCGACAAAATCATAAATACATAGTCGAATCTACGACTACGATACTTAAGATTGCTCAAATCCCTAATCTCAATAAATCAAAGGTTTGGATGAAGAATGATATAGGGTATGGATAATATTTGGGATATAAATTGGTGTAAAATGAAAAATAAACAAAACAAATAGATTAAAATCCTAAGTGTGGTTGATTACTTTCTCAACCATCCCATGAATAAGACTCATATCATTGAATAACTCACGCTTTGACACTTGAAACTCACGCTTTGGGTAGACACGAATTAGACTCAATAAAATCTCAATCAAAGAATAAACCTTAGTTGGCGTTCCCATAACGGCCAACTCCCATTCAATCCATAAATATAGTACAACAACAATAATGATAACTTTACATAACTTTACAATGTTGGTAAAAACAAACTTCCAACTTCTTCTTTCTTTTTCTTTTCTCATTTCTTTCGATTTTTTTATTTATTTTTTATTTATTTATTTTTATTTTATTTTAATCAAACTACTAACATAAACATAGATGTGTAAAATTTCACCACATCACTATAACGATAACTCTGGATAATTTTTCCATACTTTTCATGACTTCAGAAATAACAGTAATAGTGAAAGTAGTAAACACACGAAAAATAACAAGACTCAAATTATACAATATCTACTTTCACTCCAATTGCATTGTGCAATTTTCCGACCTTAACCATAGATAATGAATTACGCACGCGAACACAGTTAATTATAAGGAAACACACTTTGCCTAAAGTAACTAACCACGGACTTTAATCTACAGGGTAGGCTAAGGTGTAAGGGTGTAACGAAACATTTTAAACATTGGTGTAAGAAACGAAAGGAATGGCTCTGAGGGTTTTTCTAGGGGTATCTTACTCTAAAAATGAGAGTAAACAAAGGGTTTATACGGGGGTTAACTAACCAGTGTAGTTAGTTAATAACACAAAACATATAATAGGCTTTTTGGGTGTAATCCTAGAAATTTACCTTGTTAGACAAGTCACTCCAATTATATCAATAATACTCATTATGGTGGTCTCGAATAGTATACAAGCCAAGTTCTAAAGTTTACAAGTCACCGGCACACTCATAGATTTGTGAATTTTGATAAGTTCACAATTTTTGAAAATAAAATTATGTGTGCAGCTATGCAACTTAGATTAAACAAAAACATGCTAAAAAAAATTAAATTTTGATAATTAAGCATAGATTAAAGCATATTTTTGAAAATTTAGGACAAGTAACGTTCTAATTCTCCATCCCCCCACTTAAGTTAAACAACGTCCTCGTTGTTTGTATTTAAAATTAAAAACAAGAGATAGAAAGAATTAGAACGGAGAACTCCCCTGAGATTTGCTCGGTATGATCTTCCAATGTAAACGTGCGAGCGTATATAATGCGGGAGTCCATCAACCTCTTCAATTGTCCAGACCTGTAAAAATATAGAGACCACAGAAAAAGAATCTCGAGAGCATCTCGTTAATCATTGGTTAGGAAAATAAAAATAGAAAAAAATTACAGGTCAGAGTGTCGATGCGCCGTATCCATGGAATATTGGATACGCCGCATCAACAACCTGTAGGAAATACTAAAATGCACGTCATGGGTTAATGCGACGCATCTACTAAAAGTGCATGCGTCGTATTTGACCAACTGACAGAAATACGAAAATAAAAATAAACTAAAAACAAAATAAAAGACAAGCATGGGTTGCCTCCCAAGAAGCGCTTGTTTTTGTTAGAGTCACGAGCCTGACTCCACCCTTATTTACTAGGCAATAGGTGTTTTTTCCCCCCACTTGCGGTCAAGTGCGGGTGATAGTAGCAATAAGCACCATAACGGTGTAAATTTGCTACTAGAGATGGATAGAATATGTAAAGATAATACCTTGGCAATATGTGTACTTCGTTCATTACCTTACCCGGTTTGGTTGTTAAATTGGATGACATGAACATTACATGTGAGAGAGTAGTATGTTGAGGATCAATGAATCTCCCTTCTTCTTCGTTTGTTCTATTGGTAGTAAGGCGTCCCTTGACTTCCATAAAAGATGAGAAAGGGTCTTTGGCGAGTAAAAGTTCGGGTTCCTCTATATCCTTCATAGGATTGAAATCATCCTCTTCAATCATGGTCGTGTCCATCAGCTCATCCTTGAATTCTTTTTCTATTTCAACCAAAAATGGGTTGATAACAGGTGCTTTATATTCATCATTAGTTGGTGTAGTAAATTCCACCTCATCATTCTTTCGTTTTGCAACCTGTTTAGGAAAACTAGCTAGATTATTAGTAACGGGATTAATAATATTAAATAAATTAGTACTACTTTTTGTTGTAAGTGACTCCAATTCATCTTGTGAGTCTCCATCTTCAACTAGTGGTCTTGTAATTTCATCCTTTTCCCGAATAGCCGCCTCAAATAAGTCATCCCACATTTCTTCAAAATCCTTTGTGGGGTCATAATCTGGCTCATTTGTTCTACGCATGAATATTTCATTTTGTTGTGGCAATTGCGGTATGGCATCGTACACAATACAATCAAAACTTTCAATATTAGAATACTCATTATCTTCATCCGATGGAATACCATCATGGTGTTTTTGATATGATGAGAATATATTTTCCAACTCGGGTGAAAAATCACAAGTAATAGCACCATACACCATTGTTCCACATTCATCTTCATTTTCATCATAAGCACTTTCGGATGAATAAGCTTCTTTGTAAACAATTGCCGGATTTTCATTCAAATCAAACACTTGTGACTCTTCTTCATCTTGGGCAACTTCCGGAGAAATAACATCATCAATAACTATTGCCGGAAACCTAATTGCACCAAAATCGTATGATTCTTCTTCATCATCATCATTGGATAAAGTCCAAGTGTGTCTAAATGGCAATGTCTTTCTTTCTTTCCCTGACTCTTCCTGCTTTGATAATAAGTACTCTTCCATCGTGGGTTCTTTATCATTGATGACTTGTGCACCATATCTTGCTCTTTCCCAATCGTAAACCTTTTTATTGCTCAAGGATCTTTCATTGTTAAGCCTAAGATATTCTTCCATAGTTATGTCCGGATTATCCATCATCATTATTACCTGAAAGATAAACAACCAAGAACAGCAGTAACCGAAACAAAAACAATAAAAACTAAAACGAAAAATAAAAATTAAATAAACAAAAATAAAGAAAAACGATAAAAAAAATTGGTCACAGAACGTCAATACGCCGTATACAATTGACCTGTATACGCCGTATTGATATAAGACAGATACGCCGCATCCACAGACAAGGATATGCCGTATTGCCTTTCTGAGACAGAAACACACAGAAACAAATAAAACTAACTAAACTAAAATACCAATAAATCAAATTAAAACAATCACACCCCGGTAGCGGCGCCAAAAACTTGATGTGTTTTTTTAGGTCTATAAAAAATCAACCAAGTTTTAAATTTATTTATTGCCGAACTAACCTATAGACTCTAAACACTCACGAGCAGTGTACCCGATCAATGTAGATAGTTTCTAGGTAAGCAAGGGTCGTTCACTAGGAGCGAAGCTAAGATGATCTAAAGGTATTCTAATTACTAAACTAACTATTCTAACCTAGAAAGCAAGTAAATATTTTTGGGGGTTTTAGCCTGAGAGGCTATCACGATTTTATGTGTTTTAATTAAACTAATTGCAATAAAATAAATATCTAAACTAAGGATAGTACAATAGATCGATATCAATAGGGAAGAACGGCTTAGCCAAGTCTAATCTATTTTATAGTTATACATGCTTATGTCTACTTGTTTTAATTCATTCAATTGTTTTGCCGCCAATCCAATTATTAATCCTGTCATGATTAAATAACCTACCATCGTGGTGGGAAAGAGGACATGATCATAGTGACTTGTCTAGCATCAATACTAACTTATTGCTTTAAACCATCTAACCTAGTTCGGTATTACACGCTACTAGTCCTATTAGGTTGTAGACACATTCCGTTTATGCCAAACAATGATTCCTAATAGAGATTCGGGTTAACACGCAAATAACTCAACCTAAGCAACCACAATTACAGGTAGTTAAGTCACAACAATTAAAGTTATAAGGATCATAACCTAGTTACATAGACTTCTACTAGTTATAAGCAATAAACGAGTTTTTATCGAAAAGCACCCAATCCAATAACAAAGCAAACACATCGACAAAATCATAAAAACTAATAAAACTTCATAAACATGGCTAACACCTAAGGGTGTTAGCCCATAATCTCAGCAAAAGATAAAGTATACATAAAAATTAAACATAAGAAATCCATAGACAAATTTATTATGCTAACCGAATGATACACAAAGATAAGTATGGAGATGTTCTTCGTCGATCTTCAATGGTGGATGGAGAAGGTGTTGGGGACGATTTGGGGCTGTTCCCAACTGATAATAGTGATTTTTATGATCCTCAAATCGTCCATAGGGCTGTGGTATTTATAGGGGTAAGGAAGAGTAGCCTCCAAGGTTTACCAAAATTAGTCTGCTGCTGTTCCGACCTCGATGCGGCGCATCCACAAAGCCAATGCGCCGTATCTCCTTCTGAAAAATATAGATCTCCTTTTTCTCTTTCCGTGGCCGCTTGAATCACCTAAAACGGAGTCTGGATGAAGTTTTTATGGCCAAAATACGAAAGCATCTCCGAGTATCATTATGTAATCTTGACTTCTTCATTGAGCTTCTATTCTTCACTTGATTTCTCGGCTAAGATTGTATATGGCCAATACGGCGCATCGGATTGGTCCGATGCGGCGTATCTAGGTAACTTCGCGTGGGGTCCAAGATTATTATATTCCAGAATATTCGTTCACCGTCTTCAGATGCGGCGTAACTTGTATCTTTATGCGGCGCATGTCCTTCAGTATCTTGGATAATCTTTGGTGAAGTCTTGAGATTGATGCGCCGTATGTTAGGAATGTCATACGGTGTATCTGGAGTAGATAAGTCAGATCTTCTTCGTTGACCAAGGTTTTATATGCGGCGCATGAGATAAATACATGCGGCGCATTCTTTAAAGTCAGGCAATGGTCTCAGATTCGTCTAAGTCTTTATGTACGACGTATCTATCAAGAATGATACGGCGCATCTTCCTTCAGTTCAGTAGACTTTTCCAACTTGATTCATTTTGCTCCATTTTCCGTCCGAAATCATTAACTTTCACCTAATGCTTGTTTATAACTGAGAATTACAAAAGTAAACGATTAAGTATCAATTCTCATATAAAGTGATATAAAACAAGTCAATAATATAGGATAAATGATGCTAATAATATGTCGTTATTTGATGTCATCAAACTACTTCTCCCTCTTCCTTACTTTCATCATCCTTTGTTTCATTGTTGAGATCACTACTTCCTTCTGTCACAACTTCTTGATCTTTTTTCTCTCTAACCTTATTTGGTGGTAGTAAAGTGATGACGTTAGCAAAGTGAACATGTTTTGATGATGATGAGAAAAGTTTGCTAGGATCATTAATCTTCACGAAGTGGGGTGTTTTGCTATTGGCCGAAGTAGGTGGAGTAATACTAGCCGCTTTATTCTCGGTGATACAATTAGTTGAAGCACAGACAACTTGATTGTTGATAGCTTTCAAGAGGTTACCAATTTTATTATTCATCTCTACTTGTTGTTGTCTAAATTGAGTTTCAAGTTTAGACAATTGAGCTTCTTGAGATGACATAAATTTTTTTATCACTCCTTCTAAGCCATGTTGATTGGGAGGTGGACGATAGGTGTAACAACTTGTAAAATTCCCTAGTCATTAGTACACGTTAATCTAGTATTAACACATCATTACTGTTCACTTATCCATTTTTAAGAGCAAATTTAAAAATTTGTTTATTACAATTCTATTAAGAAACGTTGTTACGTAATAAACGATACGTTGGGACAAGATCACACGCAGACCACGACGGATCAAACATACTCAATAATCACGAAACGGACCCTTAATTATACCTTTGGCTTATTACTATTCCTGGCCCAACAAAAGCCCAACCCAAGTTTTATATATATTTTTCTTTTCCATTCGACTGATCAACCATAGCTTGGCCTCGTTTTCTCTCAAATTCGACATACAATCAACACATTAAATTACATGTCTCAAATCTCTATACTACAAAGAATCAGGAATGATAAATATCACATTTTATTTTGAACGTTTGATCAATGAACGAGGTCCAAAGTAAATCACCATCAACTCTTGAACAAGTTCACACTTATTTTCAACCATTTAATCCAAGCTCGGTTTAACAAAATTCCACCTACGTCATTTATGTTCCTTGGTCGACATTGAGTTCCTAAAATCATATTCTCACCTTGTCTCGCAATATCACACGTTGAAATATGTTTTGGACCTTTAAAACAAGTCGAGTACAACACATATTTATGCCATTCGATATATACAAGATATACAACGTCCAACTTGCCAAATCAAATATACAAGACACAAGTTGCAAACAATATTCTTCTTGTCCCCTCACAGTTATGCCAAATCGAATAAAACACACCACTTGCTCATATTTTTTTATATATATTACGAGACATACAGGCATGCCAAATCGAATATCACATTACCACTTGCCAATATATTACTATATATACAAGACATACATGCCTCTGCCATTCGAATATAAAGAAACCACTTGCCATATTAAAACATTATATCAAGTTCATGCATATGTACGTGTATATATATGTATCGAGTATACATATATTTCATGCACCATAAATCCTATTAACACACAAGCATTCTCCCAAGTATAATTCTCCCTTTTGCCGAGTTCCAAGAAGACCCGAAGTATTTCCCATCCAGTTCGAGCTCACTCCAAGTCGCTTAGCACTCATTCGAAGTCCTTGATAAAGGTACTAGCGAGCAACGACCCTATTTTTCCTCGTTCTTGATCACTTCGAACGTTAAACTCCACCTTAAAGGTGTTGTAAGCTTTCTAAACTCAAGTTTCTATTTGTTATAACCATATTCATTGCACCATGCATTGTTTCACATTCATTTCGATCGTATATTTCATATATTACGTTTATATGCTTTTCTATTTTATTTATTTTACGTTTAATGCAATGACCTCCTTATGGATGGCTAAGAACATGTGTTTTATCTATACTCGACACTTACATACTCATTATTTACTTATCGTATCTCATTTCTATTTATATCGAATCATGTTTTATCATATATGTCATTTCATTATTAATCGGACCATGTTATATCGACATAAGGAATGGACTCATTAAAACGAAAACATACACACACCATGTCATTTTTATTGTACAACTCGATTCTTTACAAGCTCATTGATCAAATTAATGTTTTAAGTTTCCCATGATAAGCTCATATAAGCTCTTTAAAAGTCCTAAACTAAACGCTAGTCGAAACTATTTTTAACTTAACATATATGTCGAGTGGGCTTATTAAAAGCCCAATAAGCACTCTCGAATAAGCAGTCTAATAAGCACATCGAATACATTTTTAGGACTATAAAAATAGCCCAAATTCAGGCCCAAACTCTTTTGAATGTCCTCGGATCTAAATCTCTTAATGGGCTTTGGTTAATTCGAATTAAAGCCCAATAATGAGAAAATAAGCACTTTTATAAAATAAGCAGTTTCTATAAGTTCAAATAAGCTTTATAAAGTTATTGTAATTTTCGGAAATTTTATTATACAAGTTTTGTACATTTTGGACTAAAAATGCAATGCATTTTACTATTAGGGGGCAAAAGTGTAACTATCGGAAAATTGTGTTCTAAACTTTCATTTCTGTAAATTATGGGTAGAAAAGGTCAAAACAATAACTATAAGTCTTAAAATGTCATACTTGACCCTTTTGGACATAAAATGTAATTAATTTCGGACAAAGAACTAACGGTGCAAATATTCCACCGTTAGGGTTAAATGTGCTAATTTCCTGAAACTACAAGCACCAACAGTAACTAAATTCTATATACAAATTCATGAAGTGATTTATACATTTGTATTCCTAAAATCCATTTTTCAATTCGTACGATTATTATAAGTAACGTTACGTTTATATTTATAAAACGTAATTTTAACGAACAAGCATAACTTATCATCCACCAACTTTTGAATGGACGTTATTATTGAATCAATAAACATAAAAACGAGATAATATTATATATAATATTATTTTTGAACTTTAAGCATTTTAAGCATATCAAATCATTTTCATCACGAACCGATTCGTATCCGATATTCTTTCACAATCATTATTCACATCAAGTCAATCTTAGACCATCGAAATCTCAGACTTCCCTATTATTCAGGTCGTGTGTTGAAGCCGTTCCCGTGATACTTTAGACATAACATTACTTTGACCTTACAGCTAAGGTGAGATTTCATAGCCCCTACTTTTATACGTTTTGATTTACTATTTTGGGGAGATACATGCTCAAAAATACTTTACAGGTTTATCAACTATAAGATTTGCTTTGTGATGCAATTACTTAAATACTCATACATTTATGATACGATTACTCTTTTATACCTTCTAGACAGGATGTGTAGTCTTATTACGTTACGTGCTTTACGTGTTAATCTATTCTTATGCATACTATTCATAGTCATTGGAAAGGTATTGATAGTACTATTATGGGATGATACCCCCACCCTTGTGTCCAGGACTCGTGATCTTGGGTGACATATACTATTTGGGAAGGTGGTTCCCCGCCCTTGGGTCCAAAATGACGCGACCTTGGTTGAATATAATCAGGAATTCGTATACTTATACTTTAGCAATGGATTGTAAACACACAGGTTGCAAGTCTTGTATGGGCGGGGCTTGGGCTGAGTGGATTTATAAGGCCTTTGCTGTGAAACCTTTATTTAAATGCTTTATTGTTAAACTAAACTCTATGAACTCACCAACAGTTGGTTGACACTTTTTAGCATGTTTTTCTCAGGTTTATATGGCGATAGTAGATGCATGGATCCTATAGTCATTTGCATACTTGGAGACTCATATCTTTATCTTTTACCATTCGAAACATCTATGTAACTTTACTTTGGAACTTATTGTCATAACTCTGATTTTAATAATTCGAATGGTAACATTTTAAAACGTCTCATTTAGAAGTCGTTTTCTATACCTTGATCTATATTATGAAGTAATACCCCCTTGACTCTACTGTTCCGCTGCGGTGATTTGGGGGTGTTACAGATTGGTATCAGAGCCTTGGTTATAGAGAACTAGATTGCATTTAAGAACCTAGACTATAACTACTATATACAGTGAGACGCTTATCCCTATCGCCTTACATACTTAGAACTTTTCCCATTTATGTGCGCGCGGTTGAATGTTATAAGTATCTGCACCGATAGAGGAATCTCAAAATTCAGTCGAGTCATCAAAGGTGTGGAGCTCAATGATAACTGGCTATTTAACTTAATGTTGTGACAGTTCTTGTTTGATGAGACATGAGATTAAGTTAAATAAAGGTTATCACTTAGCCGCAGAGAAATTTGAAGATTTTGCTCAAAAAGGGGAATTCTCTTGAGGATACTATTTAGGGAAAAATCTCAGAATTTGGTCGGGACATCAAAAGAGTGGAGCTCAGTGATAACTGCCTATTTAACTTGATCTTGTGACAATTCTTGTTTGATGAGACATGGGATTAAGTTAAATAAAGGTTATCACTCGGCCGCAAAAATTTGATGAGTTCACTCGAGGATTTTTGATAGATAATCATCATACACTTTAACCATTTAAGTGATGTCGAGATATGTGTGTTTGGTGATATGTACACGTGTGAAAGGAGGCAAGTATAATTATGGTGGCCAACATAATTATAAGTGCATCACGACTCACATGGACATATGTAATCATGCGTACGTTAATCAGCATTGACCTTTAGGATAACAACTAGTAACGAGGTTTATGTGAGAACGTACCTAACTAGATAAGAATCCTATATACGTAAGTTTTTGCTTAAATACTTTAAACTTTACACATCGACTATCCGTTAGCATCTTTTAACAGATAACACAGACTGAATCTCGGGACGAGATTCAAAAATAAGGGGTAGGTACTGTAACAACTCGTAAAATTCCCTAGTCATTAGTATACGTTAATCTAGTATTAACACATCATTACTGTTCACTTAACAAATTTTTACGATCAAATTTAAAATTTGTTTATTACAATTCTATTGAGAAACGTTGTTACGTAATACATGATACGTTGGGACGAGCTCACATGCGGACCACGACGGATCAAACATACTCAATAATCACCAAACGGACCCTTAATTATACCTTTGGCTTATTACTATTCCTGGCCCAACAAAAGCCCAACCCAAGTTTTATATATATTTTTCTTTTCCATTCGACTGATCAACCGTAGCTTGGCCTCGTTTTCTCTCAAATTCGACATACAATCAACACATTAAATTACATGTCTCAAATCTCTATACTACAAAGAATCAGGAATGATAAATATCACATTTTATTTTGAACGTTTGATCAATGAACGAGGTCCAAAGTAAATCACCATCAACTCTTGAACAAGTTCACACTTATTTTCAACCATTTAATCCAAGCTCGGTTTAACAAAATTCCACCTACATCATTTATGTTCCTTGGTCGACATTGAGTTCCTAAAATCATATTCTCACCTTGTCTCGCAATATCACACGTTGAAATATGTTTTGGACCTTTAAAACAAGTCGAGTACAACACATATTTATGCCACTCGATATATACAAGATATACAACATCCAACTTGCCAAATCAAATATACAAGACACAAGTTGCAAACAATATTCTTCTTGTCCCCTCACAATTATGCCAAATCAAATAAAACACACCACTTGCTCATATTTTTTTTATATATATTACGAGACATACATGCATACCAAATCGAATATCACATTACCACTTGCCAATATATTACTATATATACAAGAAATACATGTCTCTGCCATTCGAATATAAAGAAACCACTTGCCATATTAAAACATTATATCAAGTTCATGCATATGTACGTGTATACATATGTATCTAGTATACATATATTTCATGCACCATAAATCCTATTCACACACAAGCATTCTCCCAAGTATACTTCTCTTTTTTGCCGAGTTCCAAGAAGACCCGAAGTATTTCCCATCCAGTTCGAGCTCACTCCAAGTCGCTTAGCACTCATTCGAACTCCTTGATAAAGGTTCTAGCGAGCAACGACCCTATTTTTCCTCGTTCTTGATCACTTCGAACGTTAAACTCCACCTTAAAGGCGGTGTAAGCTTTCTAAACTCAAGTTTCTATTCGTTATAACCATATTCATTGCACCATGCATTGTTTCACTTTCATTTTGATCGTATATTTCATATATTACGTTTATACGCTTTTCTATTTTATTTATTTTACGTTTAATGCAATGACCTCCTTATGGATGGCTAAGAACATGTGTTTTATCTATACTCGACACTTACATACTCGTTATTTACTTATCGTATCTCATTTCTATTTATATCGAATCATATTTTATCATATATGTCATTTCATTATTAATCGGACCATGTTATCTCGACATAAGGAATGGACTCATTAAAATGAAAAAATACACACACCATGTTATTTTTATTGTACAACTCGATTCTTTACAAGCTCATTGATTAAATTCATGTTTTAAGTTTCCCATGATAAGCTCATATAAGCTCTTTAAAAGTCCTAAACTAAATGCTAGTTGGAACTATTTTTAACTTAACATATATGTCGAGTGGGCTTATTAAAAGCCCAATAAGCACTCTTGAATAAGCAGTCTAATAAGCACATCGAATACATTTTTAGGACTATAAAAATAGCCTAAATTCAGGCCCAAACTCTTTTGAATGTCCTCGGATCTAAATCTCTTAATAGGCTTTGGTTAATTCGAATTAAATCCCAATAATGAGAAAATAAGCACTTTTATAAAATAAGCAGTTTCTATAAGTTCAAATAAGCTTTATAAAGTTATTATAATTTTCGGAAATTTTATTATACAAGTTTTGTACATTTTGGACTAAAAATTCAACGCATTTTACTATTAGGCGGCAAAAGTGTAACTATCGGAAAATTGAGTTCTAAACTGTCATTTCTGTAAATTATGGGTAGAAAAGGTCAAAACAATAACTATAAGTCTTAAAATGTCATACTTGACCCTTTTGGACATAAAATGTAATTAATTTCTAACAAAGGACTAACGGTGCAAATATTTCACCGTTAGGGTTAAATGTGCAAATTTCATGAAACTACAAGGACCAACAGTAACTAAATTCTATATACAAATTCATAAAGTGATTTATACATTTGTATTCCTAAAATCCATTTTTCAATTCGTACGATTATTATAAGTAATGTTACGTTTATATTTATTTGACGTAATTTTAACGATCAAGCATAACTTATCATCCACCAACTTTTGAATGGACGTTATTATTGAATCAATAAACATAAAAACGAGATAATATTATATATAATATTATTTTTGAACTTTAAGCATTTTAAGCATACCAAATCATTTTCATCACGAACCGATTCGTATCCGATATTCTTTCACAATCATTATTCACATCAAGTCAATCTTAGACCATCGAAATCTCGGACTTCCCTATTATTCAGGTCGTGTGTTGAAGCCGTTCCCGTGATACTTTAGACATAACATTACTTTGACCTTACAGCAAAGGTGAGATTTCATAGCTCCTACTTTTATACGTTTTGATTTATTATTTGGGGGAGATACATGCTCAAAAATACTTTACACGTTTATCAACGATATGATTTGCTTTGTGATGCAATTACTCAAATACTCATACATTTATGATACGATTACTCTTTTATACTTTCTAGACAGGATGTGTAGTCTTATTACGTTACGTGCTTTACGTGTTAATCTATTCTTATGCATACTATTCATAGTCATTGGAAAGGTATTGATAGTACTATTATGGGATGATACCCCCACCCTTGTGTCCAGGACTCGTGACCTTGGGTGACATATACTATTTGGGAAGGTGGTTCCCCGCCCTTGGGTCCAAAATGACGCGACCTTGGGTGAATAGAATCAGGAATTCATATACTTATACTTTAGCAATGGATATTAAACACACAGGTTGCAAGACTTGTCTGGACGGGGCTTGAGACTGAGTGGATTTATAAGGCCTTTGCTGTGAAATCTTTATTCAAATGCTTTATTGTTAAACTAAACTCTATGAACTCACCAACCGTTGGTTGACACTTTTTAGCATGTTTATCTCAGTTTATAAGGCGATAGTGGATGCATGGATTCTAGAGTCATTTGCATACTTGGAGACTCATATCTTTATCTTTTACCATTCGAAACATCTATGTAACTTTACTTTGGAACTTATTGTCATAACTCTGATTTTAATAATTCGAATGGTAACATTTTAAAATGTCTCATTTAGAGGTCGTTTTCTATACCTTGATCTATGTTATAAAGTAATACCCCCTTGACTCTACTGTTCTGCTACGGTAATTTGGGGGTGTTACAGATTGGTATCAGAGCCTTGGTTATAGAGAACTAGGTTGCATTTAAGAACCTAGACTATAACTACTATATACATTGAGACTCTTATCCCTATCGCCTTACATACGTAGAACTTTTCCCATTTATGAGCGCGCTGTTGAATGTTATAAGTATCTGCACCGATAGAGGAATCTCATAATTCAGTCGAGTCATCAAAGGTGTGGAGCTTATTGATAACTGGCTATTTAACTTAATCTTGTGACAGTTCTAGTTTGATGAGACATGGGATTAAGTTAAATAAAGGTTATCACTTAGCCGCAGAGAAATTTGATGATTTTGCTCAAAAAGTGGATTTCTCTTGAGGATACTATTTAGGGAAAAATCTCATAATTTGGTCGGGACATCAAAAGAGTGGAGCTCAGTGATAACTGCCTATTTAACTTGATCTTGTGACAGTTCTTGTTTGATGAGACATGGGATTAAGTTAAATAAAGGTTATCACTTGGTCGCAGAAATTTGATGAGTTCACTCGAGGATTTTTGAGAGATAATCACCCTACACTTTCACCATTTAAGTAATGTCGAGATATGTGTGTTTGGTGATATGTACACGTGTGAAAGGAGGCAAGTATAATTATGGTGGCCAACATAATTATAAGTGCATCACGACTCACGTGGACATATGTAATCATGCGTACGTTAATCGGCATTGACCTTTAGGATAACAGCTAGTAACGGGGTTTATGTGAGAACGTACCTAACTAGATAAGAACCCTATATACGTAAGTTTTTTGCTTAAATATTTTAAACTTTACACATCGACTATCCGTTAGCATCTTTTAACTGATAACACAGACTGAATCTCGGGACGAGATTCAAAAATAAGGGGTAGGTACTGTAACAACTCGTAAAATTCCCTAGTCATTAGTATACGTTAATCTAGTATTAACACATCATTACTGTTCACTTAACCATTTTTATGAGCAAATTTAAAAATTTGTTTATTATAATTCTATTAAGAAACATTGCTACGTAATACACGATACGTTGGGACGAGCTCACACGCGGACCACGACGGATCAAACATACTCAATAATCACCAAACAGACCCTTAATTAAACCTTTGGCTTATTACTATTCCTGGCCCAACAAAAGCCCAACCCAAGTTTTATATATATATTTTTTTCTTTTCCCTTCGACTGATCAACCATAGCTTGGCCTCGTTTTCTCTCAAATTCGACATACAATCAACACATTAAATTACATGTCTCAAATCTCTATACTACAAAGAATCAGGAATGATAAATATCACATTTTATTTTGAACGTTTGATCAATGAACGAGGTCCAAAGTAAATCACCATCAACTCTTGAACAAGTTCACACTTATTTTCAACCATTTAATCCAAGCTCGGTTTAACAAAATTCCACCTACGTCTGTTATGTTCCTTGGTCGATATTGAGTTCCTAAAATCATATTCTCAGTCTCGCAATATCACACGTTGAAATATGCTTTGGACCTTTAAAACATGTAAACCCTAAAATTTGAATACCAAATTACGTCTAATTTTGAATTTTACCCTAAAGTTTATTACGATTTAAATTTTTAACCTTAAACTATATACTATTTGTTATATTAAAAGTATTAGCTACTAATCTAAGCTCACTTCTAATATATATGCACACAAATAATACCTTTCTAAATGGACCATTTATCACACGTGAAAATTGGCTTTCAATACCAAAAATCTCGGCCATCATTTACAAAACATAATCAATTATCTTTAACTCCCAAATCAAACCAATTAAATGCAAATTATGAATTTAAAAATTGGGCCACGCTCTTCCTAATCTCTTCTTCATATAATGCATATTTTTTTCTCCTTTTTCCTCTCAGTAATACGAAACAATAAACCATTCAATCACACCTATGATTTGCAACTTTCCTAGTTTGGCTCCACTCTACACGTTTTTATTAAAACGATATCACATTCCATTTTATTTCCATTCAAAAATCTAAAAGACAACACATACACACATCAAACACAACTTATACAAGCCGATCCATTTTCTTTGTTCTCCAAGAAGCAGAAGGCACGATGAGGGTTTGTTGAAGAAGGGTGTGATCGTGGTTGGTATTAACTCTGAAAGGGGGTTCATTCGTGAGTCCTTGGTTCAAGCATGGTGCACTTCGGGTTCCTTGTTTCATCCGTACATCAGACCTATAGAACTCTTGTTAATCGTCCTTGTGTTCTTTGATTCGCCAAGGTATTCATAAAACCCTCCTAGTTATATTTTTATATACGACCTGAAGAACAAAAAAAAAACTGAATCTGCTATGTCTCGTGATATATGCACGTGTATGAATCAAAGGAAAACTAAACCTAATCTTTGATCCGTATAGAATGAGAACAAGTCGCATGAACTGATAAAACATGTATATCAACGCCACCTAAATTCGTGAATTATAGAACTTATGAATGACGACCTTGTTTTCTGTTTGCTCCATGAATATGCTGTGAGAATACGCTTCTAAATCTGGTCTTGTCGATTTTTATATGCACCCTAAAATATGTTTATATAACCTGGTAATATGTACATAGAAAAGGGACATATTTATTGTGGCATAAAATCATGTAGGTGTGAGTAATTAGAAGTCGAATAAGGTGCATGTGTGTCAGTTGGAGGGGAGATAAAACGTGTGAATAAGCTGAGTAAAAAGGGGTCGTGAGTCGTGGGTGTAGATTTGGTTAACGTTGAGTCGCTTGGGTTTTGTTGTGGCTCGAAAAAGGGTGATGAGAAGGGTGTGTTGTGTCGTCAAAGTGTACCGTATTTAGTGAGGTTGGTATGTGCTTAAACACATACCTTTTCTTGACCAAATTAAGACCAAAACGACCAAAAACTAACCAAAATGACAAAGATATTTTCGTTTTTGTGTTTGTTAATGTGCAGGTACGGATATCATGAAATATGGACAAAAATCAAGAAAGCCCGAAAAACACGAGCACGAGATATGGAAAGAGGATTGAAGAGCCGAAGCCGGGAAGCAAATGGTCAAAGTTTATGCTCAAATGTCAAAAAAGTCCTCCAAGAATCAAAGAAAGACAAATATGGCCCTTGGATCTATTTTGGAAAATTGGCAGAAGTGGTCCCTGAAATTTCAGAAATTACACTTATGGTCCTTATCCAAGTTACTTCACTTAAATTCCAAACTATCCTTAAAACCAATAACCCAAAAAATTAAATAAACCCAACACCTCATTTTTACCCACAACCCACTTTATTTCCAGCCCACTCCCGTTTTTAATATAACCCAACCCAACCTCATCTGGATAATACCCACACCCGTAACCCATCTAAACCCGGTCATCCCAACATTTATTACCCGGTCAAACAATAGCCATTTCTCCAACCCACCAAACTTCACCCTTGTTACTGTTCCCCTTCCCCAACCTCAATTACCCTGCTCCAATTTTTACCCCGTACAATAGCTACTAGAAAGATGTTGACAAGTCAAGGATGTTGTCATCAAGAATGTTACGTGGCAGATTGAAGCAAGCTTATTGGCTGATGGTGCGTGGAAGTTGAATCAAGGGCTAAGATCATCTCAAGATGTCAACATATAGAATTAGAGGGTTGAGATTAAGCTGAGAAAACCCTAGAAGGCTCCAGGGAAGGCTATAAATAGCCTCCCTTCACTCACACAGAAAACATTAGTTAGTTGGTTAGATAATTTAGGGTTAGGATTAGGGTTAAATTAGGAGTAGCTTAATTTAGAGTAGTTATATTTCAGCTTATTGTAGCTTATGGTTCCAGCTTATTGTCATTTACTTTTCAGCTCTTATTTTGTACTCGAATTCTAGTTTTTCATGAAAGTCAATGTAAGTCAACTGTTTATTCATTTGCTTATCTACTTTCTTCTGGTGATATTGTGATCTCTTTGATGTTATTTGGAGTTAGATTAATGCCCTTTATTAGTTTATTCTCAGTTTTGCTCAAAAAAATAAAAAAGTCAACAATAAGTCAACTTAGCTTATTGCTTAATTAGTGCTTATTTGAAACTTAATTTTTTGTTCATTAAGGTTAAAATGAGTTAGAGACTCATTAGTTATTCAGTTTTTCTAGGTTAGATCAGCTTGTTGAGGGTTAGATTTCAAAACTCAGTCCACAAAGGATTGTTTGGGTCAAGGGGTAAAACGGGTAAAAAGTGTAGGTTGCTGTTCATTTGTTATCTTAGGTAGTTTAGTCTAGGTTAAAATGATGTTGATAAGCAGTTTAAGGTTCATATTAAGCTGTTTTTAAGTAATTTATAGATACAAGTGTTTTAACTAGGTTTGAGATAATAGTTTGATCAGAATTTGTTATTGAAGTAATAAGCTCTTTTGGAACTAGATTTTGGCATTTTTGTGTTAAGGATAGTGCATTAGGTGAATCTTCAAAAGTTGGTTTAATGTCATTAGCTATTGAATTGTTTTTGGCCAAATCAGTGCAATAGTCTGCTCAGAACAACCTAAGTGCAGTCTGCACTAGCAGTCCACATCAGCAGTCCCCTTTAGTCTGCATATCTGATATGCCCTTATTTTCTTAGCTAGTTCTAGGTGTTGATTTGTGGTTATATGTGTTTGATTTTAATGATCTGAGCTTATTGCTTGTTGTTGTGTGTTAGTTGGCTGGTATCATTCTCGTTTAGAGCTTATTAATAGCTTAGAAAGAAGCTAAAAGGTGGATTGTTCAGCATTTTTGTGTATTGATTTCTCAGTATTCAATTTGCCTATACAGCCCATTTCTTAGCTTATTTACAATCTACTAATATACTCAAAAAGGTCTGATTCTTGGACTGAGTCCTTATTGGTGTTTTGGCTACCTTTTCCTTCTGAATTTTTGGCCATTTGCTTATTGATTAGTGCTTAATTCTAAACCCATAAGTGCCTTATTGAGCCTATGTTACCCTGCACCAACAGTAGCAATTTTTGCTTATTGTGAGTCATAAGTGTTTTTCTGTTATTGCTTATTAGTTGTCCTTTAGCTTATTGAAGATTATAATCTGTCCATTTCAGCTTATTTCAGTCTCCCTTAGCTTACCTTAGCTTAGCAGCTTATTATCTTAGTTCAATTCTTTTTTTTAGCTTACTGTTCAAAACATTAGCTTAATTCTGAGCTTTTCTCTGCTTTTCAAAAAATATTTCTTTTATAAAAATTGCTTATAATCTTATGTTCATTGAGATTTAAAAAGAAAAAAAAAATGATTTTCAAAAAAAGAAGGCCACAGGGTTCGAACCTGTGACCTTCCCCTTAGCTACACCTCACACACACAACACAACACCATCTGCCCTAGGGTCTTGTATCAGTAGAGTCTTTCCATGTTTATTACTTAACCATCTTCTTTTCCCTTTTAGCTTATTTTCAATAAACTGCTTATTTCTGCTTATTAGTAATTGATTTTTCTTTCAATTTATTTTTCTTTAAATCTTTATTACAGTAGGTAGTTTTTATAAAATTTTTAGAATTTTCTAAATTGTTTTAATATTTTTAATCCTTTAAATAGTTTTAAATAATTTTTAATTCATAAAAATTAAAATAAAAATCCAAAAAATATAATTCTTTTTTTTAAAAAAATTTTCTTTTATTAAATAGATCCTAGGAAAATTAATTTGGAGTTTCTAGGATTAGTATTTCACTATTTTGCCGTTTAGGTTCGTTACTTCACGTTTTAAACGCGTTTTTAAGATTACTTTTGCGTTTTCACTTATTTTTGCCTTAGAATAGCATTTCCCTTGCGTTATTTACTGTTTTTAGTTAGTATTTCATTATCTTAGTTTATAAATCCAAAATCACTCACTTTTATTCACCATTCACTACACGATTCACGATCCCGAAATCACAATTCTATTCAAT
Organism: Artemisia tridentata subsp. tridentata; assembly: GCA_021014915.2. Taxonomy (NCBI): domain Eukaryota; kingdom Viridiplantae; phylum Streptophyta; class Magnoliopsida; order Asterales; family Asteraceae; genus Artemisia; species Artemisia tridentata. Next base: position 212,717,068 of record CP139507.1, read on the forward strand.
CTTCATCGGGACAACGAACTCGGGGTTTTCACCTTATTTCCCTTTTGTGAATCCCTTTTGGAACTTAATTTATCAAATCAGAGGTCGAAAAGGATGAACTAGGGTGGAATAGGAACAAATGTGGGTCGTATGTTGCTGTTCAAAAGAGGATTTCATGTAGGTGTGCATGAGAATGCGTGTGAGTGTGATTAAGGACTGTGTTGTATTTGTTATTTTCAACATATGTGTCGTGGGTCTTGCTGTCAAAAAAGGGGTGAGTTCGTGTGTATAGTATGTGGATCAAATAGGTCTAACACATATATGCATGTGCATGTGTAACCTGGATATAATTTGGATTGTGTTGAGGTTGTTTTTATTTCAATTATAAGAGTAACGAGGGAGTTTTAATTTGGATTGTAATATGCATGTACATGAGTAACCAAATCGGGATAGGCATAGGTGTTAGGTAGTATTGGGTTTCATTATTTCATGTGTTTGTGGGCTGTCAAATGGTGCGTATGGGTGTGAATGTGCATGTGGTGAGACGTGGGTAAAAGTTTGCATGTGTCGACTTGGTTTGGGGTGTGTTTGAATAAGTGTATAAACATTAGTCTTGCATGAATATTAAAACCATATAGCGGTGTATATTAATCGGATTAGAAAGTGGAATGGTTATAAAACTCGGCTAAACATTATTTTGGTCATTAATGGAGTTAATTTATACATTTAAACCATAATCTTTGATAATTGTATAAATAAACCTTAAACTTTGATATTTATATATTTAACCCTAAACTATGATAAGTTATCACATTAAACCCTTGACTTTGCTAAAATGACATATCAAACCCTAAACCTAATTTAACTAAATTGGGAAGTCGTATTAAAGTTACTAAATATGGAAAGTTACTAAATATAGAAAGTTACTAAAAATAGAAGGTTACTAAAAGAGGAAAGTTACTAGAAATGGAAAGAAGCCCTAATATGTAATAAGAACAACATCAATGGGTAAACAACTTATAAAACAAGCTATTAATAAGTACTACTATATCATGTGTAGATTCTGAAGAGGAGTATTTTCCATTCTGTGTTCCTTTCCTTATTCAGCTTTTCATTTACTCAAGGTACGGATATTCTGACCTTATCTTTAAGGTTTCCTTTGTGACTTACAACCTTTGATATGAACCATAGTTATGAACCTTTGATATGAACCTCGCTATGAACTTTTGGACATGAACCTTTGCTATAAACCCTTGATGTGATTATAATGGCTCTTATTATGTATTCTGTATCTGTATCACTAGTCATGGGGGTTCCATGACCATGTCATTGATGCACCAATGGCATGACTCTAGGGTGGGGGAGTGATGACCCATCACGTCCCTTTTATTTTATATTATGTATGGCCACGATGATTATGATTTTCTGTAGGGGCGTATGGATGCATCCTAGATCTGGATCTGTATCTGTTATATATATTGTATCTGGTGTATGGTGATTGTGTGCAATACATGCCATACACACATGGGAGTTCGCTACTCCATTTATGTTACTTAAGAGGTCTCCCCTTTTTTTAATTTATGAGAAGTGAAGACTATGTTATGTTTCGAGCCAATGGTATTATGATTCTGTTTATGCAGGCGACTGCATAGATTCCTATTACTTAACCGATACACTATGCTTTCCCTTACATTACATTATGCCTACTTATGTTTCCCCATTGTACTTCATTTGAACTTCACTTTTATATTTCTGTTTTCTATTATCATATATCCGTTCACTGGCCTTTTTAAGCTCAGCCGCATCTCTTTTCACCGCGGCAGGTTTTAGAGGGAAGCTGGGATATGAGTGAAGAGTGCATAAGAGCTCTTAGAGGACTACACCTTTGATAGCTACCTTGGATTAGAGTTGACTTGGAGATTTTCATTACTAGACTTATTGTACCTTTGTTGTAATCCTTGTATTTCATTTACCTTAGATTTCATTTGTAACCTTTGAATTTAATTGTATTATTATTAAAGTCTTCCGCTTGTGTATGTTCTGTTTGACACCATGAATGTGATAGCTTAACCCTTTTCGGGTTGGGGTGTTACAATTATGGTATCAGAGACCAGGCTTCGACTTATAGTACATAAAAACCTTGACCTGTGAAGTTTGGACCCTTAGGCTTCCACTGTAAGAGATTATAAGACAACCTTTGAGAACTTGCGTTAGGATCTCCCTGTAGAAACTTAAATTATGACCGGTGAGGATTGGGTAGACCAGGACTTTTGCCTGAGTAGTATTGCTTCCGCATCACTTCGAATCGTGCCTCTACTTCTAGTTAAACCTTATAAGATCGTTCTTTCAGAAATTATAATTTATGCACAACCTAAGTTTAGTAACCAAGTATGTAGGATCGAGTACTTCGAGCTTGATTGAGCTTGGTATAACCAAGAACCTCTGCAATACAAGTGTTTATGCGGAAACTAAACAACAAGTATTATAAAGAAGAAAAACTCTAAAGGACAATGATCCTCTATGGATCAAAACTAATAAACTATGAATCGTTTATTGAATGTTAATAGATGTTCAATGCGTACATAAACTCATAGACGGGTTTATCTTTTATACTAACAAGATCTCCTAACCCTAACCCGTTCTACAAGAAAACGTGTAAAGAGATTAACACCAATCTCTTCTAAAAATAAATCATAACAAACATTCTAAATATACGGATAACAACTAATACTATCCGCAGCAATAATACAATCGGCAGGAACAAAATAACACTGTCGGCAGCAATGAGCTTTCAGCAGGAACCAAAGCTTTCGGCAGGAACCAACTTTACACTATCGGCAGCAACAATGAATTCTTATTTCCCAGAGATCCTAACAATCCTCCCCTAATCTTGAGGTTGACTAGGTTAACCTGCAAGATTCCCATGTGATAAGGCTTTCATAAACTCAGGCTTGAGGACTGCGACTTAGCAGCAACAATAAGAAGTAACCAGCAGCAACTTCAATAACTTCAAGATTCCAACTTCTATAGCTTCCAGCAGCAACTTCAATAGAGCAGCAGGAACATGAAATCTTCTCCAAAATAGATTTACTGGTCACCATAACATTACTTGAACTTGGCTGCTACTATGACAAAATGTACATCAAATCTCTTTAAGTTTCATACTATTCTCATCACATCCAGGAGTGTTAACTCCTGTGAGAGGTGAATCATTGAAAATTAATGGATTTGATGTCTCTTTACCAATAGCCATCACTACTGGAGTAGCCAATGTTTAGGTGTTTTAGACCATGGTACATTGATAACCATCTGATTTATTAGCAAATCAGCAACTATAAACGGATTTGACTTGTCTTTACCTGTAGCCGTTTGCTCAGGACTAGCCAATTCTTTGGTTACAGCAAACCTTGGTGAATTGAATACCAAATATGGATACCAAGTGTCTTTACCACAAACCATACTTTTGTGGACTAGCCAATCCTTTGGATCCCATAAGGGTTATATCCATGGTGAATTGAGAACCATTTTCAACTCTCAGAACTTAATCATGGGTGAGTTGAAGTACCCTATAGCTTTAAGCAAGCTATTACAGCTATCAACGGATTTGATGATCACACCAGAGCCGTACCCTCATGGTGAGTCAACTCTTTCTTGTCTGCAAGACATGGTGAGTTGAGCACCATTTATTGTGCAGGTGTAAACACCAACACTGTACCTGCAAGGTGTTGCTCAAAACCACTTTATTAGCACACAAAGTATACAAATTTTTTTTTTTTTTTTTTTTTTTTTTTTTTTTTTTTTTTTTTTTTTTTTTTTTTTTTTTTTTTTTTTTTTTTTTTTTTTTTTTTTTTTTTTTTTTTTTTTAATAAACTATGAAACACAAACAAAAACACACCAAAAGAAAAATAAAAAAATAAGAAAGAAAGATAGAAACTTTACAACAACAACAAGAAATGATCCTCCCCTTAAACTTCATTCCTCCCCTTAAGCTGCAATCCTCCCCTTAAGCCCTGTAGCTAGGGATTGACCATCCCAATATGAACCACCAAATGCTTAAACCTTGGTCCATCAAAAGCCTTAGTGAGCAAATCAGCCACATTATCATCTGTGTGAATCTTTTCCACCTGAATAAGATGCTTCTCATAAGCATCTCTTATGAAATGGTGTCGAATTTCAATATGCTTGGTCCTTTGATGATAAACAGGATTCTTAACAATACACATAGTACTTTGATTATCAATAAAGATCTTAGTGTTCATGAAGTTGAATCCATAATCCAACAGCTGATTTTGCATCCAAAGAACCTGTCCACAGCAACTAGCAGCAGCAACATATTCTGCCTCAGTAGAAGATGTAGCCACTATAGTCTGCTTCTTGCACTGCCAAGAAACTAACCTTCTACCCAGAAACTGACAACCTCCAGTTGTAGACTTCCTATCAAAGTTTGCTCCAGCATAATCACTGTCACTATAGGCTTCTAACACAAAAGGAGAGTCTTTGGGATACCAAAGTCCCAATTTTGGCTGTCCTTTCAAATACTTAAAGATTCTCTTGACTGCATTAAGGTTAGAAGTCAATGGTGTAACCTGATGTCTAGCACATGCACCAACAGCAAACATGATATCAGGTCTTGAAGCTGTTAAATACATGAGGGAGCCAATCATGGATCGATATAAATGAACATTAACAGCAGCATCAGGTTCATTATTGGACTTAGGTTTTGGAGGTTCAAATGGAGTTACAGCAATCTTCCCATTCTCCATATCAAACTTTTTAAGCATGTCATAAACATACTTCTCCTGAGAAATAAAGATTCCATCTGATGACTGCTTAACCTGAAGACCTAAGAAGAAAGTCATTTCACCCATAGCACTCATTTCAAATTCACTCTTCATCAAGTCTTCAAACTCCCTGCACCAAGCTTCATTAGTGGAGCCAAAGATGATATCATCTACATATACTTGTACCAGAATGATATCTTTGAAGTCCTTTCTGATAAAAAGAGTTTTATCAATAGCTCCTCTTCTGTACCCATGTTTTAGTAGGAAAGCTGATAACCGTGCATACCAAGCCCTTGGTGCTTGATGAAGACCATAAAGTGCTTTAACCACTTTGTAAACCAAATTAGGATTCTGAGGATCTACAAATCCCTGTGGTTGAGTAACATAAACCTCTTCCTCAATCCTTCCATACAAAAATGCACTCTTCACATCCATCTGATAAACTACAAATCCCATAAATGAAGCAAAAGCCAAAAACAACCGAATGGCTTCAACTCTTGCCACAGGTGCAAACACCTCATCATAATCAATCCCCTCCTCTTGTCTATGACCTTGAGCAACCAGTCTAGCTTTATTTCGAACCACAATTCCCCTTGCATCTCTTTTATTCTTTAGAATCCATTTAGTTCCAATAGCATGTTTGCCAGCAGGCAAAGGTACCAGCATCCATACTTTCTGATTCTGGAACTGCTGCATCTCTTCTTGCATAGCCTCAACCCAATCATCATTAGCAAGTGCCTGAGCTATGCTAGTTGGTTCAACTTGAGATAAGAAACAAGCATACAGACAATGTAAGTAATCAGTATGATTGCTCCTCAATTGATCCTGTATATAACTAAGAAAAGCAGATTCTCCAAATTTAGATGGATGCAATTTACTCCTTGTTTGAACAGGGGAATTAATATCTCCAAGAATCAAAGACTGAGGATGAACTGTATTGATCCTCTTGGTAGCAATGGGATTAACATCAATGGAGGATGCCTGATTAGTAATTGAAGGGTTGAAGTCATCATCATATGAGGAAGTAGTGAAAATGCCAGATCTGGACTGATGATGAGGATCATTAAGCTTATCTCTTGAAGAGACCGAATTTCCAAGATCAGAAGGAATTGGAAATCTTTCAGGGGAGTTATCAATTCCCAACTTGTCAACAAATGGAGAAGACACAGGAACATCAGCAGAAACATTAGAAGGATCGGCAGGAACCGATCCACTATCAGCAGGAACAGCATCAGCAGGAACAAGAATACTATTAGATGTATTGAGTTCCCTTCGAACTTCAGCTTCAGCCTTTCTCAGGATCTCCTCTGTCTCTTTAGAAAATCCAGAACCAAACATCTCAGCAGCTCTTTTGGCATTAAACTCTTGTCTTTGAAGCCTAGCAAGATCTTCTGCAAAACTAGAATCACTTCCAGCCATATCAGAAGAATCTTTGAGCTTTGAACCTGAAATGTTGTTAGAGGGAAAAGAAGGAACAACTATAGGTCGTTCATCACTCTCTGCATCAGAATCATCATCTGAGGTACCTGCATTGTGAGTTTGAGAAACATTTGTACCACCAGACAGATTTGATTTGAATCTAGTATACCCTAAGGTGTCAGAGAGATAATCCAGATCAAAGTACCACTCTGGACCAGCACCCTGCAAATTAGGTTTATCTTCAAGATATCTTAAGTTGAGAGTCTCTTCTATTCTCTTAGAGGACAGATTATAAACCCTATAGGCTTTACCATGAGCAGAATATCCAACAATAAACCCTTCATCAGCCTTTCCATCAAACTTGCCTAGATAATCACTAGTGTTCAAAATAGTGACTTGACATCCAAAAGGCTTAAGGTAACTAATGTTTGGAACCTTCCCAGACAAAAGTTCATAAGGTGTTTTATTATGAGGCCTAGTAATAGATACCCTATTTAAAACATAACAAGCAGTGCAAACTGCTTCAGTCCAAAACATAGTGGGCATCTTAGATTCAGCTAACATAGTCCTAGCTGCTTCTATCAAGGTCCTATTTTTCCTTTCTGCAACCCCATTTTGTTGTGGAGTTCTAGCATTGCTATAGTCCCTTTTTATCCCCTTAGACCTACAGAGTTCAATAAGATTAAAATTCTTAAACTCTGTGCCATTATCACACCTTATAGACTTAACCTTTTTATTTAGCTGATTTTCTATTAATGCAATAAAATCCCTAAGTACTGGATAAGTTTCATCTTTAGTACTCAAAAAGAAAGTCCAAGAAAACCTGCTAAAATCATCTGTAACCACCAGGCAATAATTCTTATGGTCAATACTTCTAATAGAAGTAGGACCAAAAAGATCCATATGAAGAAGCTGCAAAGGCTCAGAGATGGTGCTCACAGCAGTTATGGCCTTGTATGATGCTTTGTGTTGCTTTCCTTTGTTGCAGGCAACACAATTGTGCTCATTAGAGAAGTTTTTCAAAGGAAGCCCTTTCACCAGACCATTCTTAGCCAGCTTGTTAATGGTCTTGAAATTTACATGTGCCATTCTTCTATGCCATTTATTAGATTCATCCACAGAAGCTTTTGCAACCAGACAAGCAAGTGACCCCTCAGGCTGAACATCACTAAGATTGAAGCTATAAAGATTGTAAGTCCGAGGAACTTTAAGTTCAACCTGACTTTCATCAGGCAACTTGAAGTCTTTGGACAACACAAAGCACTCATTCTCAGTGAATAGAACACTGTTCTTCTTGTCACAGATTTGAGAGACAGAGAACAAATTGAAGTCTTGGAGTTCCTTCACATACAGCACATCTTCAAAGTCAAGCTTGGCAGTCTTGATAGTTCCTTTCCCTGAGATCATTCCATCTCCTCCTCCAAATGTCACAGTACCTCCATTCAAAGGAATAAAATCATGTAACCTTTCCAAATTCCCTGTCATACTCCTGGAACATCCACTGTCAACAATTCCAACATCTTTGCTTCTAAAAGGAAAATCCTGAGAAAAAGAATACATATACAACATTAGATACAAGAGAGACTCAAGCCATTGCTGACTTGAGCCTGCCTAGTGGATCAATGAGATTTAAACCCTGGAGATTGATAAGATCCACCATTGATCTTGGATCCCATTTTCATATGTTGGTTATTGATTTTCCAAGACCAACCTGCTGAGGACTTAACAGCAGTGTTCCATCTTGTCCCTCCCTTATGCATTGTGTCAAAACAAACAGGTCTCAAAGCATTTTGAAAGTAAGTACTAGTAGGTCTGAAAGTTCTAATATTATTGTTTTTCCAACCAGCAGAATTGCTCCTGTCGGCAGGAACAGAATAAGCAGCAGGAATAGGCTTATCGGCAGGAATGAACCTTTCAGCAGCAACAGGCTTACCAGCAGAAACTGGTTTGCCATAAGCAACTGAAGTTCTCCTAGCTGCTTGAGGAATATAAGGGGGAATATCATTTACATTTTTCCATACAGACCTATTTTTACAAGCATGGAATCCCATCTGTTTTTCATAATAGTCACAGTCTTTAATAAGATGATCATAACTACGACACACAAAGCAAGATTTCTTTCTAGGGGACTTTTTCTTAACAATAATATTCTCATTGCAAACAAAATTATTCAAACCAACACATGAAACAGAATTATCCTTAACAGAAACAAAACCACAACCAAAATTGTTTGAAACAAAACCACAACTAGAAACATTATTGTTCTTAAAATTATCAAAAGAAACATCTTCAAATGCAGCTTTCTTTGATTGAGATTCATCAGTAGCTGCTTCTGAGGAGAGGTCTTCTGACTTTATTGATGCAGACTTGTCACTTGATCCACATGTGGCATAGTCATCAGTCTTGATTTCTGAAGATTTGTCACTGTAAGAACAAGAGACAAATTCATTAGAGTCACAATCAAGATTAGGCAATTCATTTGCCTTTTTGCCATAGCACATTTGTGAATCATCAAAGTCAACAAAAGGATCAGCAGGTTTAAATGTTCCAGTTATGGGTGGAGGAACATCATTCATTCCTCCCTCCTTTACATACTTAACAGGTTTTTTATAATCTACAGGTTCAGGATTAAAAACACTATACTCATTAGGGTCATAATATTGATTTGTCCCTATTAGGTTACTGAATCCTAAACCCTTTTTAGTTTTAGTAGACATAGAACTATCAATAAGTATGTTAAGATTTTTGGATGAGTCTTTCCACTTATCAAATCTAGCCAATGAGTTATTAAGCTTAGACTGAAGATCCTGATTTTCCAATTCAACCTTAGCTTTTTCTCTTTCAGAATGTTTAAACTCATTAATGGCATTTTTTAAATCTCTTTCCAAAACCTTTACTTTTACTTCATATGCAGACAGTTGTTGTTGATACCAGACCTTCTGTTGTTCTAATGTCTTAACAGCCTTTTTATGAGCCTTAAGTTGAATAAGATTATCCTTATTTTCACTTTCAATATCATCAATTTCCTGCTTTAATTCAGCATATATAGATTTACAACCAAATGGACAGTTTTGTACCTTTGATGGATGACCCATCATTCCAAACTGACCAGCCACTTGTTTCTTTTCACCATATCCAGCTACCATCCCAAAGACATTATCTGATCCACTCCCAGCAGCCTTCTCATGATGCTCCCAATCTACCAGCGAATCCACAGATACCAAAGCCTTGGGGTCGTCTGACTCCAACTCTTGAATTCTGAAAGCAGAATACCGAGCTTTATCATCCACCTTCTTGTCTGGGCATTCCCTGGCAAAATGTCCTGTTTGAGAACATTTATAGCACCTCACCTTCCTTCTGTCAAACCTAGCAGGCTCTTGTTTATCAAAATTGACCCTTCTACCTGCCTTCTTTTCAAACCTATCCAACTTCAACGATATCATAGCCACCTGCCATCTTAAGTCCATCTCTTCCAGATCCAATTCATCAACCTGTTTAAAATCATCATACACAATCTTCTGCTGTGGTGTACTTTCAGCAACAAACGAGTGAAGCACATCCACTACAAGATTATCAGATCTGGACTGAGTTTTTGGTGTAGGAGATGAGTAGGAGATTGAGGATGTTGATGGTGTTGGACTGTTTCCATACACTGCTTTGTTAGTACTAGAGTTACTAACAAAAGCAGTATGGGTAGAAGTATAAGGTGAATAGGTGGAATATCCTTTGATATCAAGTTCAAGGGTTTTTAGTTTGTTGTACAGATCATCAAAGCTCATGAAATCCAATCCTCCTTTGGCCTTGAGGGTTATTGAAACCTGTGACCAGGATGGTGGCAAGGCTCTCAGAAACTTGGTATTACAATCTTCATCGTCCGGCCTAGCTTTCAACTGGTTAAGTTGGCTCAAGATCTTGTGGAATCTGTCATAGCCTTTGTGAATTCCCTCAGCCTCAGAAATCTTGAATTCTTGAAACTCTTGCTTGAGCATAGACTTTCGCATCTTCCTGGATTCATCATTCCCTCCAAATCTGGTCTTTACAGCATGCCAGATCTTTCTAGCATCATCCAAGTGATGAAAATCACTCATATGATCCTCTGGAATAGCTTGAAGTAGAAGAGTTCTTGCCTTTGTTTCCCTTTGAACAGCAAGGTGTTCCTCTGCTGTAACTGGTGGCTCTATATAAATATTGCCATCATCATCCCTTCCAATATTCTTCTTGCTATTTCCCTTAAGAATCACATTCCACAGATTATAATCAGTGTTTGTGATCCAATACTCCATTCTCATCGCCCAGACTTCATACTCATCTTTCTTCAGATATGGGAATTTAGCATTGTTGGTGGACATGGTGGTGAGGACTTGTGTTTGGACTTGAGTGGTTTCTTGTTTGGGTTGTTGATCTTCTGGGTTAATGACATTGGTTTCAGGATTTTCGTCTCCCATTGTGAGAGGGTTTAGAGATATGAGATCGACCTTTTTCTTCTTTATCAGAGATCCTTACCAGGCTCTGATACCACTTGTAGGATCGAGTACTTCGAGCTTGATTGAGCTTGGTATAACCAAGAACCTCTGCAATACAAGTGTTTATGCGGAAACTAAACAACAAGTATTATAAAGAAGAAAAACTCTAAAGGACAATGATCCTCTATGGATCAAAACTAATAAACTATGAATCGTTTATTGAATGTTAATAGATGTTCAATGCGTACATAAACTCATAGACGGGTTTATCTTTTATACTAACAAGATCTCCTAACCCTAACCCGTTCTACAAGAAAACGTGTAAAGAGATTAACACCAATCTCTTCTAAAAATAAATCATAACAAACATTCTAAATATACGGATAACAACTAATACTATCCGCAGCAATAATACAATCGGCAGGAACAAAATAACACTGTCGGCAGCAATGAGCTTTCAGCAGGAACCAAAGCTTTCGGCAGGAACCAACTTTACACTATCGGCAGCAACAATGAATTCTTATTTCCCAGAGATCCTAACAAAGTAAGTTTAGAATGCCTCAAGAACTACATTGTTATACCTTACACCATTTAAGTTTCACTTTCTGATTCCGACCTTCATCTCCGATTCCTTTGATAATCAGTTGATACCTTTCCGACCATTCTCAGAATCCGTACAACTATAATGTGTTTGACACATTCTGTGAATTCTTTTGCTTATATTGAGTATATTAAGTTTCCTCTAACACTTTTGGATTTCACATAAACCATTTCTTTTCTTATGAGAAACCTGGTGGTTATTAACCACAGGTATAGGAATTTGATCATTCCATTCTGATCATAAGATTCATTCTGCTGATTGTTTTCCTTTGGGGATATATAATTTAGATATTATTTTGGTATGGATTTGTTAACTGAGCATGAAAATGTTAACGACTGTCATGCTATATGTCTCACTTTTGGCGACTCAAACAATCACTTTTATTAATTCTTTTACCATAAATTCCGACTAGCAAAACCGTTATTCATTACCTCAAATTGAGGATTTATCTGATCAACCGTAGGATGGGAAGCCTCCATGGAGATTGCTTAAAGTCCGATTATCATCTGTTACGTGTAAGAAGCAAGATATTCCTGAACTGCCCTTCGTACTCTTTGTGATCGCTATGAATTTTAATGATGCCAATTGTATTGGCAAATACCTCAACTATTCTTATGGATCTAATGAAATCATGTCTTTCGCGAGTATTTGGACAAATTTGTTATAGTATGACATTGTGGTGTGTTCAGAGGCGAATTAGGAACATGAAGATCAATTCTTGTTAAGCCTAGATGACCCGTTGTTCTGAAAGAATAAATTTTGATTGGTGTTCATATGTTGCAACAAATAGTACTACTATGGATCCGGCGAAGACTGAGATTTCCACCAAAGGGCCAAGATCGACGACAGTTGCCGGGGTTAGAAACTTATAGAAGAGTAGAGGAAGGTGTACACGACTGGCGTTACCATCGATGAAGCATGTGAGAAGAGGAGAGGAACATAGGAGGGACTCGATTATACTTTATTCAGCACATGAAGATTACTGCTTTGGCATCAAGACAACCAAACCTTAGGAGATGAACTATTTAACACATAACCTGGAGTTGACAACAGTGGTGGTTACCCTGAAGATTGGAAGACATTTCTCGCAAGGCGAAAGTGGTGGCGAGCATAGAAGAAGAATCTAATCAAGATGACGAATTTTGAGCTGTGTTAGAAGACCTGACTGAGATACGCAGTTTCACCTCCCTATTCATATTAGTTGTACTAAGATGAATTGAGATCAGAAGTAGACTTGCTGGTATCCAATGACCCTGTCAGAGCTTCGCGTTACTACCTCACAGTTTCAGGAAGAACTACAGAAGGCTTGAGGAATCAGACTCAAGTTTAAGACTTCTTTTCACTCTCAAACTGATGGACAAACAAACGGACTATTCAGACTTAGAAGAGGTTTTGAGATCATGTATTTTGAATGAACGGATTCTTGAAGCGAACATTCATGTCTGGTTGAGTTGATTCCTGTGAAAGATGGAGTAATTGATGCAATCGATGACGTACTTCACTTCTGCTAGACATACTTAGGTTTCCATCACCTTTAGGATAAGATCTGTTTTCCTATTCTTTCCATTCCATTGATAATGATTGCTTCTGACACCACCTTAGAAAGAAGAAGATCGATTAGGATGCTGATAGGTTGCTTATTTCACAACTTGAGATAAAGTATGACCATCATGAAGGTATATTTATATGATGCTAGTATTATGACGCCTGGCCAACGTGATAATACTTACGTCATATAATGTACCTTTATTGTGATCATAGGATATCTCGCGGAGTGCCTGAGGAGCTTTAGACTTCTGACATTTAATGAAGATTTTCCGCGATTAGTGAGACCTTAGGTTCATTCTACCAGTGCGAATACTCTGCCTTCATCGTTAGACGTCTGGATACGTTTGGATTCTCGACATGTATTTGTTGACCTTTGTTCATCTGTTAAGAATCTTAAGCTTCATTGTAGAGCTCTCTACCGTTTGACATTTTTATCTAATCTGTCTTCTGTCCGTATGTGTTCTATATGTTAAGCCTACCATCTGCTACATATACGTTTCATTTCCGTTGAATCTGATTCATTATGATCTACTCTGGATAGAGTTCTGAGACTATGAATTATGAGAAACAAGATCTGTCTGAGTGAGAATCCATTGGAAGGACTATACTGAAGACGATACTACTTGAGAAACTGAAGAGTTATGCGTATTTATTATCCATGTGCTTTCTGCCATTCGATACGTTTCCATCTGATCTTCTACTCAAATTTCGAGGACGAAAATTTTCTTTTAGAGGGGAAGAGTTGTAAAACCCTAAAATTTGAATACCAAATTAGGTCTAATTTTGAATTTTACCCTAAAGTTTATTACGATTTAAATTTTAACCTTAAACTATATACTATTTGTTATATTAAAAATATTAGCTACTAATCTAAGCTCACTTCTAATATGTATGCACACAAATAATACCTCCATAAATGGACCATTTATCACACGTAAAAATTGGCTTTCTATACCAAAAATCTCGGCCATCATTTACAAAACATAATCAATTATCTTTAACTCCCAAATCAAAACAATTAAATGCAAATTATGAATTTCCATATTAGGCCACGCTCCTCCTAATCTCTTCTTCATATAATGCATATTTTTTTCTCCTTTTTCCTCTCAGTCATACGAAACAATAAACCATTCAATCACACCTATGATTTGCAACTTTCCTAGTTTGGCTCCACTCTACACGTTTTTATTAAAACGATATCACATTCCATTTTATTTCCATTCGAAAATCTAAAAGACAACACATACACACATCAAACACAACTTATACAAGCCGATCCATTTTCTTTGTTCTCCAAGAAGCAGAAGGCACGAAGAGGGTTTGTTGAAGAAGGGTGTGATCGTGGTTGGTATTGACTCTGAAAGGGGGTTCATTCGTGAGTCCTTGGTTCAAGCATGGTGCACTTTGGGTTCCTTGTTTCATCCGTACATCAGACCTATAGAACTCTTGTTAATCGTCCTTGTGTTCTTTGATTCGCCAAGGTATTCATAAAACCCTCCTTGTTGTATTTTTATATACAACCTGAAGAACAAAAAAATAAAAAAAACTGAATCTGCTATGTCTCGTGATATATGCACGTGTATGAATCAAAGGAAAACTAAACCTAATCTTTGATCCGTATAGAATGAGAACAAGTCGCATGAACTGATAAAACATGTATATCAATGCCACCTAAATTCGTGAATTATAGAACTTATGAATGACGACCTTGTTTTCTGTTTGCTCCATGAATATGCTGTGAGAATACGCTTCTAAATCTGGTCTTGTCGATTTTTATATGCACCCTAAAATATGTTTATATAACCTGGTAATATGTACATAGAAAAGGGACATATTTATTGTGGCATAAAATTATGTAGGTGCGAGTTATTAGAAGTCGAATAAGGTGCATTTGTGTCAGTTGGAGGGGAGATAAAATGTGTGAATAAGCTGAGTAAAAAGGGGTCGGGAGTCGTGGGTGTAAATTTGGTTAACGTTGAGTCGATTGGGTTTTGTTGTGGCTCGAAAAAGGGTGACGAGAAGGGTGTGTTTTGTCGTCAAAGTGTACCGTATTTAGTGAGGTCGAAAAGGATGAACTAGGGTGGAATAGGAGAAAATGTGGGTCGTATGTTGCTATTCAAAAGAGGATTTCGTGTAGGTGTGCATGAGAATGTGTGTGAGTGTGTTTAAGGACTGCGTTGTATTTGTTATTTTCAGCATATGTGTCGTGGGTCTTGCTGTAAAAAAGGGGTGAGTTCGTGTGTATAGTATGTGGATCAAATAGGTCTAACATATATATGCATGTGCATGTGTAACCTGGATATAATTTTGTTGAGGTTGTTTTTATTTCAATTATAAGAGTAACGAGGGAGTTTTAATTTGGATTGTAATATGCATGTACATGAGTAACAAAATCGGGATAGGGATAGGCGTTAGGTAGTATTGGGTTTCATTATTTCATGTGTTTGTGGGCTGTCAAATGGTGTGTATGGGTGTGAATGTGCATGTGGTGAGACGTGGGTAAAAGTTTGCATGTGTCGACTTGGTTTGGGGTGCGTTTGAATAAGTGTATAAACATTAGTCTTGCATGAATATTAAAACCATATAGCGGTGTATATTAATCGGATTAGAAAGTGGAATGGTTATAAAACTCGGCTAAACATTATTTTGGTCATTAATGGAGTTAATTTATACATTTAAACCATAATCTTTGATAATTGTATAAATAAACCTTAAACTTTGATATTTATATATTTAACCCTAAACTATGATAAGTTATCACATTAAACCCTTGACTTTGCTAAAATGACATATCAAACCCTAAACCTAATTTAACTAAATTGGGAAGTCGTATTACAGTTACTAAATATGTAAAGTTACTAAATATAGAAAGTTATTAAAAATAGAAGGTTACTTGATGAAGCGAAAAGTGTACCGCTTTTAAGGGGTCATTTAAGCCCTAAATCGTATTTATTTGATTAAATATTGCCCTAAATCGTTCCTTTTGTCATTTTAGGTACTTTTGAGGAGAAATCTGGAAAAGGAGGCATTTTGGACGTTTTTGGAGCATAAAAGTGAAGAAAACGACAAAGTCTCAAAATTGTGCTGGAAATTACCTTTGACGGCGTCAGGATTATCCCTGGACGGCGTCATGGCTTGGCAAGAAAAGGTGGATGTGAAAATTACTCATGATAAGCCAGAGAAATTTGCATGGGAATTCTGACGGCGTCACGCTTTAATATGATCAAGGTCGTCACGGCTTAATTTAAAGAGGGACGGCGTCACGCCTAATTCTGACGGCGTCAAGCCTTGATAAGCCAGAACGGATTTTGGAGAGCTAAAGAGGGACGGCGTCAAGAAGGCCATCCGGGAACCCTAAAAGCGGCGAGGTGACGGCGTCACACTCCATAACGTGACGCCGTCAGATCTGAAAGTCTATATATAGTTTTGCAATTTTTTGTCATTAGTGTGGAACTTATTGAGGAACTTTGTGTGTGAAAACCCTAAGACGAATTTGGCAGCTTTTTCAAGGCTTTTTGCCTTGAGATCTTCCATGTTACATTGAAGATAAGTTATCAATTAATCATTCAATATGTCTATGTGTTGTTTGATTCTATCTTGTTCTTGTCTTTTGTTTAACATGCTAGGCTAGATTTATCTTGTGTTTGCTTAGATCTAATGAAACCTAGCTATTGATTATTGGTTATTAGTGTGTTGTTAGTTGTATTGGATGATTGTTCATCTATGTTAGGCTTAAGAAAACTGGCTAACTTCCTATTCGGTAACTTGCTTGAACGTCTTAAGAAACATGAACCAATGCGTACTAAAGGTTTTTATGGTTGTATTTAATGCACAAGCGAATTCTAGTGATCCCATGTTAGGAGCTTCCTAGCTGGCTCGACATAGGAGTGAAGTAGGAGCTTGTAGAGTTGGGGAAGTACGTACGCCACCTCACAAATGGTATTAAGGAATACACCCGTCATCCACGCAACAAATACACACTAATCAACCGGTAAAAGATAGTTAGGGAGTAAGGAAATCTAAGTAAACACATTTCTCTCTATATAAGTTTTACCACCTTTTCATTTTCGGTTATTTTATTTTATTTGCATTCGTAGTTATTTGGGTTAGTTGACTAGCAACTAATTCCGCCCACTCTTTCAAACCCGAGATTTTACTTGCTTTCATAAAATTATAAAAACATAAAAAAGAATCTTCTCTCACCCTTAGACCTATTAGAGTAGTTTTTCATACCTAACGAACACTATTCCCTGTGGAGAACGATCAATCCCCCGTACTTACCACTACACTATACTACATCGGTCAGGTACACTACCTGGTGGGGTTGTAAGCCTCTTGAGATCCCTCGAGAGGTAAAACCTGTTGTAAGGTTGCAAAACCA
Organism: Artemisia tridentata subsp. tridentata; assembly: GCA_021014915.2. Taxonomy (NCBI): domain Eukaryota; kingdom Viridiplantae; phylum Streptophyta; class Magnoliopsida; order Asterales; family Asteraceae; genus Artemisia; species Artemisia tridentata. Next base: position 212,734,240 of record CP139507.1, read on the forward strand.
CGCATCAAGTTTTTGGCGCCGCAGCCCGGGGAGTAGTTATTGCTTAGGTTGAAATTTTATTTTTATTAGGTCTACTCACAAGATTCCTATCAAGTGAGATATTTTCTTTTTATTTTGTAGCTTTCTCGTAGTCTATCTTTTCTTTGTGATTTTGTTTGTAATTTGCTTCAAATGGACTTTTCACTTAGATTTCTAAGATTGCAAGATATGGTTGAGTGGCTAGAACACCAAGAAGTTCAAAATACCTCATTTAGAGACATTTATGAATCATATGAGCCTTCACCTAGGATAGATTCTTCTGAACAACCTCCATGTTTAGGATCTTGTTTTAGTGAGGCTAATAGGAAAAGCGACCTAGTTTGCCAAGGAATTGTGGATAGAGCCGTATCAATAAACCATAAGTTGGATGAAGCACTAGGTTTGTTATTATCACTACCTAAGAAAATAATTGACAAGGATATAGGTGATCTTGACACGTGGAATGATGAGGTAAACACCATAAGCCCACAAAATACTCAACCATCATTTGAGGCACCCACACCGCCCGTGACTTACCCGGAAGAAGTAGAAGAGACTTTAGGAATCCCGATGGAGGTAGAACCCTTGGACCAAGCACAACTAGAGGATATAGGTTTGCACACTTTTAGTGATGACCTTACTCATAGTTCTAGGGAATTTCCTAGTGTTGATGAATTGGAACCTCAACCTTTACAGAACTTTTCATCCTTAGATTTACATCTAGGAGAAAAAAGAGGAACCGACCCACCCATCAACCAAAATTATCCGGGTAGTTTTAGGATGAAGGAAGCCATTCACTCACCCCCTTCACCTCACGTGGCATATTCACACCCTAAGGGTGTGTATCGCTACTTTCACCCGCACTTAATCCTAAGTGTAGGGAAAACCTCCCATATTTTTGTTAAATAAGGGTAGAGTCAGGCTCGTGACTCGAACAAAAACAAGCGCTTATTGGGAGGCAACCCAAGCTTTATTTGCTTTATTTGTTTGATTGTTTGTTTATTTAATTTTATTTGTTTCCGTATGCATTTCTTATTCTTTTTGTTTACTGTTCATGTCTCAAATATAAATTGTGAAAATGCTTTATTTTGTTTTTAACTTCGTCTTAACTACATATAAAGGTATTTTGCAAAAGATAAGTGTAAGGGAAATTTAAATCTGTTTTAAAGAACAAGATTGAACATGAACGATAACAATGAGATATAAGCATGCATATTAGTATTTGTTTGAGTCAAATGCTTGTATCGAGTCATAATGATGTTTTGCAGGATTTCCAGGAAGTAAGGTATAGGTTTTTCCAAAATTTTTTCCGGAAACGTAACATGAGAATTCTGTCAGATCATTTCTGACGGCGTCAGGTTTAATTTTCTGAAAATTTTTGAAAGTTTTGTTTTCATAAAAAGTTTTTATTAAATCTACAACTTATAATCTCCAGGAATCTGCAAAATTATCATTCCACAAGCATTATATCCTTATATATAGATTTTATCCCGCCGATGTTATGCAGGTTTTCGTGTTTGTTTTCTCAGGTTTAACAGGTTATTTTGGACAAGGAAATGTTTTGGATCAAGCTTTTGGCGATGCATTAGTCATGAAGCTTTTACATTCTCTTTGGAAGAAGATCTAACCGTGTTACTTCATTATCCACCGAGCGAATCAGGGGAGTATTTGATTTCATTCTTTTACTTTATGCTTTTACATTTGTTATTTGAACATTGGGGACAATGTTCATCCTAAGTGTAAGGGGGGGGGGGTAAAAGTACGATTAGAGAATGCTATTACGCTTGATTTTTGTTTGTTTAATAGTAGATGTGTAATAAAACTGAGATAAATACCTGTTAGGGCAATTTTAGTGCCAAATTTAAATTTTTTTTACAACATATAGGAGTGAAACTTTGATCTTAATGAGCGTCTCACGGATAGGATTTATATGACTAGCACAAAAACCGTACCACTAAAAAATTTTCCACCCCAAATATGTGAGGTTCGCCCCTAGAATTGGTAGGAAAAGCATTTATGCTATGATGTGTGTACCGGTAGCACTTAGATTCTAGAACTTGCGTTAGGACCATTCCGAGGCCACAAGTGAGACTACATTCGTGTAGTTAGATTTACTACATGATAAGAGGCATTAGGATTAACCCATTGTTTTACACCTGTGTTTTTGTTATAATTACGTTGGCTACATTGGTCAAGTAATTCTCCCACACCCTTTGCGTTGTACTTATTTTTAGTACACGATACCCCTAGTACACCCCTCAGAGCCTATCTTTTCGTTTCGACCTTTAAGCATTTTACTTAAAGGAAGAATTTGTTTACACCCCACTTAAATGTACACCCAAATCCCCTTAGCCTACCTTGTATGCACTCATTTTTAGTGCATTATTGTTACAACATTTGTTTAAACCCAAGTTAATTATCTAATTGATTACATGGTTGCTAAGTTGAGTCATATCCTTGTACATATTGTTTTGGGATGATTGGGACTCATGGGTAAAGTACTAGTGTAATGGAGTAATGGGGAAGAACATCATTTATTACCCCCATATGTGCTAAATATTTTAAAAGTACTCCAAGTGTTTTAATTATCTTAATTCGAGTCATTAGATTAGTTAATTGTAAAGTTATGTAAAAGTTCAAGTGTAAGGGGAATGCAACGCCCCTATGATGTATTATTTTGGATGGTAGGGCAAAAGTGTATGCAAAAAAAAAAAAAAAAAAAAAAAAAAAAATCAAGAAAAATAAGAAAAAGAAAAGTAGAAAAAACATACGGACTACCATCCCATTTTATTTTATGTTTATTTTATGTTTTTGTTATTTTATTTTTAGCTTAAGATCGAGTCGATTCTTGGCTTAGCAACATTGTATAGTACATGTAATTAATCAAGATCTTTAACTCGCCACCAGTAAAATATCCTTTATCCAACAAAACCGTGTTTTCCTTTTCCCTACACCTAACGTTATAACCCATGTAAAAGCCCTCTTTGATAGTTTATCTTAGGTGCTTACGCCTAGTGGAGGAGGTTTTTGATCCTTTCCCAAGCCTATGGTAATCTATTTGCTATGACAGGTAGTGAGAGATATTATCCGTTTTCATTTATGAGATTTATTTTGATGACACTTGAGAGATGTGAGTATCTAAACACTACTTGTGAGGTGCTAGTTTGTAATCTCCGTGCTTATTATGATTAAAGTGGAACGATTATTTGTTGTAATTACTTTTATGTTAGCATTAAATGACCCCTAACTTGTATTTTGATTAGAATAAAAGCGCATTTGCTTGAGGACAAGCAAATCTCAAGTGTAAGGGTATTTGATGAAGCGAAAAGTGTACCGCTTTTAAGGGGTCATTTAAGCCCTAAATCGTATTTATTTGATCAAATATTGCCCTAAATCGTTCCTTTTGTCATTTTAGGTACTTTTGAGGAGAAATCTGGAAAAGGAGGCATTTTGGACATTTTTGGAGCATAAAAGTGAAGAAAACGACCAAGTCTCAAAATTGTGCTGGAAATTACCTTTGACGGCGTCAGGATTTACTCCAGACGGCGTCATGGCTTGGCAAGAAAAGGTGGATGTGAAAATTACTCATGATAAGCCAGGGAAATTTGCCTGGGAATTCTGACGGCGTCACCCTTTAATCTGATCAAGGTCGTCACGGCTTAATTTAAAGAGGGACGGCGTCACGACTAAATCTGACGGCGTCAAGCCTTGATAAGCCAGAACGGATTTTGGAGAGCTAAAGAGGGACGGCGTCAAGAAGGTCATCCGGGAACCCTAAAAGCGGCGAGGTGACGGCGTCACACTCCATAACGTGACGCCGTCAGATCTGAAAGTCTATATATAGTTTTGCAATTTTTTGTCAATAGGGTGGAACTTATTGAGGAACTTTGTGTGTGAAAACCCTAAGACGAATTTGGCAGCTTTTTCAAGGCTTTTTGCCTTGAGATCTTCCATGTTACATTGAAGATAAGTTATCAATTAATCATTCAATATGTCTATGTGTTGTTTGATTCTATCTTGTTCTTGTCTTTTGTTTAACATGCTAGGCTAGATTTATCTTGTGTTTGCTTCGATCTAATGAAACCTAGCTATTGATTATTGGTTATTAGTGTGTTATTAGTTGTATTGGATGATTGTTCATCTATGTTAGGCTTAAGAAAACTGGCTAACTTCCTATTCGGTAACTTGCTTGAACGTCTTAAGAAACATGAACCAATGCGTACTAAAGGTTTTTATGGTTGTATTTAATGCACAAGCGAATTCTAGTGATCCCATGTTAGGAGCTTCCTAGCCGGCTCGACATAGGAGTGAAGTAGGAGCTTGTAGAGTTGGGGAAGTACGTACGCCACCTCACAAATGGTATTAAGGAATACACCCGTCATCCACACAACTAATACACACTAATCAACCAGTAAAAGATAGTTAGGGAGTAAGGAAATCTAAGTAAACACATTTCTCTCTATATAAGTTTTACCACCTTTTCATTTTCAGTTATTTTATTTTATTTGCATTTGTAGTTATTTGGGTTAGTTGACTAGCAACTAATTTCGCCCACTCTTTCAAACCCGAGATTTTACTTGCTTTCATAAAATTATAAAAACATAAAAAAGAATCTTCTCTCACCCTTAGACCTATTAGAGTAGTTTTTCATACCTAACGAACACTATTCCCTGTGGAGAACGATCAATCCCCCGTACTTACCACTACACTATACTACATCGGTCAGGTACACTGCCTGGTGGGGTTGTAAGCCTCTTGAGATCCCTCGAGAGGTAAAACCTGTTGTAAGGTTGCAAAACCACGCATCATTACTAAAAGAGGAAAGTTACTAGAAATGGAAAGAAGCCCTAATATGTAATAAGAACAACATCAATGGGTAAACAACTTATAAAACAAGCTATTAATAAGTACTACTATATCATTTGTAGATTCTAAAGAGGAGTATTTTCCATTCTGTGATCCTTTCCTTATTCAGCTTTTCATTTACTCAAGGTACGGATATTCTGACCTTATCTTTAAGGTTTCCTTTGTGACTTACAACCTTTGATATGAACCATAGTTATGAACCTTCGTTATAAACCTTTGATATGAACCTCACTATGAACTTTTGGACATGAACCTTTGCTATAAACCCTTGATGTGATTATAATGGCTCTTATTATGTATTCTATATCTATATCACTAGTCATGGGGGTTCCATGACCATGTCATTGATGCACCAATGGCATGACTCTAGGGTGGGGGAGTGATGACCCATCACGTCCCTTTTATTTTATATTATGTATGGCCTCGATGATTATGATTTTCTGCAGGGGCGTATGGATGCATCCTAGATCTGGATCTGTATCTGTTATATATATTATATATGGTGTATGGTGATTGTGTGCAATACATGCCATACACACATGGGAGTTCGCTACTCTATTTATGTTACTTAAGAGGTCTCCCATCTTTTTAATTTATGAGAAGTGAAGACTATGTTACGTTTCGAGCCAATGGTATTATGATTCTGTTTATGCAGGCGACTGCAAAGATTCCTATTACTTAACCGATACACTATGCTTTTCCTTAAATTACATTATGCCTACTTATGTTTCCCCATTGTACTTCATTTGAACTTCACTTTTATATTTCTGTTTTCAATTATTATATATCCGTTCACTGGGCTTTTTAAGCTCAGCAGCATCTCTTTTCACCGCGGCAGGTTTTAGAGGGAAGCTGGGATATGAGTGAAGAGTGCATAAGAGCTCTTAGAGGACTACACCTTTGATAGCTACCTTGGATTAGAGTTGACTTGGAGATTTTCATTACTAGACTTATTGTACCTTTGTTGTAATCCTTGTATTTCATTTACCTTAGATTTCATTTGTAACCTTTGAATTTAATTGTATTATTATTAAAGTCTTCCGCTTGTGTATGTTCTGTTTGACACCATGAATGTGATATCTTAACCCTTGTCAGGTTGGGGTGTTACAAAACAAGTCGAGTACAACACATATTTATGCCATTCGATATATACAAGATATACAACGTCCAACTTGCCAAATCAAATATACAAGACACAAGTTGCAAACAATATTCTTCTTGTCCCCTCACAGTTATGCCAAATCGAATAAAAACACACCACTTGCTCATTTTTTTTATATATATTATGAGACATACATGCACGCCAAATCGAATATCACATTACCACTTGCCAATATATTACTATATATACAAGACATACATGCCTCTGCCATTCGAATATAAAGAAACCACTTGCCATATTAAAACATTATATCAAGTTCATGCATATGTACGTGTATATATATGTATCGAGTATACATATATTTCATGCACCATAAATCCTATTCACATACAAGCATTCTCCCAAGTATACTTCTCCCTTTTGCTGAGTTCCAAGAAGGCCAGGAGTATTTCCCATCCAGTTCAAGCTCACTCTAAGTCGCTTAGCACTCATTCAAACTCCTAGATAAAGGTTCTAGCGAGCAACGACCCTATTTTTCCTCGTTCTTGATCACTTCGAACGTTAAACTCCACCTTAAAGGTGTTGTAAGCTTTCTAAAATCAAGTTTCTATTCGTTATTACCATATTCATTGCACCATGCATTGTTTCACATTCATTTCGATCGTATATTTCATATATTACGTTTATAAGCTTTTCTATTTTATTTATTTTACGTTTAATGCAATGACCTCCTTATGGATGGTTAAGAACATGTGTTTTATCTATACTCGACACTTACATACTCGTTATTTACTTATCGTATCTCATTTCTATTTATATCGAATCATATTTTATCATATATGTCATTTCATTATTAATCGGACCATGTTATATCGACATAAAGAATGGACTCATTAAAATGAAAACATACACACACCATGTCATTTTTATTGTACAACTCGATTCTTTACAAGCTCATTGATCGAATTCATGTTTTAAGTTTCCCATGATAAGCTCATATAAGCTCTTTAAAGGTCCTAAACTAAACACTAGTCGGAACAATTTTTAACTTAACATATATGTCGAGTGGGCTTATTAAAAGCCCAATAAGCACTCTTGAATAAGCAGTCTAATAAGCACATCGAATACATTTTTAGGACTATAAAAATAGCCCAAATTCTGGCCCAAACTCTTTTGAATGTCCTCGGATCTAAATCTCTTAATGGGCTTTGGTTAATTCGAATAAAAGCCCAATAATGAGAAAATAAGCACTTTTATAAAATAAGCAGTTTCTATAAGTTCAAATAAGCTTTATAAAGTTATTGTAATTTTCGGAAATTTTATTATACAAGTTTTGTACATTTTGGACTAAAAATGCAACGTATTTTACTATTAGGGGGCAAAAGTTTAATTATCGGAAAATTGAGTTCTAAACTGTCATTTCTGTAAATTATGGGTAGAAAAGGTCAAAACAATAACTATAAGTCTTAAAATGTCATACTTGACCCTTTTGGACATAAAATATAATTAATTTCGGACAAAGGACTAACGGTGCAAATATTCCACCGTTAGGGTTAAATGTGCAAATTTCATGAAACTAAAAGGACCAACAGTAACTAAATTCTATATACAAATTCATAAAGTGATTTATACATTTGTATTCCTAAAATCCATTTTTCAATTCGTACGATTATTATCAGTAACGTTACGTTTATATTTATTTGACGTAATCTTAACGATCAAGCATAACTTATCATCCACAAACTTTTGAAGGGACGTTATTATTGAATCAATAAACATAAAAACGAGATAATATTATATATATATAATATTATTTTTGAACTTTCAGCATTTTAAGCATATAAAATCATTTTCATCACGAACCGATTCGTTATCCGATATTCTTTCACAATCATTATTCACATCAAGTCAATCTTAGACCATCGAAATCTCAGACTTCCCTATTATTCAAGTCGTGTGTTGGATCCGTTCCCGTGATACTTTAGACATAACATTACTTTGACCTTACAGCTAAGGTGAGATTTCATAGCCCCTACTTTTATACATTTTGATTTACTATTTGGGGGAGATACATGCTCAAAAATACTTTACACGTTTATCAACTATATGATTTGCTTTGTGATGCAATTACTCAAATACTCATACATTTATGATACGATTACTCTTTTATACCTTTTAGACAGGATGTGTAGTCTTATTACGTTACGTGCTTTACGTATTAATCTATTCTTATGCATACGATTCATAGTCATTGAAACGGTATTGATAGTACTATTATGGGATGATACCCCCACCCTTGTGTCCAGGACTCGTGACCTTGGGTGACATGTACTATTTGGGAAGGTGGTTCCCCACCCTTGGGTCCAAAATGACGCGACCTTGGGTGAATATAATCAGGAATTCATATACTTATACTTTAGCAATGGATTGTAAACACACAGGTTGCAAGTCTTGTATGGGTGGGGCTTGGGACTGAGTGGATTTATAAGGCCTTTGCTGTGTAAATCTTTATTCAAATGCTTTATTGTTAAACTAAACTCTATGAACTCACCAACCGTTGGTTGACACTTTTTAGCATGTTTATCTCAGGTTTATAAGGCGATAGTGGATGCATGGATCCTAGAGTCATTTGCATACTTGGAGACTCATATATTTATCTTTTACCGTTCGAAACATCTATGTAACTTTACTTTGGAACTTATTGTCATAACTCTGATTTTAATAATTCGAATGGTACCATTTTGAAACGTCTCATTTAGAGGTCGTTTTCTATACCTTGATCTATATTATGAAGTAATACCCCCTTGACTCTACTGTTCTGCTGCGGTGATTTGGGGGTTTTGTCATATGATGTGGCATGGGGGTGACACATGTCACTCTCACAATCTTTCCTACACTTTTTATTATAAGAGACTTTTTATTTTAACCCATACATACATACATATATATATATATATATATATATATATATATATATATATATATATATATATATATATATATATATATATATATATATATATATATATATATATATATATATATTGTTGGGAATTAAATATTCAAGAAGTTAAATATCGGGTTCTAATCAAAGAAATACTCTAAGTGTGATTCTGCTGCTAGTGCATTATGGTTCCTGCTGTTCATGTTGTTCCTGCTGCTAGAACATTTGATCCTGCTGCTAGTGATAAATGATTCTGCTGCTAGGCTTAGCATTCTGCTGCTGTTGATCCTGCTGCTAATGATACTTGTTCCTGCTGCTAGCGATAACTCGTTCCTACTGATAGTGAACATTCTGCTGCTGAGTGGATAAGATGGAAAAGATATTATTTGTATTTTGGTCAACAATATACGGTAGATAATATCTTACCCCATGTGCTTAGTTAACAAGTTGTGTACACAGATACATGTTGTATCTTATGTACTGACACTCAAGATAAGTTAACCAAGTAAGTCGGCTAAGACTTTAAGCAATATTGTAATAGATCTCTTGGACTATAAAAGAGATCTTAGACTTGTGTTTTAGTGTAGTGGTCAGGTCTGTCCATGCATATGTGTTATTTTAGAACACTCATAACTGTTAGATAAGAACAAACACAAATATATCACAAGTTGTAAGAACTTAAGATTCAAGGTTGTAACCCTAGTGATATTTCAAGATCACTCGTATTATTATCTTTAATAATATTGAATCATTTGGTGATAATCTTTATGTGTTCATTGCTAACTAACAAACATAACAATTCCATTTCCATAACATACACAACCTTCTAAGTTTGGTTGAGTGAATTCCGCGCACTTAATCATATTAACACAACATATCATACACAAAAAGTCACAAGGTTTAACCACCTTAATCGTGTGTCCATAGGGTCCTGGCAAGTGGTATCAGAGCAAGGCTGATATTGTTGTTTTTAAAAGAAACAGAAATGGATGTACAAGATGTTCAAACCAATGTTGCTGCAAAGTTGCCCATGATCAAACCCAATGAGTTTGAGTTATGGAGGATGAGAGTTGAGCAATATTTTATGGTTCAAGATTATGCTCTTTGGGACATAATTCAGTATGGTGATTCCTTCACTCTAGGCTATTCAGATGTTCTTGTTGAAGGGAAAAGAGTTAGAAAAAGAAATACTGGACCAGTTTCCAAGGATGAAAAGATACAGAAGAGAAATGATCAGAAAGCAAGAAACTTGTTGCTTATGACCATTCCTGGTGAGCAGATGCTATCTTTTAGCAAATATCTTGATGCAAAAACTCTTTTTGAAGAGATTTGTGCATGGTTTGGTGGTAATGAAACTACCAAAAAGACACAGAAGACATTACTAAAGCAACAATTTGAAAACTTTACTGCTTTTAGTAATGAGTCTCTTGATAAGCTATTTTCAAGACTACACAAGCTTGTAAGTCAGTTAGCTGTGTTGGGTGTCGAGACAGAGAAGGAAGATCTCAACATGAAGTTCTTGAAAAGTCTACCTGATGAATTCCATACTCATGTTATTGTCTGGATGAACAAACCAGAAATTGAAACAATGAAACTTAATGATTTGTTCAACAACTTTAAAATTGTTGAACAAAGTCTAAAGAGGGGTGGAAACTATAGTACTAGTTCTGGGAATGCTGCACTCTTATCAGTTCCTAGTGTTAGTCATTCAGAAGAGGTAGATGAAGTTGAAGGTGTTTCTAATGTTACTTATGGTGGTCCTTCTGCTAGTTTACAAAAGGATATTGCTGGACTTGGAGATCCAACATTTTATGCCTTTATAACCAGTCAATCTAGTGGTTCTCCTCTAAATCATGAAGACCTTGAGCAGGTAGATGGTGATGATTTGGAAGAGATGGATATTAAGTGGCAAGTTGCTTTACTTAGCATGAGGGCTAAGAAGTTTTGGCAAAAAACTGGAAAGCAAATTACCATCAATGGTAATGATACTGCTGGGTTCGATAAGAAGAAAGTGGAATGTTTTAACTGTCATAGGTTGGGACACTTTGCTAAAGAATGTAGAAGCCCAAGGAAGCAGGATAATAGGAACACATGGTATAAGCAAGAGAGGAATAAGGAAGTACTGGTGGAAGAGCCAAAGGCTATGCTGGCTATTGATGGTATTGGATATGATTGGAGCTCTATGGCTAATGAAGAGGATGCACCACCAAATGCTGCTCTTATGGCCAATGAATTTGCTCTAATGGCCTCTTCAGATTCAGAGGTAGATACCATTCCTACTTGTACTAATTCATGTCCTAATCTTAAAAATTATGAAGACATTAAAAAGAGATTTGATGCTTTTAGAGAAGAGTTAATTGATGCCCTTCATAATTTAGCTAATCATAAGAGGTGTGTAGGAGTTTTAGAAAAACAAATCCAACATTTTTAAAAAAATGAATCTACGTTTACTGATGACTTAAATGCTTTAAAAAGAGGAATAGCATTTAGAGATGAATTACTTAATGATCAAAGTAAACGTTTATCTGAAGTCAAAAATGAAAAAGAAAATGTTAAGATTACTATAGATACTTTAGCTCATGCCTCAGAAGGAATGAATAAAATTTGGGAAGCTCAGGTAATTGATAAAGCTAATTCAGGTGTAGGTTATAAAACTGTCCCTCCACCATATAGAGGTGTTCCTTCACCTCCAGGTGTTGACCTAGCACATACAGGTTTAGCTGAGTTTCAAGAACCAATCATGGAATATGGTTCTAAGGCTAGTAAGAGTCTTAAGGTAGAAAAGATAAGTAAAAGTTTAGATAAAACTTTACTTTTTCAGGACAAGGTGTCCTTTGTTAAGAAAGGAGAAACTATAGTTGTTGAAGATTGTACAACTGATAGTGATGATGAAGAAGAACAGGTTATGTCTAAACCTGAAGTGGTTAAGAAAGTAGGAACAAATGTTCCTAAGATAGTCAAACACAATACTGATAGGCCTAAATCAAACATTAAGCATGTTAGGCAACCAGTTAGATATTGTGAACAATACAGAACCACCAACAAGCCCAGAGGTAACCAAAGGAATTGGAACAACCTCAAGTCTAACCAATTAGGTGATGACTTTTCTTTTTATAACAAAGCTTGTTACACATGTGGTAGTTTTGACCATCTTGCAGTTTTCTGCAACCAATGGGTAACTGTGTATGAAAACCATAGAGTGAACCACAAAAGGCAAACACCTAAATCTCACTTTCACTCTAGTTCTAAGAGAACAAACCCCAGAGAAGTCAAAAACAAGTCTGGCTCAAAATCTGATCCTGCTGCTAGACCAAATGATCCTGCTGCTAGACAATTTGTTCCTGCTGCTCGACCATTTATGACTATTAACCCAAAATCAACAGCTAAGGGTGCAAAAACTTTTTTCAAACATGCACCAACAACTATTCTAAGGCCCATTCAAACAAAAGCAGTGGTCCAAAAACAAGTTTGGAAACAAAAGGGTAGAATTGAAAAGTTAGCAGTTCCTGCTGCTAAGCAATCAGTTCCTGCTGCTAAGGGAAACAGGGCAAATGCTGTTAAGGCCTCAGCATGTTGGATTCTAAAATCCAATGTTGCATCAACTGTCCTTAAAAGATTGAATTATATTGATGCAAGAGGCAGATCCAAGTCAGTAATGGCTTGGATCCCCAAAAGAAACTAACACTCTTATTTGTGTGCAGGAACATTGATGCGTGGTTTTGCGACCTTACAACAGGTTTTACCTCTTGAGGGATCTCAAGAGGCTTGCAATCCCCACCAAGCAGTGTACCTGACCGATGTAGTATAGTGAAGTGGCAAGTACCGGGGGATTGATCGTTCTCTAATTGAATAGTGTCGTTAGGATTGAAAAACTACTCTAATAGGTCTAAGGGTGAGGGAAGATTCTTTTTGTATTTTTATATTTTTATGAAAGCAGGTAAAATCTCGGGTTTGAAGGAGTGGGCGGAATTAGTTGCTAGTCAACTAACCCAAATAACTACAATTGCAAATAAAATAAAATAACTGAAAATGAAAAGGTTGTGTAACTTATATGGGGAGAAATGTGTTTACTTAGATTTCCTTACTCCCTAACTATCTTTTACCGGTTGATTAGTGTGTATTAATTGCGTGGATGACGGGTGTATTCCTTAATACCAATCGTGGGGTGGCGTACGTACTTCCCCAACTCTACAAGCTCCTACTTCACTCCTATGTCGAGCCGGCTAAGAAGCTCCTAACATGGGATCACTAGAATTCGCTCATGCATTAAATACAACCATATAAACCTTAGTACGCATTGGTTCATGTTTCTTAAAACGTTCAAGCAAGTTACCGTATAGGAGGTTAGCCAGTTTTCTTAAGCCTAACATCGATAAACAATCATCCAATATAATTAATAACACACTAATAACCAATAATCAATAGTTAGGTTTCATTAGATCTAAGCAAACACAAGATAAATCTAGCCTAGCATGTTAATCAAAAGACAAGAACAAGATATAATCAAACAACACATAGACATATTGATTGATTAAGTGATTACTTATCTTCAATTAAACATGGGAGATCCAAGGGTATGAAAACCCTTAAAAATGGCAGAAATTCGTCTTAGGGTTTCTCCTCACAAAGTTGCACACTAATGACAAAAAATTGCAAAACTATATATAGAACTTAGTAGCTGACGGCGTCACGTTATAGATCTTGACGCCGTCACCTCGCCGTGGCTAGGGTTCCCGGATGGTCTTCCTGACGCCGTCCCTCTTTAATCCTCCAAAATCCGCTCTGGCCTATCAAGGGTTGACGCCGTCAGATTAGTGCTTGACGCCGTCTCTCTTTAACTTAAACCGTGATGGCCTTGATCACCTTAAAGGGTGACGCCGTCAGACTTTCCATTGCAAAACTCTCTGGCGCGTCACGTGTATTTTGTCATATCCACCTCTTTTGCCAAGCCATGACGCCGTCAGGAGCAATCCTTGACGCCGTCAAGTGTACTTTTCCAGCAGCTTTGGAGACTTTGTCGTTTTCTTCACTTTTATGCTCCAAAAACGTCCAAAATGCTTCCTTTTCCAGATTTCTTATCCAAAGTACCTAAAATGACAAAAGGAACGATTTAGGGCAATATTTGATCAAATAAATACGATTTAGGGCTTAAATGACCCCCTAAAACTGGTACACTTTTCGCTTCATCAAATACCCTTACACTTGAGATTTGCTTGTCCTCAAGCAAATGCGCTTTTATTCTAATCAAAATACAAGTTAGGGGTCATTTAACGCTAATATAAAAGTAATTACAACAAATAGTCGTTCCACTTTAATCATAATAAGCACGGAGATTACACACAAGCACCTCACAAGTAGTGTTTAGATACTCACATCTCTCAGGTGTCATAAAAGTATATCTCATAAATGAAAACGGATAATATCTCTCACTACCTGTCATAGCAAATAGATTACCATAGGCTTGGGAAAGGATCGAAAACCTTCTCCACTAGGCGTAAGCACCTAAGATAAACTATCAAAGAGGGCTATTAAACGGGTTATAACGTTAGGTGTAGGGATATGATAAACACGGATTTGTTGGATAAGGGATATTTTACTGGTGGCGAGTAAAAGATCTTGATTAATTACATGTACAATATGGCGTTGCTAAGCCAAGACTAGACTCGACTTAAGCTAAAAACAAAATAACAAAAACATAAAATAAACATAAAATGAAACGGGATGGTAGTCCGTATGTTTTTTCTACTTTTCTTTTTCTCATTTTTTTGTATTTTTCTTGAATTTTTTTTTCCATACACTCTTGCCCTACCATCCAAAATAATACATCATAGGGGCGTTGCATTCCCCTTACACTTGAACTTTTACATAACTTTACAAATAACTATTCTAATGACTCGAATTAAGATAATCGAAACACTTGGAGTACTTTTAAAATATTTAGCACATATGGGGGTAATAATGTTCTTCTTCCCTATTACTCCATTACACTAGTACTTTACCCATGAGTCCCAATCGTCCCAAAACAATATGTACAAGGATATGACTCGACTTAGCAACCATGTAATCAATTAGATAATTAACTTGGGGTTTAAACAAATGTTGTCACAATAATGCACTAAAAATGAGTGCATACAAGGTAGGCTAAGGCGATTTGGGTGTACATTTAAGTGGGGTGTAAACAAATTCTTCCTTTAAGTAAAATGCTTAAAGTTAGAAACGAAAAGATAGGCTCTGAGGGGTGTACTAGGGGTATCGTGTACTAAAAATGAGTACAACGCAAAGGGTGTGGTAGAATTACTTGACCAACGTAGCCAATGTAATTATAACAAAAACACAGGTGTAAAACAATGGGTTAATCCTAATGTCTCTTATCATGTAGTAAATCTAACTACACGAATGTAGTCTCACTTGTGGCCTCGGAATGGTCCTAACACAAGTTCTAGAATCTAAGTGCTACCGGTACACACATCATAGCATAAATGCTTTTCCTACCAATTCTAGGGGCGAACCTCACATATTTGGGGGTGGAAAATTTTTTAGTGGTACGGTTTTTGTGCTAGTCATATAACTCCTATCCGTGAGACGCTCATTAAGATCAAAGTTTCACTCCTATATGTTGTAAAAAAATTTAAATTTGGCACTAAAATTGACCTAACAGGTATTTCTCTCAGTTTTATTACACATCTACCATTAAACAAACAAAAATCAAATGTAATAGCATTCTCTAAAGTATCGTACTTTACCCCCCCCCCCCCCCTTACACTTAAGATGAACATTGTCCCCAATGTTCAAATAACAAGATGTAAAAGTAAATAAGGTAAACGAATGAAATCAAATACTCCCCTGATTCGTTTGGTGGATAAAGAGGTAACATGGTTAGATCTTCTTCCAAAGGAATGTAGAAGCTTCAAGACTAAAGCATCGCCAAAAGCTTGATTCCACATACATCTCCTTTTCCAAAATAACCTGTTAAACCTGAGAAAACAAACACGAAAACCTGCATAACATCGGCGGGATAAATTCTATATAAGGATATAATGCTTGTGGAATGATTATTTTGCAGATTCCTGGAGTTTATAAGTTAGAGATTTAATAAAAACTTTTTATGAAAACAAAACTTTCAAAAATTTCAGAAAATTAAAACCTGACGCCGTCAGGTTGTAATGCCTGACGCCGTCAGAAATGATCTGACAGAATTCTCATGTTAAGTTTCTGGAAAATTTCTGGAAAAATCTATACCTTACTTCCTGGAATTCCTGCAAAACATCATTATGACTCGATACAAGCATTTGACTCAAACAATTACTAATATGTATGTTAATTTATTATTGTTATGATTCATGTTCATTTGTTCTAATAAACCGATTTGGATTTTCCTTACACTTATCTTTTGCAAAATACCTTTATATGTAGTTAAGACGAAGTTAAAAACAAGATAAAGCATTTTCACAATTTATTTTTGAACATGAATCAATAATAATAAAAATTAAACATACATATGGAAGCAAATAAAATCAAACAAACAAATAAATAAACACACAAAGCAAATAAAGCTTGGGTTGCCTCCCAAGAAGCGCTTTTCTTTATTAACGAGTCTTGTAGCTAGACTCAAAGTCACGCTCATCTAGTGTCGCTTATGCTCACGTATCCGAGTGTGAGCCATCTAATTGTTGCCTCATCCTTCTTGTATTCATCATTCAGCTCCAGACATCCATGATAATATCTCTTATTTTTCTCATGTGGATATTTGAGACCCTTTCTCTTATCATTCTCACTTAACAAGTCAATAGGCACAAGTCTATTGCAAGATTCAATGGAGAAGTTCTTAAACCTAGGATGTGATCGGGGCATTTGGTAAACAAAATCTTCATCCCCATCCGAGAATGTAATTAACCCGTCCACAAGTTTTTCGTCAAGGTTGGTCAACCTTTTGAAGGGTTCTCCAAAAATGACTTGGGTTAATTTGTTATCAATAAATTCTCCTAAGTTCTCCATAACCATAAAATCCACCAAATACACAAAACTTCCTACGAATACATGTAGTGGCTTAATCCTAGCAACATTGTTATCTCCTTGATATTCTAGCTCATCTACCATGATTTTATTATAATTAGCGCGAGAGATAATGTTCATAGGCAACGATGAGTTAAGATAAGCATGAAAACTATGATAACCAATTTTACATGGAAATTGCATGTTAAAGAGGCTATCCTTTTCGATCTTAGTCCTAGGGTCAACATACTTAAAGGGATCAATTTCCTCTTTTCCCCATTCCTCGTTAACTACTTCTCCATTACCAGCATCCTCATCGGAGTCTGAGTCGTAAAATGGACTAACATAGTCATTCTCACGGTCAGACTCCTCCATCTCAGAATTGTTACCAAAGTGGTGGTCGGGTGAAAGGTTGTTGTTTTCTACGATGGGGGCGGGAACGGGTAGTTGGAAGTTTGCACGGCGGAAAATACGAATAACAGGGATCAAACGATCACTATTACTCATGAGGTAGGTGGAAGGTGTCACAAACAAAAGTACAAAGAAATAAGACAGACTAAAGAAAAACCTAGAAAAATAAAATAAAAATCTCACTAGAAAGGAATCTAGTGAGTAGACCTAATAAAATAAAAATTCAACCTAAAAAATAACTATTCCCCGGCAACGGCGCCAAAAACTTGATGCGTGGTTTTGCGACCTTACAACAGGTTTTACCTCTTGAGGGATCTCAAGAGGCTTGCAATCCTCACCAGGCAGTGTACCTGACCGATGTAGTATAGTGAAGTGGCAAGTACCGGGGGATTGATCGTTCTCTAGGGGAATAGTGTCGTTAGGATTGAAAAACTACTCTAATAGGTCTAAGGGTGAGGGAAGATTCTTTTTGTATTTTTATATTTTTATGAAAGCAGATAAAATCTCGGGTTTGAAGGAGTGGGCGGAATTAGTTGCTAGTCAACTAACCCAAATAACTACAATTGCAAATAAAATAAAATAACTGAAAATGAAAAGGTTGTGTAACTTATATGGGGAGAAATGTGTTTACTTAGATTTCCTTACTCCCTAACTATCTTTTACCGGTTGATTAGTGTGTATTAATTGCGTGGATGATGGGTGTATTCCTTAATACCAATCGTGGGGTAGCGTACGTACTTCCCCAACTCTACAAGCTCCTACTTCACTCCTATGTCGAGCCGGCTAAGAAGCTCCTAACATGGGATCACTAGAATTCGCTCATGCATTAAATACAACCATATAAACCTTAGTACGCATTGGTTCATGTTTCTTAAGACGTTCAAGCAAGTTACCGTATAGGAGGTTAGCCAGTTTTCTTAAGCCTAACATCGATAAACAATCATCCAATATAATTAATAACACACTAATAACCAATAATCAATAGTTAGGTTTCATTAGATCTAAGCAAACATAAGATAAATCTAGCCTAGCATGTTAATCAAAAGACAAGAACAAGATATAATCAAACAACACATAGACATATTGATTGATTAAGTGATTACTTATCTTCAATTAAACATGGGAGATCCAAGGGTATGAAAACCCTTAAAAATGGCAGAAATTCATCTTAGGGTTTCTCCTCACAAAGTTGCACACTAATGACAAAAAATTACAAAACTATATATAGAACTTAGTAGCTGACGGCGTCACGTTATAGATCTTGACGCCGTCACCTCGCCGTGGCTAGGGTTCCCGGATGGTCTTCCTGACGCCGTCCCTCTTTAATCCTCCAAAATCCGCTCTGGCCTATCAAGGGTTGACGCCGTCAGATTAGTGCTTGACGCCGTCTCTCTTTAACTTAAACCGTGATGGCCTTGATCACCTTAAAGGGTGACGCCGTCAGACTTTCCATTGCAAAACTCTCTGGCGCGTCACGTGTATTTTGTCATATCCACCTCTTTTGCCAAGCCATGACACCGTCAGGAGCAATCCTTGACGCCGTCAAGTGTACTTTTCCAGCAGCTTTGGAGACTTTGTCGTTTTCTTCACTTTTATGCTCCAAAAACGTCCAAAATGCTTCCTTTTCCAGATTTCTTCTCCAAAGTACCTAAAATGACAAAAGGAACGATTTAGGGCTTAAATGACCCCCTAAAAGCGGTACCCTTTTCGCTTCATCAAATACCCTTACACTTGAGATTTGCTAGGAAAGATATGTGTTTAGAATTTTGATGACTTCAGACCAACAAGGGCTTCTTGATGCCCTTTATGCTTCAAAACAGCATGAGCTTTCAAACTCTTGCCTGTTTGTATGTTTTCTCTCACAAGCTGAACCAAAGACAATTCTTATCGCCCTAGATGATTCAAGCTGGTTAGAGGCTATGCAAGTAGAGCTTCTTCAGTTCAAGATTCAAAAGGTTTGGGTGCTAGTTGATTTACCTACAGGTGTGAAGGTAATTGGCACTAGATGGGTTTTTAAGAACAAAAGGGATGAAAGGGGAACAGTGATTAAGAATAAAGCTAGATTAGTAGCTCAAGGGTACACACAAGAAGAAGGAATAGACTATGATGAGGTTTATGCTCCTGTAGCAAGGATTGAGGCAATTAGGCTGTTTCTAGCTTATGCTTCATTTTTAGGCTTCACAGTCTACCAAATGGATGTCAAGAGTGCATTTTTATATGGTAAAATTGAAGAAGAGGTGTATGTTTCACAACCTCCAGGCTTCATTGACCCATTACATCCAAAAAAAGTGTACAGAGTAGTGAAAGCTCTATATGGCCTTCATCAGGCACCAAGAGCTTGGTATGCAACACTAGCTTCCTACTTATTAGAAAATGGATTTCAAAGAGGAAAGATTGATCAGACACTTTTCATCAAACAACACAAGAAGGATCTTCTGTTAGTGCAGGTGTATGTGGATGACATTATCTTTGGATCTACTAGGAAAGATATGTGTTTAGAATTTGAGAAGCTTATGAAAGATAAGTTTCAGATGAGTTCCATGGGGGAACTTACATTCTTTTTGGTTTTGCAAGTTAAGCAATCATCTGAAGGCATATTTATTAATCAAGACAAATATGTTGCAGAGATACTTAGAAAATTTTAATTTGCTGAATCAAAAATAGCAAGCACACCAATGGACTCAGAGAAGCACCTTCTGAAAGATGAAGATGGAGAGAGTGTAGATGTACACACTTACAGATCTATGATAGGCTCTTTGATGTACCTTACATCATCTAGACCTGATATCATGTTCCCTGTTTGTGTTTGTGCAAGATTTCAAGTAACTCCAAAGGTTTCTCATTTAACTACAGTCAAGAGAATTTTTAGATATCTCAAAGGTCAACCAAGGCTGGGTATATGGTATTCTAGAGAATCTCCTTTTGACTTGGTGGCATATTCAGATAGTGATTATGCTGGTGCTAGCTTGGACAGAAAGTCAACAACTGGAGGATGTCAATTCCTTGGGTGTAGACTTGTCTCATGGCAGTGTAAGAAGCAAACAAGTGTGGCAAATTCAACAACTGAAGCTGAATATATAGCTGCTGCAAGTTGCTCTAGTCAAGTTCTATGGCTTCAAAACCAACTTCTTGATTATGGGTACAATTTCTTAAACATTGTTATTCATATTGATAATAGTAGTACAATTTGTATTATTAAAAATCCAGTGCAACATTCTAAAACAAAACACATTGAAATTAGACATCACTTTATAAGAGACTGCAATGAGAAAAGATTAATTCAAGTACTTAAAATTGCTTCAGAATTTAATTTTGCAGATCTGCTAACCAAAGCTTTTGATGTTGGAAGGTTTCAGTACTTGGTAGCAAGTATTGGAATGCTAAATCTTTAAAATTTCTAATCTTTGTGGTTTTTATATATGTTAAGGTTGTACTGATATCTTTGCAAATTGAGACTGTTAATAGAACAGTTTGTACTGCTAGTTCATATTTTGTTTAAACAATTCGTACTGTTGGTCATATATTGATACTGCTATAAGACAAATGCTATGCATTTTGTTTCTTGGTTTTAGACTAACAATTTCAGGTATGAACATGTGAACACAAAGGATGTTTCAAGTGAAATGGAAGCAACACAATGCTGATATTGGCTGCTGCCATAATAGGTTTATGATGGACTGAGTTTGGGAATTCAAAACTCCTTAAAACTACTTTCTTGAAACCTAGTTATGATATTTCACATTGAATTGATGACTTAGTTGATCAGATAGTAACTGATGCAACTCACTTTCTATCATTTTATACTTTTAAGTATAATGTGCAAGTCTGAGGACATCTGATAGAAAGAACAGCTAGTAAAAGTGAATCTAACACTTGTGTTAGAGGTAACAATTACTATGAGCTGGAAACCCTATCAGGAAAGCTCTTTGAATGAGTTTATCTGCACACAGGCAGTTATTTATAACTGAAAAATATTGGTTCTCACACAACCAGAGGTTGCTTTAAACCGAAATGTTGATTAAGTGTCTGTTATACACTTGATCCCTTCAAAATGGTTGAAAGTAGTTTGATTTTTCAATTCTAAAATCATGAACATACTACTAAGTCAAAAAGGTTTCTTAAAAGGATTTTCAAGGATTCACAAAAACCATCCATTGATGGATCATGAATCAAAATGTCCACTGATTCACCTCTCATAGGAGTTAACACACCTAGAAGTGATGAGGACAGCAACTTAAACTCTTAAGGAATAGATGGCTTCATGTACAATATTGTCTGACAACAAGTTCTATATGATGGATCAGATGATAAGGAAAGATATATTTTGGTACATAGTGAGATCTTCCAAACAAGGGGAGGAAACCAAAGTTATTTGCTTTAGGGGAGGTAACAATCTCAGGGGAGGAAATAATAGCCCAGAAAAGGAAGAAAAACCAAAGTTATGGAAGGAGAAGGCAAGAGTATACTAGATGATGAGGAGGTTGAAAATGACAAGAACATTCCAAAGGAGAAAGTTCTATCTAGGTCAAACGAAGAAAAGTTTCAATTTCACTTGCAAAGACATGCTGTTAGATGATTTCACTTGTTGAAACAAGCATCCAAGATACATAGCATCATTGCCTCTTATAATTCCTCCATCCAAGGAAATTGCACCATCTTTTAGTCCAAGATTGGAGCAATGTGTTTTGATATTGTTAAAGTCAAAGAAGAACAAAGCAGATGAATTACTGAGAAGATATTTAGTCTTGAAGAACAGAAGTGGTTGAAAGATCTTCACAAGTCCTCATTTAATTCAGAAACATGTTGAAATGGATTCACATGTTTAGGGGAGGATTGTTGGGAATTAAATATTCAAGAAGTTAAATATCGGGTTCTAATCAAAGAAATACTCTAAGTGTGATTCTGCTGCTAGTGCATTATGGTTCCTGCTGTTAATGTTGTTCCTGCTGCTAGAACATTTGATCCTGCTGCTAGTGATAAATGATTCTGCTGCTAGGCTTAGCATTCTGCTGCTGTTGATCCTGCTGCTAATGATACTTGTTCCTGCTGCTAGCGATAACTCGTTCCTGCTGATAGTGAACATTCTGCTGCTGAGTGGATAAGATCAAAAAGATATTATTTGTATTTTGGTCAACAATATACGGTAGATAATATCTTACCCCATGTGCTTAGTTAACAAGTTGTGTACACAGATACATGTTGTATCTTATGTACTGACACTCAAGATAAGTTAACCAAGTAAGTCGGCTAAGACTTTAAGCAATATTGTAATAGATCTCTTGGACTATAAAAGAGATCTTAGAATTGTGTTTTAGTGTAGTGGTCAGGTCTGTCCATGCATATGTGTTATTTTAGAACACTCATAACTGTTAGATAAGAACAAACACAAATATATCACAAGTTGTAAGAACATAAGATTCAAGGTTGTAACCCTAGTGATATTTCAAGATCACTCGTATTATTATCTTTAATAATATTGAATCGTTTGGTGATAATCTTTATGTGTTCATTGCTAACTAACAAACATAACAATTCCATTTCCATAACATACACAACCTTCTAAGTTTGGTTGAGTGAATTCCGCGCACTTAATCATATTAACACAACATATCATACACACAAAGTCACAAGGTTTAACCACCTTAATCGTGTGTCCATAGGGTCCTGGCATATATATATATATATATATACTAGACTTCAAAGCCCGCCCAATGGGCGGGCATGACTTGTAACGATAATTTGGATGGTTTTAGTACCAAATTTTTTATTGATTGCATTAAGAACGTAAAGAAATAAACAGTTATCGAATATGAGAGAAAAAAAAAAGTTTCAAAGTGGTACGCAAGAACAAAGTATCAAATCATAGCCTGTTCGATGGGCGAGTATAAATATCGTTAAAAAACTTAAGTTAACAAAAAAAAAAAAAGCTATAGGTATAACCAACACTCGAATGAGTCTTTCCAGGATATGCATATCCAACTATCTTAACGGGAACCATTCTTTCTGGTACTTGTTGCGTCTACATCCCTTTGTTCTTCTTGTTCAAGCTTTACTGTGATATTTCTACTCTGTGCATTTAGACACATTTGTTATTGCAGAGTAATAAATTAATAGACAAAAAAAAAAGTAATTATAGGTCACATCGTCCATTTTGACACCCATTTATCCGTATTAACTAATTAACTTACCCGCCCATTTTCCAACGTCTAAGTATTCCTTAAGGTAAAGAAAAGAGTAATTATATAATGATGGCCTTTTTTAAGTAATATAAGCTTTTGCTATACGGGCTCTTTATACGAAATAAGAACAGAAGATCACAACATTAAAATTATCAAAAAATATCAAACTATGTACCGGGAGGAATGATAATCAATAGCTATTGAGGGCTATAAAAAATTATCACATTAGGTTTGACTTGTGGATTACCCGCTTTCCTTTCCCTACCATGACATCAACGATAGTGCAAAATTCAAAGAGTAAGCAATAAAAGTGGTACCTTTTTGAATTTAACGACTTTATTTTCCAACTATGTTGTAGCCCTCGACCGTGGTTACTCGAAATGCCATGATATTGTTTAGCATTGACAAAAGCATGTTCCTCTTCCATTACTGATTAACTTCTACAACATTACCGACCCACTATGACCTTTCCACCGCCTTTGGCTTTTCTGACATGTTCCCCGAGTATTAACAAAAGAAATATTTCCGGATTAATAAATAACTGGGCAACATAACTGGAGGTAAAAAAGAAATTAGTCCATATTGACACAGGTATGCAGCTAATAAACAAAATTTTCAACTTAACACGATACAACCCAACCCAACGCATTTTACCATACAATCAAAATTGACCCGTTTCAACTCATTTTGACTTATTACGATATTACCTGCTCACCTAGCCACATATATGAATAACAAAGATGTAGACCTAGAAACCAAACATAGCTTGTAGCCAATCCAAAATGTCTTCTTCTTATTTCTTCTTGTAGCCTTTTGGTCATGGGAGACCTCTATAATTATCCTTGGAAGGTATTAGTGAACGAAAAATAATATATAAATATATAAAGAAATAGTTGAGGATCAGCAATTACTGAAATGTTAAAAGGTTTAAATTTATTGTTTAGAAGATAGAATATTATTTAAATAATATTTTGAAATAAAAATTATTTATAAGAGATGTTACTGTTTTTTTTTGGGTATCGTTGGATGGTATTAGTTAATGGAAAAGAATACATAAACGTATGAATTTGTCTTTTTAATTCATTAAGAAAGAAAAGTAATGTAAACTAAATGCGTATATATAATGAAATATATAGAGTTATGACTCATGAAAGTTACACATAAAATGCAAGTACACAACGGGTGCTTATGAGAATAATAAATCCTTTTTTGGTATCTTTTGGTTGCGGCTTAAGAATCCTTGTAACCGTTGTGTAATTCACCACATTGCTCAAATGTTGAAACCGAAAACCATCATGACCACGACAACCATTCTTATCGTCAACAGACATTATCTACCAAGCGACACTTATTATCCGTACCATAAACGACGGTATGTGAGTATACTGTGACTATACGTTCATGAACATCAGGCTAAAATGATGTGATGCTTCCATATTATTGGTTGTAAACATTTGCTATCTGCAATCGAAAGGACTATATAAATTATTGCACTTGCATGTATTGGAAGAGCTGGAACACACAATGACATAAATCATTTTACAATGGTAATATTATGATTTATAAAACATACGTTTATATATTTCTCGTTGACAATTAAGTCAAAAGGAAGAAACATACTTTTATATATCAAAGATATTTATAAGGATATACAACTACACACCTGTGAAACTAAGAATATACGCACGTACCTTAGTTCAATGATTTATTGCTAGAGTAGCTTGGAACTTGATAGAAATGGCCACAGTTCTTTAATTACTTGTCCACTTAGTAGATCCTTCCAATCTTTAATTACTGGGCTAAAACTGAATTTTATCCTTTATTAAACTATCTTTGACCTACAACTCAAACCACAAAATGTTAGAAAAAAAAGCAGGCATGTTTCATACAAATACTATTTTTGACAAAAGCAAAGTTAACTACCTTAGTGATGGTCCCCGATATAGCATCAAGATAAGAGATAGTGATGGATAAGAGACTAATTAAGTATCTTTGCATGTCTTTCTTCAATGCAAAGATATACATATAGAACTATAGATTTCCGAGAGGACCTCATTACATAATATAACAAATCATTTAAAAGACTGAGCAAATCGAGGCTTATACTTTTGTTAAATGACTTTAAAAAAGATTAACCTATCATACATATTATAGTTGATAATCCCTAACAGAGCTCATAGAATATATACCCTTTTAGACCAATGTCACCTTCACCAGCAACTCTAAGGATGCTTCCTTTGCCGACTCCGGGAGGTAAACTCTAAGGATGCTTCCTTTGCCGACTCCGGGAGGTATCTTTACTTTAATATATTTCCTCGCATATACACACCTATCACCAGAACATTTTTGAGAATATCTCATCAGAACAGTTTCAGAAATATTGAGATATCATCTAACCACACCGATTCACTTAGACATACATAGAAACCACACATAATTCATGAACCAACAATCAGTTATATGACTTACAGAGAAAGGTATGTTGCATATAGAAACATGGATGGTTAATGTGTGAGTATGTGTGTAGTGACAATCTAACTTCATTAACATAAACCCAACTTACCTGGAGTTGTCATCCAGTTAGACATCTGTGCATAATGGTTCCCACATATTCTTTTCTTATCTGCACAAAGAAAGCGACAATGAACTTTCAGATCACATTTATCAGAAGCAGTTGCTTTCAAATCGTAAAAGAAGTTGTCAATCACCGTTTACAATTCAAAAAAGTTACAATTAAATGAAAACAATTTGAGTAATAAAACAGATTCGCTGTAAGACTCCTGGTCAAACCAATTTTATCTACGCTATGTTCACATCAAACGTGTTGAAAAGTTACCCACGGAGGACTTATTGTCAAACCATTCTTGTCTACGTTATACATGTTGAGGGTGTGTGGATTTATATTCTAGAGAATGGCTTATTGGGTATAGCTTACCTTGGTCCAAAATTTTTGTGTTATGAAAAAAGTTCAACCCATTCAACTAAGAATGGGTCGATTCAGGTTTTTTTTAATATCAAACAGGATTGCATCGATTTAATGTGTTGGTGTGACTGGAATGTGTGCAGCCATCACGACTCACAGAGTCACTGGAAGATGTACTATAAAATTCATAAAAGAAGACTGATACACATACCTTACTGCTAAGATTTAGGTCATTAGTGTAGATGATGTGATTATAATCCGTATCAAGCACTCCACCCCATGTTCCTTTTCCTCCACCACCACCTGAAAAGAGACTCATTGTTATATAATCTGAATATATTAGGATACAATTACTCATTTGTTTGTTGTTTTCGGATAATCTTTTATGGAGTGCCCACCTGCAATCATAATGCTCACTAAATTTATATTAGGTGTAGATATGAAATTTGAGTAGCTGATTCCATGCCCGAGGGGTACATGACCGGGCCTTTGTAGAAACGATACGTACGACATGGTAGCCACTTGCTTTGTTTGATCTCATGTCCATTGTTGTCATCAGTACCTTTGATAGATAGTCTTGTTTATACCATGCCATTGGTAGCTTTCCTCCTGAAATCATATACATTGAAAAATTATAGCATTTTATATTAATTTAGTTTATGGTTTTATGTGTTGCACACTATGGTCGCAAATTTTCGGTGTACCTAGATAATGTGTTCCAAATAAAAAAGCAGCAATAGCACTGCCTCCAGCTTGCCCCGGATAACCAACCCAAATAGTAGCACTAATTTTAGGATCCTTCTCAGCAGAAGACACATCAATAAGCCCAGCAGTCGTCAACACCAATATAGTTGGGCCTTTAGAAGCCTTAGCAACTTCTGCCTTATTGGACCATCCATATCAGACGATCGAGCACCTACAGCTCCAACGCAATGTGATGCTGATATACTTGTTCCATTTCCATGTGCACTCAACTCATTTCCTGTAAGAAATTAAACATATTTGTAGAAAATCCATTAGAAAGAATTGACATTTAAAATCAGTTGAACTTTGTTTTTAAGATAATATCCAGTACAGAATGTTGAATTAGGTCAAAATCCAACTTGAAGGGCGAAAAATCTAACTTTACAGATTAGTAAATTCAAAAAATACAGCATAAAAATTATTTAAAGGATTGGGGACATTGAAAAGAAATCACAAAGCTTACCTTCGGATAACATTGGAGTTATTGGGATAGTCAAGGTCATTGTACTTTTGAAGAGAAGACTCATGACAGAAGGATCATCGGTTCTCAGATTCATGAGACATTCTTCAACTTGTGGAAGTTTCTGTAAGTTAACCATAGGTACTCATGAAACGCAGAAATTTAAAATGCTTTCAAAAAATGCTTTGAAAATACTAACTGCACTAAGTGAATAGTGTGTAGCGAGTCTACAGGCAATCATTTCAACTCCATTGAGCCTGTCTCCAGTTAGACCCAAATACTCCCCTGCATAGAAGTTGAGTTTTCAAATAAGTTAGATTCTACAACATCACCGCCGCTCTTTCCATTGTTTTTGGTTTACGTTGACTACCGCTATCAAAAGGTATAACTACTGATATATTTCCATACTTTCTTTGATGCCCTTGGCTTTTAAGTTGCAACTCCAAGTAAAGCTATAAAACACGAATTCTTAATGCATAGCCAGATTATAACATACAAACTCGCATTGCAAGTGTTCTAAATTGACATGTGGTCGTTATATGAGAAAAGTAACAAAACATAAAAAAAAAAACAAAATATACCTCATGCAGCAACATCAGTGAGGGTAAGTATATATCCATGTGAATTAACATTAACAACAAAATTAACAGCAGCGATAAGATGTTCGTGTTCGGCTACCATAGCCTTTGTAGCCTCGACACATTGAACTGCGACCAAGGTGGCAGATCAGGCCACAACCATGTCTGTTTTGGCCATTTGATTGTCTTTTCTAGATGCTGATGCGGTTGCTGTGGCAGATGCAATGGTGGCTATAGCTGCTGTCGAAACATAATACAGATCGTCAACAGAGACTAAAATTAATATACAAAAAAGCATTAATAATATCGACAGTAAATAGTCATGATGCCAAATGGTATGCAATAACGCTACATTATGACAAATTAAATGACCCTGCTAATGGCATGAAAATATCTTTAAAAAATCCCATTTTAACCCAAGATCGTTTTGACCTGTTATGTTTCTACCCATTTTATCACCTTTTATCAACACAATGCTTCTGTTCTTCAGAGAAAGAACGTGATGTTGAGTGTTTGAGTCACGTGCCTCAACCTACTGAATCTGTAAAGAAAGTATAATTAGAAGGTTAAGGAGGTGAAAGCTGAACCTCAAGAAGATGCTTCTGCTGTGGTGATTGATAATACTGAGGTTAAAGAAGAAACCGTGCAGGAATTAGATGCGGTGGTAAGTAAAGGGTACTACGGCATAAAACATTTGACGATTTACAATGCTGTAAAACTCACATTGGTTCATTTGAAGGTAAGGTAAAGGTGGCACCATTTCTTTTGATCAGACAAGGGAGTAACAAAAATAGCTAACGGGTATACATTAGAAGTATTTAATGTATCTTAAAGACAGTTGAAACACCCAAGTACTTGTTAACCAATTTTATATTACCTTTTACTGCTTTTGCGGAAAGATTCGTCACCTCAACCTCCAACCAAGCCAAGCCCTGCAACATCACCAACAGATTTTCTAGAGTCACTCACAAATTGTTAATGTAAGCAATCTAAAACATAAAAAGGGTGTGTGTTACAGTTAGAAGGAACAGCGACCAGACATCACCATATGTTGCCCCTGCTCTACACAGTACCCATGAAGTGTTATGATGTTCGGATGCCTTAGTCGTGAAGTGTTCCAAATCATCTCTAAAAACTTATGTTCTTCATGAAAAGAGAGTGCTACTGTGCTTATGTATTTCACAGCAAAGACCTTACATAAGCCAAAAATGCAACAAACAAAACCCATACTTGATAGCAGTTAGATATAATATCTAATGGCAAAAACTAAAAAGCATAACACTGATCTAGCAACATAAAATGATAAATAACCTGATTGTAGTAGGCCAGCATGTCTGATTGTAGGTCCACACCTCGTTACTTGGTTGGTTGAGGCTTAGGTTGATCAGAGACTGGAAGAAGAGTCTTCTCTTGACCATTTACATGTCAGACCTGTGCATAGCAGGTATCGTGAATACAACAATAGAAAACAACGTAACATTTACTGTGAGTTCTTATTCTTGTTATTTTCTCCTATAATAATAAAAATAAAAATCAATATTCAAAGGATCACCTGTAAATTTCCAGTGCAATCAATATATTTTTGAGAATCAAACCAGAAGAAACAAACTCACCTTTACATCAATCTAGATTAATAAACATAATTGATTGTTAAGAATCCAGGCAACAACATCGGGTTCATACCAACAGTTACTTCAAGTTCTCAGGCCTAAAAGAGATGGCCCATGGATAAATATTTGACATCAAACATGTCGTTTTCCAGCCTGCTAATACCTAAAATTTAGAAAGCAAAGGTAAGGAATGCGAGAGTCATGCTCGTTATGTTAGTATATATATAAAAAGTCAAGCCAAACAACAATTAGGTAAATATTCAAGTATATATAGTTTGAAGACCCCTACAACAGTAACAACTCTTTGATAAGATAATAAAAAAATTACTGTATGTGATTATCCCATCTATAATCAGGGTTTGATGGTCAAATACGCAGCTTTTACCTCCCAAACCTAAAACAATAATCAAGAATCCATAGATGTTTTGTGGTAGATCAGAAAATATATATATATATATATATATATATATATATATATATATATATATATATATATATATATATATATATATATATATATATATATATATATATATTATAATTTATCAAAAGCCAAGTATATCGGTTACCTCAGTTGCCAAGCAGAGAAAAGGTATATTATGAATGGGCTGTGTTTTTTTACAGAATTAAAAAAAAAAAATGATATAATGAATGAATCATATTTGGGTTTTGAGATTATTGTCAACCGATTATATACATAATCTATTCCATAAATATAGCTTAACAATATCAAAATTTTAAGCATGACTTACTTATTTGTATTGTAAATCACAAAAAAATGGCTTGGTCTAGTGGTTGAAGCATTGTGGATTAAATGGCCCAGGTTCGAATCTTGCAAAGGTCGGACAATTTTTTTTAAAAATTAATCCGAATTTAATACATTAAAATACGATAAATTCTGCCTACATGGCATTATGACATGGCAAGTCAGCATGATTACTGGGCAATCAGCCTGATTACTGGGCAATTGCATTTGATGACATCATACGCATACTGTTATATATAATATGTAGATATATATATATATATATATATATATATATATATATATATATATATATATATATATATATATATATATATAAAAATTATCGATATATTATAACCCCCTGCATATGGCCCGCCCGCTGGGCGGGCATGACTTGTGATTATCGTTGAAAAAAGTAAGTTGGCACAAAATAAAGATATAGACATTCTAAATTATATATTGAATGGATTAAGAACAAAAAGAAATATACGTTTATCGAATATGAGAGAAAATATGAAGCTTGACAACCTTCTTGTTTACAAACTTATTTACATGAATATTGCATTCGCTAAATCATAGATGGGCCAAGATGCCTGATTGACACCTTCATTCAAGAATCTTAACAGCCGGCACATTTCATTGAAGCGCCTGACTTTAACCTGTTACTGCAACATTTATAACTTCAGTTAGCCAAAATAATAGAATATATTATAAGTTAGACATCATAGACTCATTAATAATATACATTAAGATTCTAAATGTAATGCACAAATGCAGAAGAAAAATTTCACAACAGAGGCATATTTACCCGACCGTGAAGCAAAATCTGACCTTTTCCTATTACGCGCATTTGCAAATGTGCTCCTAGCCGTTGTACCTGTGAGTAAAAAAAAATTAAGGAAGCCTACACGTAAGTCGTTTGCACATTATACGAATGTCAAGGACCATCATATAAGTTTTCAGTTTTTGCTTACCCTTCTTATGCATTTTAATAAAAAAATCACAAAGTTAAAGAGGCGCCTCTTTTTTTTTAATCCAATTTGAAACCAAACACCCATAAAATTAAAGAATTCAGCAGTATACAGTATTTGTGACAGAAAAAATCACATACATTGAAAAAAAAAGTGTAGAAGACTTGTCTTTTTAAATGTTTGATCAATAAAATATAACATGTATGAGATATGAGGTTGTTACAAACTATTGAAAGCTTTGATGACGACAGCTAAAGTGACTTTCATTTCATAAGGGACCCGACTGTAGTAGTGTTAGATAGCCAATTACAGGGGTTGAGAAGGAAATTTAAACATTCTATTACAGATTTGTAATTGACTTCGTAGAATGTGGAGTTCAAGTTACTGTGTGCTTGAGCACATATTGCATATCTTTGAATGCCACAAAAGATCTCTCTGCTCCGCAAGAAAAAGCCTCTTGTCAGCGACTTTCAGAATATGGTGAAACACTTTATCCGATATGCACATTTTCATAAGTGTTTGGCTAAGCTTATTGTAGTAAAGCATAAGCTAAGAAGCACTTCAAGTTAGTTTAGCCAAACACCCCCAAACTCTTATTTCTACAAAGTGCTGTATACAAATCACAAATGTGCTACTCCTATAGTTGACACAATCCAGTTTTGTAAGATACTTTGTTTTGAAGTTGACACGTAAAAGATCAATGTACTTAATAAAAGTGACGTGTCTGTCAATACAAGTGATGTATGTGACTCAGATAATTACCATGACCAGCACATGTGTGCAGCAGCCGCGGGAAGAGCAATTATGGATCTCTCACAATTATGCAATTGTTTAACAATACCTGCATTTTAGTTGAGTCAAAAGGATCAATGACATCGATTACTCACAGTAGACTATTTCACATATCTTCATAGCAGTAAGTTAGATTCTTGATAGACAAATAAGTTTGCAATTTATCAAAAATGTTTATATTCTAATATAGCCATTTGATTTATGTCAACATATAAAATAATGAAAACCATTACCTGAGTTACTCCATTTGCATCAGTTATGTCAGTTATTTATAACCAAGATAAAACATAAATATAACAGCTCCTCACCATGGTAATTTGTCACAATGTGCCCTTCTTCATGCCAAACAACTCCAGAACCATTTCCTTCATCTGCCAATAATGCGTATCAAATATAACTAACGACGTCTAATCAAGAAATAATGCTAAGCAATTCAGGATTATCTCAACAGATATTGTTCTCAAATAGTTCACAATCCATTCCTGCCAAGGATATTCCATATTGAATTTATGTTAAACTTGTATTCCATCTTTATTGGTACTGTCTTACCCTAAAAAAGATCAGATGTGCAGCAACGAACAACACCCACCATATGTTATCCAGGAAAAAAAAATAGTTACTGGAACCAAAAAATATTACAACCATAAAATCTAACCAATGATATTTACATGACAGTAGTTTATAATCACATACGACTTGAAGATGACAAAAAGGAATAAATATTAATATAAAGTAAGATCAAGACATCTATAATATACGGAGAATTAACACACACCGAAAGCATAATAGTGGGAAAGTTATTAGTGCATGTTAAGAGCAATTAATAGTCTTCCCATTAACATGCACGGATCCTTTGCCTCCTTTTTTTTCAAGCACAACAACAGATAAATCAAACAGATATCTCATCATAACATTGAAGATCATGATCATTAGAGGAGATGGCTGATGAAAAGATGTCATGGTGCTTTTTTTTATCATTAGAAACAGATTGGATACATAAAACATGAAACCTGCAAAAATCAATAATTGCATTATGATCACAAAGATTTGAGAAAATCGTGTTACCTATTTTCCTTATACCATGGATTGTTGCTGTGGCTGTGAGTCCAATCATTGATAGTATTGAAAGTCTATAATGCAACATAAACACTGTAAAACTAACCGGCAAAAAAGAAAGGCACATGAAAAAAAAAAAAAAAAAAAAAAAAAAAAAAAAAAAAAAAAAAAAAAAACAAAAAAACAAAACAAAACAAGAAGATGACCAATTGATTTGATGATTGCATGATCATCTGATTGATTCAGAACCATGATCGTTTGATTGATTCACAACCCCCTGCTATCAAAAATATCATCAAACAATTACAAACATAAAAGAATACATCAAGAAATAAAATGCATCAACAAATATACAATATATGTGACGATTATGTTGTTTGCCTCAGCTAATCATTGATCAAAATAAACATACCTAGTTGTGACAATCATTGATAGTATGTGGCTTCATAATCTTCATAAAAGGCTGCAAGCCTGAAAAATAAACGAACAAAATAAAGAAAATCTTAACACATAAAAAAAATAATATTAGGGTTTTAAGAAAAAGTATATTATGAATGAACCGTGATTTTTTGTATGTAGGTTTATATGTTTGATTAGGGTTACCTAAGTTATAGGGATTCTCATATTTATCTCATTAAAATGGTCAATAATCGGTTGCATAGGTTTATAGATTTGGTTTTGCAAGATATAATCCAAAAAATGTGTTGGTCTAGTGGTAATCATGTTTGATTGTGGACTAACAGACCCAGGTTCAAATCGAGCTCCATGCATGATTTTTTGAACAAAAAAAATGATTGCTTAAGTGGCAAATAAAAAAAAATCTAAATTTTAATAAAGATTTCTTAGGTGGCAAATAAAAAAAAATTTATGAAGAAATTCTGCCTACATGGCATTATGACATGGCATTACTGGGCAATTAGCCTTACATTTGTTGACATCATACGAATATTGTTATATATATATATATATATATATATATATATATATATATATATATATATATATATATATATATATATATATATATATATATATATATATATATATATATAAACTAGACTTCAAAGCCCGCCCAATGGGCGGGCATGACTTGTAACGATAATTTGGATGGTTTTAGTACCAAATTTTTTATTGATTGCATTAAGAACGTCAAAGCCCGCCCGATGGGGGGCATGACTTGTAATTATAATTTGGATGGTTTTTGTTATTTTAAAATTATTTTTAAGGACGTTTGTTTTATTTTATTT
Organism: Artemisia tridentata subsp. tridentata; assembly: GCA_021014915.2. Taxonomy (NCBI): domain Eukaryota; kingdom Viridiplantae; phylum Streptophyta; class Magnoliopsida; order Asterales; family Asteraceae; genus Artemisia; species Artemisia tridentata. The sequence goes on from CP139507.1 coordinate 212,768,881, forward strand.
TTTATTATCATAATTATAAGATGCTAGATGATGTCAGTTAGTGGGAAATTATTTTTAAGGACAGGTATTTTTTCCGCTCGATGGGCGGGCATGACTTATAAGCCGGGCATGACTTGTGATAATTCTTTATAAAAGAAAATTAACAATGTGTTTGTGTTATTAAGTTTTGAGACATCATGATAAAGTTAGTTAGGTACGAATATCATTGTATAAAGATATAGTTTGTGTTATATCTTTTTTAAAGTATGAATCGTATTATTTTTTTACATTCATTTATGTTGGCCAATTTTTCTATAGCGAAAGAAGGGTGGTAAATGACTTGTATATAAATATCGTTGTTGTGGGTTTTTTGCTTCATCATTACGAAGAAAGAAAACTTAATCAGTGTTGACAAAATTTTCATACCTGAAAGTTATTATTGTCAAGAACTCATATTTTATAATTCATAAATGAAACTACCATGTTACAAATTTGGTTTCTAAAATAGTAACAAACAAAAGATGCATACAGTTTAAATTACGTCAAAAACTAAGCACTTTCCAAGCGTGAGAAGAAACAAAATTTGTATTTTCCGTTCGGGATGACATACGCATCATGTGACTCTTGGTAGAAATATCAGTTGCATAATCTTTTTTTCTCCGGGAGCTGAGCAGGCCATGAACCAACATTTTCGAATCCCTGAAAAGCAAACACAATTAGTATTAAGAGTTGCATTAATTAAAAATCTACCCAGCCTACCTTTAGCTTTAAAATACTTTCAGCTTTTTTAATGCATTTCTTTATTAGAAGGCCTGATAAAGTAGGCTTTTACCTTAAGATCTTCAAATTCTATCCTTAGAGCCAATGCGACAGGGTTCTACTAAAAAGGTCTTTCTATAAGGAGATACGCGATAGCTATACTCAAAATGAATGTTATTAAAACAGAACAATACCATATTTTCTTATATTTTTGGCACATCTTCTGGTTTAAAAGTAAGATGACAGTCAAGATCAAGTCTAACATTATCACCATATAAAAAATATGTCAACTTACCTCAAGCATGTAGCGCTCAAGTCAATGCAAAAGCCACAATGAAGATCCACATTGCTTAGGTGCCATGTCTTTTTAAAGGTGGTCATCTGTTATTTAAAAAAATTCTAATCCTTACTTCCTAATACACATAAAGCAAGCTAAAATGGAGTGTTTGGATTAGCTTTCAAAACTTTTAATTAAAGTAGAAATGCCAATTCTTGCTTCCTAATACACAGAAGATCATTTTTTTCAAAACAATTCATATGATTACACCCAGATAACAGCCAATGAAATTCGATAGAAAAATTAAAATAAGAAACAATTACTACCTAATAATAGTTTTCAAAGCCCGCCCGATGGGCGGGCATGACTTGTAATTTTACATTTTAATTTGATCATGTATTGGTAAAGAGACATGCATATATACAATTTAATGCATATATACATTTTAATTTATTTGTTTTTTAGATTTTAATTTAGTCATGTTGTTTGGATAGTATTATGTCACGGAAATTAATTTGTATATACAATTTAATTATATTTACAATATGATTATTGTTAATTCTTTTATTATTATTTTGGTTGGTTTTGTTGTGTAAATTTATATTGTATTTTAATCATAATTTAAGATGGGCGGACATGACTTATAAATATCGTTTGAAGGTATTAGTTAACGAATAATAAGATATAAAAGAATGGTTTTTTTTTCTTTTATGCGTTAACAATGGAAATTAGTTGGTCGTTATTAATTATTGAATAGTTAAAAGGTATCATTTTTTTCTTAAATTCCTTTTGCTTAGAATGGCTATACAAACATCCATGCACAATTTGAACAAAGTCCTTCAAGCAATTTGAGGATATTTGAATCATCAACCTGTCAGCTATATAATTGTAACAATTTTATAGTAAATAAAATATAGCAAGATAAAGCTAAAAACAATTCATTGTGGAGTAAATTTTACAAAATTTATTAATTAGAAGATTAACAAATTAGGACAATATGACCCATTTGGCATATAAATGGGTCATTGGGGATCCCATATCCTCGTAAGTGTTCACACAAGGTGATAACAAATCATATTAGTCGTGAACTCACCATTCTCTGTGATATACATCGGTGTATTATTGTATCTGTGCTTGAGATAAGTCACAATCAACATAAAAGTGTATTTTCTCTTAGTTACTCGCATTGTTTTGTTTCTTGCTCGCTTTGCCACATTACCAATTCACTTCGTAGATCGCATCGCTTTGCCATTGTTTGAGTAGTTGATAATGAACTACGTGGGTAATATGTGTTGTGATCTAGACTTGAGATGGACTTATTTAACCTTTCTTGTCTTAAACGTGGTTGTCACCTATAAGCCCATAAATACATCAACAAACATCGGATCAACGCAAAATAAAAAAGATCAATATTTGAAAATAGTAATTTGAAGGCCACTTACAATGGAATGACCTGTTATAAAACTCACCCGTTTTGACCTATAGCCTAACCCGGATATTTTGGCCCACTAAATTTATGTGTATGAAGTAAAATGATATGTGTGCATATTACTACCCTTATTTTTATTGTACATATGACATTCTTACAAAGCACAAATTATTGAATTCACTTGAATGAAGTTATTGGTTAATCTCACTACATGCAAACCTGGTTCTTTTATCTATATCTTTGATCCTAACTGGTGTTACACCCCGTGCCCGCTTAGACCAAAATTTAAAACTTTTTACACGGAAACGACTCACTTTTACGGACACCTGCTTACTCTTTTGACCACTGACAAAAATCTATAAACTTTCAGACCTTTAAACTATTTTTAGATGAAAGTAGACTCAATTACCTTCAAAACGATAGGTCACACGACCCGTTTCGACTTACGGATTAAAAGATATGATTTTTCGAAAACTGCCCAACTAAACGTGACGCCGTCAGAAAAATGGTGACGCCGTCAGACCTTGACGGGCCAGAGGATTTTTGGACGATTAAAAGGGGACGCCGTCAAGAAGGCCATCAAGAACAAATCTGCAGTTTTCACCACTAAAAACCCATTTTGACCCATTTCATGACATCAAACTACTTATACCACTTCCGTTTTACACCAAACTTTCCAGAAATCAATATATTAACATAATAAACATGTTCCAAGATCACTTGACCCGTTAACTACCCAAAATGGTTACGAACACGCTTAAACCAAACACCCCATTATCATTACTTAAAAACACTTAAAACACATTTCGACCCATCGTTAGACTCCCAAATCGTTATGACCTTTCTAACATACAAATTGACACTCGACTATACTTTACAAATCAATAAAAGACTCTCGGGGGTACAACCTTGACACTTGAGCTCGGTATTCTATACTAAACTCCTAATGCTTGTTATCTTCCAAATCCACTTCCAAATCCTTAGGCTATAGTCCAAGTCCTTACATTTCGCCGCACATAAACCTACAAAAACATTAACAACTAAAAGAATAAGCTTACGCTTAGTAAGTAACCCGACATAAAACATATCTCATACACATATTTCCACATAAGCATCATAATCACATAAAAGCTCTTAATCTACTATATACCACTCATATCATACACAACTTCATAACATAATCACATCCATTCATCACAATCCATAATCAACAACATACCTTAACTAGCCAAGTCCAACAAGCTAACCTACCCTTGGTCAAGAATCACTAGCCATCCATCCCTAGCTCACAACCACTCTAAATCCAACTATTATACTTTCATACAACCACAATACATACATGACAATACACATATAATACATGTTTTAGGGAGAGTTACTTACCTTGGTCCAAGCTAACAACATCAAAGTCATCATCATCACCACTATTATCCATCATCATCATCAACATATCAAACCCTAATAACATAACAATCAATAACATAAACAAGGGTTAACATAACCCATCAAACATACTTATCTTTCATTCTTCATCATCATTTGATCATATCTTGATCAAATGATGAAAACCCACTTAATCCTTAAACTTTAACCTTAATAATCATCAAGATAGAAACACTTACATGGAGTGGGTTCTTACTAGGACATAACCTTAAACACAAGGACTTCATCTTCTTCATCTTAAGCCACCACTAGCCTTTTCCCTCTCTTTCTCTTCTCTCTAAATCCGGCCTTCATCACCTCTCAATAATTGTGGATATCTCTAGAATTAGCTAGTTATAACTAGTTAGGTGGATCTTTGGTTAATTGGCAAGAATGGTCCCTCAAGTCCCTTTCTTCTTATTTAACCACAACTAACTTATAACACATAATTAACACTTGGCAACTTAGGTCCTTCTAGTTTATACCTCACATTTCATATTACTACATTAGTCATACTTTGACTATTAATTTGACTACCGGGTTTGACTTTCCACGTAACTTCGTTGACCAACCAATTACATCCAACCTTAGCATATTCATCTAGGGTGGGGCCTACTCGACACCGGGATACGGGTCTAACAACTGGAAAGAAACATATAGGAAGCTTAATAAGGAACTCCATTTTTAGTATTATTTTGTAGTAACGGTAGTTACATATATGTATTAAGAAGAATCTTTACCTGTATTTGTGTTCAAATTAGTATTTGCAGCAGTAGTACCAAACATTTTGGCTTTTTTCGTGTTACCTTTCCAGATTTAAATGAAAATGGGCATTCTTTTAATCAGTTCAAATAGGTTCAGGAAATACAGAATGTCATCAAAAGAAACAGAAACACGTATGCTACTTATCTCACTGGAATGCTACGCGTATATGTGAGGAATCAAGTTAGTCTAAAAATAGTTATTTTGAATTATCAACTTAATGATTCCCATTGCAAGCGACCCAAAAAACAAACAACCTCTTATTTGCACCGTTTTAAACACACTATAAAAATTAAACAAACACTACATTATCCTCCAGTTTAAAAACTTTAAATGCAACATATGATTAGCACGGGTACCTTTTAATAGTAGCAATCCTGGTGTGAAGGTTGTACACGAAACCGAGTAGATCAAACGCTCGTCACCCATTTTGCCACATTCCAGTTGTGTTCCGGTGATGTTCCGCTTTTGACCCACTTAATTGTATATGAGTCGAATCAACATATGTAACCTCTAATACAGGTCACATGGGTGTTAAGAAAAAGTAACCAAAATAAGAAAAGGGCTTATAGATTTGCTAAAAAAACAATACTGTCATTGAAAAATACGGTTTTCATAACCATATTTTACCAAAACCATACAAAAAAAACTATATGTTTCTATGTATACCATTGTTTTTCAAATGAAAAAGACGGAGCTCTAGACACAAACATACCTTTGTCATGTAGTTTTTTGAACGAACTTATTCGATTGCTCTCACGTCTTCAATGTATTTGTGTCTGGACCGGGCTACAAGGACCAAAATTACCAAATAAACCGAGAACCAAACCAATAAACACCTATTGCCATGCCCATGTCCCAGCAGAAAGGAAAGCCAACCCCGCGATAACTTCTTTTATTTTTGTGATCCACTAACCATTTTTCTCAGGTTAATCATTAAACTTGGCGAAACAGCTTCGTTAATGTCCTCAAATATGCCATGTAAGTCACTTACACGATAACCTGTCAGCGAGCAATATATGAAACACTGAGATAAGACGTTGGATATCAGTTAGGATAATAGGTCTACGTAAGTTGACTGTAAAAAATGTAATAAGTCTACAAACCAAGGTTGTTTGTCCATTGTTGGGATGTTTGGGATAGCATATACATATCAGATAATGTGTTTCGAAAACTGTGAGCTGTCTTTAAGAAAAACACAGATAATCACTTTACTTAAAAGGTTTACGAATACGTAAAATATTAAATATAATGAACATAAGAAGAAACAAATGCAATTGTGGATTTAACAATTCAAAATGAAAGAAAGAGCTTTTTGAGTTCATACCATATAGCATTCATAACAATCCCAGTAATACCATTTCGTTTCAGGCTTAATTTTAATTCCTTCCAATCCTTTTAACACTGTATCAGGCTGATTCGAAACAGCCTCAACTGCACCAATATGGATCTCACTTGGCTTAATTTTAATTCCTTCCAATCCTCTAATAAAACATCCCCCTTTTCACCTTCTGATCCATGCCAAACATTATGCTACAACACGACATAAAATTCCGAGCATAATCAACGGTATCACATAACAGATAATTCAATCAAAAAGTCTGCATAATAGATTAACAAATAACAGGTTAATAAGCATAATCAGAATAGGAAAATATTATCATAATAAACACAAATCAGGATCAGAATCTGTTAATACCTCCTGAAGCTCTCGTTTAACATTCTCAAGACCACCAATATCTTCCCAACCGACATTGGGCACTTCCACAACTGTCTCACGAAGAGTAGAAGGGTTGCTAGTGGTAAGCGCTGTCTGAAAGTGTTCACTCGACACTGCCATGGAATTAAGAATCTTCGCATCAATGGACTCGTCTTCCAAATAAATCACATCCATCTTCTCTCTGATGCATTGGAGTGTTGTTTCAGTGCATAATGCAGCCAAATCAGCACCAACGTACCCATGTGTCTCTTTAGCAGCTTTTTCCAAATCAACATCCTCAAAAAGCTTTATATTCTTAGTATGAATACGAAGAACCTCAAGACGGCCAACTTCATCAGGCAGACCAATATCGATCTCCCTGTCAAATCTGCCAAACTTCCTCAAAGCAGCATCAATACTATTAGGACGATTGGTTTCACCCATGACAATAACATGAGCATGGGATTTAAGCCCGTCCATTAGAGTCAATAGTTGAGAAACAATTCTCCTTTCAGCTTCTCCATGTGTCTTCTCACGCTTGGGAGCAATCAAATCAATCTCATCAATGAAGAATATCATTACCTGTAAATTTCATAATAACGAAAACATATGTCTCAGATAAGGATCAGTACTTGACATAACCTTCTCACTGATACCAAGCATCAGTAGCATTAACTGCTTAATTTTCAACCTCTTCATTTTATGAAACTCAGCAACATCAGCCTATCAAAAAAATATGAAACAAATAGGCTCATTATGCACTGAAGAATCTAAATAGCTGGTTTCAATCGAATTAACCAAAGTTACCTCTCTAGAAGCATCAAGCTTAGCTACTTCTTCTTCTAGCGTAGCAACCTTTTTGCCTATATCAGGTAAGGTCTGAAACGGATAGAAACACATGTTAGAATCTATCATTTTATATACAAATATAAAAACAATATAACAGTGGAAAAAGTTTGGGTGAGAAGAAACCTTTTCATACTGAAACTGGTGAAAAGAATTTTTGATAACATGCTCTGCTGTAAATTGACCCTCGGATCGTCTCATTAAGTTTAATATAGAGTAATAGCTCAGCCTGAACGTACTGACCAATATGTAACAGTGGGAGAAGAAACCTTTTCATACTGAAACTGGTGAAAAGAATTTTTGATAACATGCTCTGCTGTAAATTGACCCTCGGATCGTCTCATTAAGTTTAATATAGAGTAATAGCTCAGCCTGAACGTACTGACCAATGGAGCTGGTTTACCCAACACCATGTCCCTGAGAGTATTCATCTCCATCTGTAAATGAACATTTGTTAATATTATTAATTATCTGTATCAGATGTTGTATATGTCATATGTAACATTTGTTATGACAATATCCCATGCAAAAACAGACTTACACAACAATTCAATTTTTATAAAAGAAAATGCCATTTATCTCAAGATTTTCAAAAACTAAATTTGCTATAGCTTCCTATAGGATCTTCTTAGTCCTGGTTTTCTGATTGTCAACGGTGGTTAATTCACTTAATTGTAGAAGTTATCATGCATTTTCATTATGCTATTGTGCAAACCTGAGTTAAATTTCTAGCATTTTAAATAAACATGTTTATCATCGTAATACATATTTGCAACTAATACGAAAATATTTGTTTTAAGCAACGCTCAAAACATTACCTATCGATCCCTAACGTCAAACGTTATAATCAACACTAAATTACAATGCCTTGAATTTCATTGGGACAGATGAGGTAATTCGTATAATGACGATAACGAATTCAAATGTCAACATAATCACTTTACAGATAACCCAAAACTGATAAAGTAACCCAAACACAAAAATATTGATAAATGGAATGTATGTTACTTTTTGTATCCCATTAAGCCCAGCTAAATATGGCATTAGAGGTTGATATTGATGCAAAGAATATATCTAGGGTCTTTGTGAGTTTGTGCATATGGGTGGTTATAAAGTAGGAAGCCTAAGTTGATACTTGTTCATCAATCATTATAATACATATACCACGTTCATCTTTGCCACGACGTCCAGCTCTCCCACTCATCTATAATTTAATAAGCACAATAAGAAACGTATTGTAAGACACTGCAGATATTATTCTATTACGGAGTATAATATTATAATACTCACTTGAATATATTCACCAGATCCTACATATCGATGGCTGTCACCATCCCATTTCCTAACACGCACTGGCTGCTTAATTTTTTACTGCATTAACACTTTACGCATGCTTGATGCCACATTACAAAAACAATTGGAAAGTTGTAAACACCAACCTGATTTAAGTAGTTCTTATGCTCATCGATTCTCTTCATCGTACATGCTAAGCATCAAGATGACATAATGCACAAATCATGTGTCTTTTCAATCTGCTTTGCTACCACTTAGAGCATATTAGGCTCCTCCAACTTTGCATTCCTAATCTTTATCTTTTCCATGTTCACCCGAAACCATCTGATACCTCCCTGCAAGATTTATAAATATATCCAGACAACTTCTATCTGAATTGAACTAATCACAATCAACGAAACCACTTTGATTAAAATCAAAAGATCATGTAATATACCTTTCTAAATCAACATAAGGATTATACTATATGAATAAAAAGACGTACCTTTTTTTTTTTGTATAAAACATCATAACAACTAATGATGTTAACAAATCATATAAATATAATAACTTCTTCAGCCAAAAAATATATATATAAACATATTATATAAACATATATCAGCAAAATAACTAATATGTAAGTTGCATAATTATATTACATATCAACTAACCTGATGTTTTCTTTTTTTGGTCGAGCAATGAAGTAGAGAGGGGGCGGCAAAGATGAAAACGTTTATATCATCCACCATAATCATCATCATCGATCTTTGTTGATTCCCAGTTTACGAAACGGGATTAGGGCTGAGGGAAAATTAGGGTTTGGGGTGATAAAAGAATAAAAGTCGGATATATTAATCTATTATATATAAATATCCAATGGCTTAATTAAATGTGGAAGAGTGATTGTGCATAGAATCATGTACGGTACAAGGTAGTTTAAGCAAA